>CAXKVI010000003.1:84400853-84736797 GCA_964058755.1 Campiglossa producta | reverse complement strand
GGCGACTCATATAACCAGGCTATAAATCGATTTAAGGCCTTAGAAAAGAAATTTCAGGCGCAATTCTGAACTGAAACAACAATACTCGTCGTTCATAAAGGAATATGCTGAACTAAATCACATGTCGTTCTTTCATTCTATACCGAAGGAAATTCCCATATGTTTTTTGCCTCAGGTAACGTGTTGAAAGCTGATAGTACAACAACAAAATTGCGTGTGGTGTTTCATGGTTCTGCACCAACCATTAATGGACCTTCGTTAAACTCAATTCAAGGCCCTACCATTCAACCTCAACTCTTTGACCTTTTACTTCGTTTTCGTACTTTTTAAAATTGCTCTAACTGCAGACATTTGTAAAATGTATCGCTGTGTGAAAATGTCACAACTCGATAACTTTCTACAATGTATTATATGGAGAGATCACCCTTGTGAGGAGTTTCGTATTTTTTCATTAGATACCGTAACTTACGGAACAAAGCCAGCTTCTTTTCTAGCCATTCGCTCAATGCAGCAGCTCGCTCGGGATGAAGCTTACTCTTATCCTATTGGAGCCGAGACAATATACAAAGCGGGTTACGTAGACGACATGATTTATGGTGCAGATTCTGTCGAAGAAGCTCAAATAATTTTGAATCAAACTAGAAAATTGCTTTCTCTTGGTAAATTTCACTTGAGGAAATGGTGTTTGAATAATGCTCAAGTTTTGACCGAAATAGCTGTAGATGATAGGCAGGAGTTTCTAACGTTTGATGATGGTACAAGCATAACAAAAACACTTGGGTTGGTTTGGGACCCTAGCATGGATGTTTTTATATTTTCGTTTTCGCCATTTGCAACGCCAAAAAAGGTAACCAAGCGTACAATTTTATCAGCCATTGCTAGGCTTTATGACCCGCTTGGCTTGATTGGGCCTGTAACGGCCAAAGCAAAAATTTTCTTACAGCAGTTGTGGAAAGAGAAGCTGCATTGGGATGAAATTCCATCCCAAACCATACAATCTGAATGGCTTGAAATATGCGAACAATTTAAGTTGGTCACTCGATGCAGTTTCGACCGATATTTATTTTTACTAGACGGTGATTTACAAATACACGGATTCTGCGATGCAAGTACTGCCGCGTATGGTGCCTGCATATACATACGCGCCGAAAGAAATGGTCATATTCAAACAAATCTTCTTCGCTCGAAATCTCGAGTGACTCCACTTAAACCACTCACCGTAGCAAAGCTTGAGCTCTCTGGTGCACTGCTTTTAGCCGAATTGATATCAAAGGTAGTAAATTCAATAAAATATAATGGAAAGGTTTATTGTTGGTCTGATTCCACAATTGTTCTTTCGTGACTGAACAATGAACCATCCAACTTCAACACATTTGTAGCAAATCGAATCAATACGATTCAAAATCTTACTAAAGGAGTGACGTGGTGTCATGTACCTACAAAATCGAATCCAGCTGACATTCTCTCAAGAGGTGTCAGTCCAAAGGAACTTTTAAACATGCCATTGTAGAAATGTGGTCCATCATTTCTCAGCAGCCATCAGCGCGATTGGCCGAAATCTCCGCTTCTAGATAGTGAAAACTTACCCGAACTTCGCAAGCGTAAATTTGTGTTCGTAACTATATCAGATATCTCTTTAAATTGCTAATTTATTAATTCATTCGAACGTTTAAAGAGAGTATATGCATACGTTTATCGATTTTCTAGACCATCGGCAATGAGACAGTATGGCCTACTCAGCACTAAGGAAATACAAGAAGGTACTTTTCTACTCATTCGCATGATCCAAAGGACACATCTTTAAGACGAATACAGGGCACTGGAAGCTGCAAAAGCCATAAAGGCTACATCAAAAATCCGTTCATTGAATCCTTTCATCGACGAGCGTGGGCTTCTTCGAGTTGGCGGAAGGCTTCAACATTCAAATTTGGATTATTCAGCAAAACACCCAATTATTTTGCCAAAATGTCACCCGGTGACGGATGCAATTATGCTGGACCTCAAGCTTTATTGGCAACGATTCGTTTACAGTACTGGCCTATGGTGGTCGTAAAACTATTTGTCGGGTAACTAACAAATGCGTGCGCTGTTTTCGGGCCAAACCTAAACTTATGGAACATTTAATGGGAAATCTGCCGTCTGACAGAGTTAAATGCAATCGAGCATTTGTAACTACCGGCGTAGACTTTTGTGGACCATTTTTCTACAAAACTGAAGTCAGAAATAGGCCTCCAACGAAATGCTACATATGCATATTAGGGTGGGCCCAAAAAAATCGATTTTCGTTTTTTTTAAAGGCTACACAGAAATTCGTATTCCTGACCATAAATGGAGTATAATGACCAAATATGAGTTTTTTATGTTAATGGGAAAGCGTGCCTCATCGCCGTTTTTTGTTTTTGTGAAAAGCTTTTATGTAAATGGATATATCTTCTCACCCAAAAATCGTACAGCCAACTTTTACCCCAGTTTTTGCAGGGAATTGAACTCTCTACAAAAAAGGTTTTATAAATTTTTTTCATTTATGTGGCCATTACAAAGTTCTTCGAAGTCGAAAATTGACTAATTTCTGAAACCCATAAGGTTTTGTTAAAAGTAGTGTCGCTCAAAAACAGCCAAATACTAAGTAATGAATTTTAGATATTTAAATAGAAAAATTTCACGTTCTACAAAAAAGGTGAAATGGATTTTTTTTCATTTACCAAACCATTAAAGAGATATTCACTCTTAACAACGGAACATTTAAAATCGGCATTAAAATTGCATAATTTAGATGTTAACATTTTGTAGTTGCCTACATTGCTTCCCACATTGGTTTGCAAAAACAACAATAACCGAAAATAATCAGTTTTGCAAGTGTCCTTGAGAAGATTTAAGGTATTTAATATAATTATGTATTTACGCCTGCCTGAGATTCTTTACCAATACATAAATGTGCCACCGCACATGCATACATTCATACACGTACCTAAAGCTTTCGGCAGAATCAGTCCGCCAATACGTCAGCTGCGTCATGTACGTCAATTTTAGAGCAATTTCTACTTTGACGTATCCGTCTTATCTGGCGTTACGCATACAAACATCCGCAGTCTACTTTGCTGTCAGTTATTTCGACGTACGTGACGTACGTCACGGATTGATTCTGCTGAACGCTTAACGCTCGTTAACAGTGATTCAAGAAGATCATTTTAAGAAAGGATTAGGTATATATTTAAATCGTTAGCCCACTAGCAGGTAGCTACATCTTTTCTTTTTACTCAGCACAAAAGAAAAAAGTTGCACATCCTATTTAAAAAAAAAAAATCTTTAGTAGCTATTCATTATCAATCTGTTAACCGTGTAAGAGGATAACGAAATTACTTTCATAGGCATCCCAATGCCGAAAATTCTCGAGCTAAAGTTACCAACCATGAAAGAAGTTCTGTGCGTATTTTTTTACCAGTTAAATAATCTTAAAGCATCTGTCTCAAAAAGTGCTAAAAGTGCAGCAGCTCAGGTTATAGAGCTTTGGAAAAAAAATATGGTATTCCTACTACCAAATCTCTAAATATAGAGAGAAGAATTGTTCGATGTTATTACAAGTGGCGAGGTATAATGAAAAATTATAAACGCAAGAAGTCACTAAGCCAGAAGAAGAAAGAATCGTCACTTCAAAAAGATTTAAAAATGTTATTCGATGTTGTTGATCCTCCTAACATAAGTGAAAATTTGATGGCAGCAGAACAAATAGGTAAGGATTTATTTTTAATCAATAACTAGCACAATAATTTGTGATCTTTTAAATTTCTGAATTTTCTGTCAACCATGGTCATCCTGCAGTAGGATTACTGACAGTGAAAAGTCGGATCCCACATCTTTTCAATAATTCAGTCCAAGTACACATTTTGGTACGGATATTACTTATGAACCGCCAATACAGAAATCAACAAAATTTAATGTTCTAACCCCAGAACTCATCTCTGCTCTTGACAGAGCTAATGTCAATAGTAGAAACGCGATGTTTATAATAACTCCAGTTTTGTCAAGTGTTGGCATCAGGATAGAAGATACAACTCTTAGTTACAAAACAATTCAACGAACCCGTAAGACGCTAAGAGAGGACATTGCTCAAGGGCTGAAAGACGATTTTAAAACACATGATAAATACGTCGTACACTGGGATGGGAAATTGCTGCAAGATATTTCAGAGTCAAAACCCGTAGATAGGCTTCAAAATTCTTCTCACTGCATTTGGATTTGAGCAGTTACTAGGAGTTCCAAAAATGGAGTCCGGATCATCAGAAAACCAAACATCAGCAATTTTAAGGACTTTAGATGAATGGGGTATTACTCCATACATCAAGGCAATGTGTTTCGACACGACTGCTGTGAATGCAGGTAATAATCATAAGCATATGTCTCATCTCAATTGTTCTTCAATTTATTTCGATATTTGGGCTTTGTATAAATCTTTTTTTTACTTCACAGGAATTCGGAACATATGTACGAATTGAAAAAGTCTTAGGAAGAGAATTGATATACTTGCCGTATCGCCATCACATTTATTAGATCATTTTAAGGAGTGCATTTGAAGTATATTGGCTAGCATCATCGGGACCGAACGTTCCAATATTTGGACGATTTAAGAAGAAGTGGGGCGATATTGATAAGACCAAATATAAAGCTGGAATTGAAGATCCCATTATCGCTAATATTGTTTTAGAGAAAAAAAAATGAAATATATACGTTCATCATGGAATGCTTGCAGGTATGTACAGTAAAATAGTACCTTGGGTATAACTACCTTATGTGAATGTAACTTTTTTTATTTCTTTTATAGTCAAAACAGCCTCGTGACGATTACAAGGAGTTTTTAGAACTGTCACTAATTTTTCTTGGAGTGTTGTCGCAGGATGAAGTTTCATTTAAATATCCGGGTGTAGTTCATCACGCAAGATGGATGTCGAAGGCCATTTATTGCTTAAAGATATTCATTTTTAGAAATGTATTTGAACTTACTGCAAGGGAATACAATAGTCTGCGGCACATTTGCATTTTTATTATCATGATGTATTTGAAGGCTTGGTTTTCATCATCTTCGGCGGTTGCAGCTGCTAAGCATGATTTGGAGTTTTTAAAACAGCTTGTTGAATGCTTCGATTGCTTCAGCGGCTTGTGAAAAGATGGCTTCACATTTGTGGTATTTAAACGATGAACTTGCCGTTTTATCCTTGTTCGACGATGCTGTTAAACTCGATATGAAAAAGAAAATTGTTGAAGCTGTAAAAAATCGAGTTGGTACGAATTCCAAAGGTAAAAGATTTGAGATCCATCAAAACAGCATAAATTCTATAATGCGACAGGATTTGAGTCACTAAAATCCAAAAAACTCTTTGCAATATTTAACCTGCCATCTGATTTTCTTGATGTTGACGTTGAAGCATGGCCTTCGGACGACAGTTATAAGGAAAATCAAGAATACTTTAGTCAATTAAAAGTTGTAAATGACGTAGCAGAGCGTGGCGTGGCTTTGGTATCAGAATACAACCAATGCTTGACAAAAAACGAAGAACAATTGCAATATTTATTGCAAGTTGTTAAAGAACATCGAGCAAAATATCCTGACTGCAATAAAAAAAGATTTTTATAACTAAGAGATTAGAAATAATGATCTTCAATGTAATACATATTTAGGTATTAATGTTGTATAAAGAAATAAAATTTCGTATAATGGATTTAATTGTTGGGCTTTTTTAAAGAAATAAATAAAATATAAAATTTGATTAACAAAAACTTATTTTTTCTCAAATGAATAATTTTATTACAAAATGCGCTCTATATGCATGAGTTCTGAGGTATAAATACATATGTATATTTTCGATTGTGTGGAGTAAACTGAAGAGAAAATATGTAGCTACCTGATAGTGGGCTAACGATTCAAATATATACCTAATCCTTTCTTTAAAAAGATCTTCTTGAATCACTGTTAACGAGCGTTAGGTACGTGTATGAATGTATGCATGTGCGGTGGCACATTTATGTATTGGTAAAGAATCTCAGGCAGGCGTAAATACATAATTATATTAAATACCTTAAATCTTCTCAAGGACACTTGCAAAACTGATTATTTTCGGTTCTTGTTGTTTTTGCAAACCAGATGTGGGAAGCAATGTAGGCAACTACAAAATGTTAACATCTAAATTCTGCAAACGACTTTACTGAAAAGTATTCATTCATAGTATTGGGATCAACCATGCACTCAGACTTCAGTTCATGCTTTACCCCAAGATTTCTCAGATTATTCCACAGCTCCTTAGGTGATCTTTTTTCTCTACGCGTGGCTTCAGTAGCTCTATTTCGCATAAGTTTGTACACCCTCCAATTTTTCTCACTTCTGTCATTTTTCCAAGAAATATAACTCCTGTTTCGCAAGTTTATAGCCTTACGTACATCTTTGGTGAACCGTGGCTGCCTATTTTTATTTATTTTGATTTTAGTGCCAATGTTGCAAAAGCGATGGAGCTAAGCGATACCTCGTTCGAAAGGAAATTAAAATACGCTTCTAACGACGTATAAAATTTATTTTAAAAATGTTTTTTTCATGCGAAGTTTTGAAAATCAGAACTGTTTATTTTTTCGAAAATTAGTGTGTATAATTGCAAACACTTTAAGCGTAATATTACCAAGATCTAGGAAAAACTGTATTTTTGGCGATTTTTTGTAACTTCCAACATCTCTACTTTTAATAGAAATGTAAAAGGTCGATGTCTGAGTATTGTAAATATTCAAAAAAATATTCACAGTATTAGTCATTACTAAGCCAATAAAGTCCAAATCAACCGTTTTTAGAATTTTTGTCGGTCTGTCTGTAAACTAGTGTAATTTGTCCTTTTATATGTAAACGGCTAGTGTCGGACATTTCTCGTTTGATACCCTACGGGTACGGTCGGATAGTTCTATTTGAACACTTATAAGGCTAGGCTCACACTGCAACCTACTTCGGCCGTCCGGCAACAATCACACATCCACACACATGTGTTTTAAATGAGCTCCTCGATTTCATCCGATTTCACCCGAATGTAAACAAACTTTGGCCGCCCGATAAAATAGAACGCGTTCGAATTTCTCTGATGAGACCGGATGAAAAAGTCGGTTGCAGTGTGAGCGTAGCCTAAGTATGCTACACAAATTAAAACATAGGCATACCAACTACGTCCAAAAGAGACTTGTAATGATCAATTGATCAAAAATTAAGCGGTCATTATCCATAGAGACATGTCCCGGATTAATAAATTTCGTCCACAATGGGCGACGTAGTCATTTATGGGCATTTGACATTTACAGTACAGTACAGTACTATTAACAAGTTGTAAATTACACCGCTACATTCCATATTTTTCATATTAATATTTTATCATCATTATCATTCCATATTACATATACGTTTTTAAAAATAATAGACTGAATGTGCAAAAGCGCCAGTCTTCTGTTTAGGTTGTAGTTCGACCACTTGATGAGAACTAGTGCGAAAGATCTCGAGATTTTTCCTCCAGGGATATTTATGTGCATGAATACATTCATTTATATAAAAGAACTTCTTGCTTGACCTATACATTTGTATGTTTGTGCAAGTGAATATTTATGTATTATGTACAACAGTACTGGAAAAAAATAAAAAAAAAATAAAAAAATCAAAAGTTATCATTACTTTTGATTA
Source organism: Campiglossa producta (assembly GCA_964058755.1). Lineage (NCBI taxonomy): Eukaryota > Metazoa > Arthropoda > Insecta > Diptera > Tephritidae > Campiglossa > Campiglossa producta. The sequence goes on along the minus strand of CAXKVI010000003.1, from coordinate 84,729,101 downwards.
TTTTTGATTACTTTTGATTTTTTTATTTTTTTTGGAATTTTTTAATTTTTATTTTATTTTTTTTTAATCAATTGAAAAATAATCATTAAAAAGTGAAAGTAATTGGTAATCAATCATTAGGTGGCTTCTCAAAAAATAATCAATGAAATGCTAATCATTATCGATTACTAATCAATTATTAACAGGTCTGGGTAGAACACTGGGCTAACGTTCCAGAAGAGCAGGGTTCGAAACTTACTAAAACCAGATGTCAAATTGTATGAAATTTTGTTTTTTAAACTATTTAGAATTTATCAATAGTTTATATGGATACCACTTCAATAGTGATTTATCAAAAATGCATTGATGAAACATCCATATTCATTGATGGGAAAGGATTATCAATTTTTATTTATTGTGGTATCAATAACTATGGATGTTCGGTCCATATATTTCCCTCCGTGTGTGCTTTTGTTATCGCTGGATTTTTTGGTCAAATCAAAATAACATTTTGTTTTTGTATTCCAATAGGAATTTTTTTTCTTATAGGTGGGCATTACGAAAACAAAATGAGTAACGGAGTAAAGGACTTAAAAACAGCTGATCGAGTTTATCGACTTGGTGGTTAACACTTAGAGAATAGGGAAAAGCGATAAAGATGGCGTTAAACAGAATTAACACTAACACTTGGCGATAAAATAGTTAGGGAATCGACCTACTGGCGTAAGCTAGAGCAGCTCAATAAACAAACCTATAAAATAATCGCCACAAACCATCTCTTTGTCGACTTTAAAGCCGCTTTTGACAGCGAAAAAGGAGTTGCCTTTATGCCGCCATGTCTGAATTTGACTTCCCTGAAAAGCTTATACGGCTTTGCCAAATGACGTTGAGCAATACCAACAGCTCCGTCAGAATCGGGAAGGACCTCTTTGAGCTATTTGAAACCAAACGAGGCTTCAGACAGGGCGACTCCCTTTCGTGCGATTTCTTCAACCTGATGCTGGAGAAGATAATTCTAGCAGCAGAGTTAAACCGCAATGGTACAATTACAAGAGCGTGCAATTGTCTAAACTACCGCACCGTAAGCGCTGCCTTCTCTGGACTGAATAAGGAAGCGAAAAAAGTGAGTCTTGCGGTCAACGAGGACAAGACGAAGTATCTGCTGTCCTCAAAGAAAGAATCGGCGCCCTGGCAGCCAAATCACCGTTGATAGCTACAAATTTGAAACGGTGAGGGACTTCGTCTATTTGGGAACGAGCATTAATTAACACCGAAAACAATATCAGTCTAGAAATCCAACGGAGATTCACTCTTGCCAACAAGTGTTACTTTGGACTAAGTAGGCAATTGAGAAGTAAAGTCCTCTCTCGACAAACAAAGATCACGCTCTATAAGTCTCTCATCATACCAGTCCTGATGTATGGCTCAGATTCATGGACAATGTCAAAAGAAGATGAGATGACCCTTGGAGTATTTGAGAGAAAAGTTCCCCGGAAGATGTATGGTCCTTCCCGTGATGCCAGCGATGAGCTGTACGAGCTTTAGGCAGACCTGACCATAGCTCATCGGACTAAAGCACAAAGGCTCCGCTTGGGTTGGGTCACGTTATGCGAATGGACAAAAAAGCTCCAGCACAGAAGCTTTTCCTATCGACACCCGAATTCCACAGCAGATGAAGGGGGACGCCTCGACTGAGATGGAAACAACAAGTGAAGGATGACCTGAACTCCCTTGGGGTTTCCATTTGGCGCCAGTTATCGCTAAAAAGGAATGACTGGCGTGCTTTGATACGAATCTTCTATAATCGCCTAGGCAGTTAAGCGTCAGTAAATGACGCAAGCCAAGTTTAGGCCGTTATGACGTAAAGATTTGTATGCCTCACACGATGAGCGAGAATAGAGCTTTATTTCAACCTGATCTTGATAATATCGGCACTTGGTGTGATTTAAACTATATGCCTCTCAATCTTAAAAAATGTAAGTACATGCGTTTTTCTTGAAGAATTTCACCGCCACCTTCCTACACAATTAAAAATCAGTCTTGAACAGGTTGACGACTTGGTGGTAAAGGTGAATTGCAAACATAATTTCAATCTTCATATTAATGCAACTGTCAATAAAGCTAGAGGTGTTTTATTATTCGTTAAACGTTGGTCTAAAGAGTTTAATGACCCTTATGTAACTATTTTCACGACTTTAGTAAGACCGATTTTAGAGTATGGCTCAATTATTTGGAGTCCCAGATACCAAGTCCACATAGATCGAAGGGGATCAGTTCAAGAGCAATTCTTACTTTTCGCGTTAAGAGATCTTCCATGGAATTCTGGGTACAACCTGCCTCCCTATACTTATCGCCTGAAACTTATTAATCTTCCTACCCTTGCTAGTCGTAGGGAAATGCTCGGAATCGTATTTATGGCCAATTATTCAACGGACTGGTATCTAGCCCATTTCTTCACAAGTGGTAGCACTAGCTTTAAAGTGAACTTTAACGTCCCTTCTCGGCCTTCAAGACGTTTTAAACCTCTTATCTTAAAACAGTGTAAAACAAATTTTTATATTTCTGACTCGCTTTTCAGTATTAAAACATGGATAATATTCTCGTTCAATCAATAACAATTTTAAAATGTCCGTATGTATGTATATGTTTAAAATTTATTTTGTTACTTAGCTCATGAGTGTTTCTCTGTAGCTGAGCAGTTTTAGATTTCGACACTTAACAAACCTCCGCCTTTCAAACACTCGGCAATTTTAATCCGCGCGGGATAGTGGGTTAACCGTTGGGAATTATTGTTATTATTAAAACCATTATATATATACAATAACAACAAAAAAGTTACAATGCTTCGAAAGTTTAAAACACGAATATCTCAAAACATACTTTGCAAAGAAGTGCCCTTTTTGCACGCAACTCGTCAATTACAAAGAAATTGACAACTACATTGACTGTCAATGTAAAATCTTTTGCAGAAGTGCAGATTGTAGGTCACGTGCAATGCAATGAAACCCTCGACCTCGACAAAGCCTTGCCTGAGTTTGACGGCAAACAAGATAACTATGTCTCATGAAGCAAGCGGCACACACAGCCTATAAACTGTACGAAAAGTACGATGGAAGCGCAAAGTAATAACCACAACAATAACAATTTATTTAACAAAGTGGTTGTGAGTCTTACAGTCACAACCACTTTGTTAAATAAATTGTTATTGTTGTTGTTATTACTTTGCGCTTCCAGTAGTCTTTTAAAGCAAATCGACAGATTTTGATTACAATGTGAAAAAGCATCAATAAGATTAAGTTCTTAAAATAAAACCTATATTTATATTTACAATAAATAAAAAACAGTAGAAGTTTTATGTTAGCAAGGGAAAAAGAAGATAAAAGGGAGGATAATTAGTTGTATTGCAATCACATTAAGCTCACTGAATTGAGGTAATCATGAATCACCCTTCTGTAGTTGCTCCTGCTCAAAGTACCCTTAAGGGAATCAGGAAGAGAGTTCCAGAGCCTTACAGCATTTACAAAAAATATTCTCGAGGAGGACAAATAGAATTATCTGGGAATAATTAAATTGTGGTGCCTACTAGATTTGGAAAATATAAGTTTTTCAAACAGGTCCTGCGGAGTTTTGAATTCCATAAGTTTATACATATATATACAATTTCTAGCCGCGATGTAGTCAAAGATACTGCATCCTAGTATTTTTGGCTTCCATGACGAGATGTGATCATATCTTTTTATACCATAAACATAACGAGTAACGTTATTGAAGGCAACGTCAATTTTGTGGTACGAGGCGAATCCAGCTGACTATAAACAAGCCCGTGGTGCTGCAAAAACATCGTAACAGATGATGCAGCTTAAAAGCCCTAGTCACACATCGCAAGCGACAGATGTCGCTGCTGTGTGATCTTAAGGCAAAGAGATATGTATTCATACATATACAACAAAAAATAACATCAAAACATACACGTATTAACGAACATAGTAGCAATTATCCCAAGAAATCAAACAATCAGTGTTGGTGTAACTAGTATGACACGCTGCGGTTAGAAATTCCTAATTTCTCCTCGGTTCAATGACCACTATAAAGGGAAAAATGAAAAATTTCTAACAACAAATACAAAGCCGTACGTCTAGTTCCTTAGCAAGAACGAAATTGCAATCACGGTAGCTGGTATTGTTTGTTTGTGAGTTGTTGCTCAGTTTGTTCGTTAATAACAAAAAATAGAATAATTAAAAAAAAATAAATTATTCGATCGGTCAAATAGTCCATGAAAAATTTTCTACTGTACAATAACATGACCATAACATCAAAGCTTTCATATTCTAGCCAAGGACCCGTGGCGCTGCAAAAACATCGTAACAGATGATGCAGCTTAAAAGCCCTAGTCACACATCGCAAGCGACAGATGTCGCTGCTGTGTGATCTTAAGGCAAAGAGATATGTATTCATACATATACAACAAAAATATAACATCAAAACATACACGTATTAACGAACATAGTAGCAATTATCCCAAGAAATCAAACAAGCAGTGTTGGTGTAACTAGTATGACACGCTGCGGTTAGAAATTCCTAATTTCTCCTCGGTTCAATGTCTACTATAAAGGGAAAAATGAAAAATTTCTAACAACAAATACAAAGCCGTACGTCTAGTTCCTTAGCAAGAACGAAATTGCAATCACGGTAGCTGGTATTGTTTGTTTGTGAGTTCTTGCTCAGTTTGTTCGTTAATAACAAAAAATAGAATAATTTAAAAAAAAAATAAATTATTCGATCGGTCAAATAGTCCATGAAAAATTTTCTACTGTACAATAACATGACCATAACATCAAAGCTTTCATATTCTAGCCAAGGACCCGTGGCGCTGCAAAAACATCGTAACAGATGATGCAGCTTAAAAGCCCTAGTCACACATCGCAAGCGACAGATGTCGCTGCTGTGTGATCTTAAGGCAAAGAGATATGTATTCATACATATACAACAAAAAAATAACATCAAAACATACACGTATTAACGAACATAGTAGCAATTATACCAAGAAATCAAACAAGCAGTGTTGGTGTAACTAGTATGACACGCTGCGGTTAGAAATTCCTAATTTCTCCTCGGTTCAATGACCACTATAAAGGGAAAAATGAAAAATTTCTAACAACAAATACAAAGCCGTACGTCTAGTTCCTTAGCAAGAACGAAATTGCAATCACGGTAGCTGGTATTGTTTGTTTGTGAGTTGTTGCTCAGTTTGTTCGTTAATAACAAAAAATAGAATAATTAAAAAAAAATAAATTATTCGATCGGTCAAATAGTCCATGAAAAATTTTCTACTGTACAATAACATGACCATAACATCAAAGCTTTCATATTCTAGCCAAGGACCCGTGGCGCTGCAAAAACATCGTAACAGATGATGCAGCTTAAAAGCTGCTGTGTGATCTTAAGGCAAAGAGATATGTATTCATACATATACAACAAAAATATAACATCAAAACATACACGTATTAACGAACATAGTAGCAATTATCCCAAGAAATCAAACAAGCAGTGTTGGTGTAACTAGGATGACACGCTGCGGTTAGAAATTCCTAATTTCTCCTCGGTTCAATCATCACTATAAAGGGAAAAATGAAAAATTTCTAACAACAAATACAAAGCCGTACGTCTAGTTCCTTAGCAAGAACGAAATTGCAATCACGGTAGCTGGTATTGTTTGTTTGTGAGTTGTTGCTCAGTTTGTTCTTTAATAACAAAAAATAGAATAATTTAAAAAAAAATAAATTATTCGATCGGTCAAATAGTCCATGAAAAATTGTCTACTGTACAATAACATGACCATAAAATCAAAGCTTTCATATTCTAGCCAAGGACCCGTGGCGCTGCAAAAACATCGTAACAGATGATGCAGCTTAAAAGCCCTAGTCACACATCGCAAGCGACAGATGTCGCTGCTGTGTGATCTTAAGGCAAAGAGATATGTATTCATACATATACAACAAAAAAATAACATCAAAACATACACGTATTAACGAACGTAGTAGTAATTATCCCAAGAAATCAAACAAGCAGTGTTGGTGTAACTAGTATGACACGCTGCGATTAGAAATTCCTAATTTCTCCTCGGTTCAATGACCACTATAAAGGGAAAAATGAAAAATGTCTAACAACAAATACAAAGCCGTACGTCTAGTTCCTTAGCAAGAACGAAATTGCAATCACGGTAGCTGGTATTGTTTGTTTGTGAGTTCTTGCTCAGTTTGTTCGTTAATAACAAAAAATAGAATAATTTAAAAAAAATAAATTATTCGATCGGTCAAATAGTCCATGAAAAATTTTCTACTGTACAATAACATGACCATAACATCAAAGCTTTCATATTCTAGCCAAGGACCCATGGCGCTGCAAAAACATCGTAACAGATGATGCAGCTTAAAAGCCCTAGTCACACATCGCAAGCGACAGATGTCGCTGCTGTGTGATCTTAAGGCAAAGAGATATGTATTCATACATATACAACAAAAAAAGAACATCAAAACATACACGTATTAACGAACATAGTAGCAATTATCCCAAGAAATCAAACAAGCAGTGTTGGTGTAACTAGTATGACACGCTGCGGTTAGAAATTCCTAATTTCTCTTCGGTTCAATGACCACTATAAAGGGAAAAATGAAAAATTTCTAACAACAAATACAAAGCCGTACGTCTAGTTCCTTAGCAAGAACGAAATTGCAATCACGGTAGCTGGTATTGTTTGTTTGTGAGTTGTTGCTCAGTTTGTTCGTTAATAACAAAAAATAGAATAATTTAAAAAAAAAAATAAATTATTCGATCGGTCAAATAGTCCATGAAAAATTTTCTACTGTACAATAACATGACCATAACATCAAAGCTTTCAAGCTCTGAGTAAGTTATATGTGGAATAATCAATTGAATAGCTAGCTTTCTTCTACTCTCCCAGGGAGTGAATGAGGCAGACATTCTCAATCTACGTAGGGCACAATAAACGTTGCTCACAGCTTTATTTATATGGTCGACAAGATTTCTCAGATTATTCCACAGCTCCTTAGGTGGAAGATTGGCATCAAGCTTTCCGCGAAAGTAAGATCTTTTTTCTCTACGCGTGGCTTCAGTAGCTCTATTTCGCATAAGTTTGTACACCCTCCAATTTTTCTCAATTCTGTCATTTTTCCAAGAAATATAACTCCTGTTTCGCAAGTTTATAGCCTTACGTACATCTTTGGTGAACCATGGCTGCCTATTTTTATTTATTTTGATTTTAGTGCCAATGTTGCAAAAGCGATGGAGCTAAGCGATACCTCGTTCGAAAGGAAATTAAAATACGCTTCTAATGACGTATAAAATGTAAGGGTGGATCAAACCATCTCTTTTGTCGAATTTTTACGATTTTTGAAAAAAAATTGATTTTAAAAATGTTTTTTTCATGCGAAGTTTTGAAAATCAGAACTGTTTATTTTTTCGAAAATTAGTGTGTATAATTGCAAACACTTTAAGCGTAATATTACCAAGATCTAGGAAAAACTGTATTTTTGGCGATTTTTTGTAACTTTCAACATCTCTACTTTTAATAGAAATGTAAAAGGTCGATGTCTGAGTATTGTAGATATTCAAAAAAATATTCATAGTATTAGTCATTACTAAGCCAATAAAGTCCAAATCAACCGTTTTTAGAATTTTTGTCGGTCTGTCTGTAAACTATTGTAATTTGTCCTTTTATATGTAAACGGCTAGTGTCGGACATTTCTCGTTTGATACTCTACGGGTACGGTCGGATAGTTCTATTTGAACACTTATAAGGCTAGGCTCACACTGCAACCTACTTCGGCCGTCCGGCAACAATCACACATCCACACACATGTGTTTTAAATGAGCTCCTCGATTTCATCCGATTTCACCCGAATGTAAACAAACTTTGGCCGCCCGATAAAATAGAACGCGTTCGAATTTCTCTGATGAGACCGGATGAAAAAGTCGGCTGCAGTGTGAGCGTAGCCTAAGTATGCTACACAAATTAAAACATAGGCATACCAACTACGTCCAAAAGAGACTTGTAATGATCAATTGATCAAAAATTAAGCGGTTATTATCCATAGAGACATGTCCCGGATTAATAAATTTCGTCCACAATGGGCGACGTAGTCATTTATGGGCATTTGACATTTGATTTACTATCGTACAGTACTATTAACAAGTTCTAAATTACACCGCTACATTCCATATTTTTCATATCAATATTTTATCATCATTTAAAATTTGTCAAACTTGTTCTTCCATTCATTTTGAGCACTATTACGCATATAATCAACCACTGTTTTACTACCTCTTGTTTTCCAATGGAGTGGAAAAAGGCTGTTATACTCCCGGTGGCCAAAAAGAACACGCCTCGTGATCCGTGTGATTATAGGCCGATAAGTATTCTACCAGCTCTAGCGAAAGTTTGTGAGTCATTGATGGCAGCACAAATCTCGACGTATATTCAATGTCACAACTTGTTATCTCCACTACAGTCCGGATTTAGGCCAAAACATAGCTGTGCTACTGCCATGATGAAAGTGATTGATGACATCAGAATGCAATACGACAACGGTGAACTGACACTGCTATGCCTTTTGGACTTCTCTAAAGCATTTGATATGGTTGATCATAATATATTATGTTCAAAACTCAAATATATGTTTGGTTTTTCGGATAATTCAATGAAGAGCTACCTTGAAGACAGGGCACAAAAAGTAAAGTCAATAAATTCCTTTTCCACGTTTAAGACTGTTTCAGCAGGTGTTCCTCAGGGGTCTATCCTAGGACCTCTTTTGTTCAGCTTGTTCGTCAATGATGTGCTCTCAGTATGTAAATTTGTTAAAGCGCATGCGTATGCTGATGACATTCAAGTGTACTTGTCTAGTCGATTCGGTCTTGTTGAAGATTTATGCTTTAAATTAAATAATGATTTGTCTGCTATTTCACAATGGGCGAGTGATAACCGGTTGTGCCTAAATGCGTCTAAGTCATTTGTGTTGCCAGTTTATAACAGTGACGTGCAAGTTGAAAGTATTCCTGAGTTGTTTATTGGTAATTGTGCTCTAACGTTTACTAACAAAATTAAAAGTTTAGGCTTTGTTATTAACTCTAAGTTGTCATGTACTGATCACGTTAACACTACAGTCAGTAAAGTTTATTTTGTACTACGTAGATTGCGAATGTCTGCTTCATTTACGCCATTGGAAACTAAACGCAAGTTAGCTTGGCAGCTTATTATACCGCATATAACGTACTTCGAGCTTGTATACAGCAAGCTTGATTCAATATCCGCCCACAAAATTGATATCTTGTTTAACAATGTTACACGTTACGTCTGTGGTCTAAAAAAGTTCGACCACATATCGCTATGGAGAAAAGAAATATTGGGGTGTACCATCAATAATTATCTTGCTGCCAGGAACTGTATTTTTATATACAAACTACTTGTGTGGAAAACTCCGAAGTACTTATACGAAAAGTTAAATCCGACTAGATCAACGAGACTTCGCAATCTTAACGTGCCGAAGTATACATATTTGACGACATCCAGACTGTTTTTCATCAACGCTGTGAGGCTGTGGAACAACATGCCCGAATGTATTAAATCTGTGCTAAATAGCACTAACTACAATGAGGCTATACTTAACTACTTTAAATCATTGTAATGAGTATGACTGTAATTTATCCTTTCTTTTATCTCTACTTGAACTTTACCTTCACTTTGCTTTAACACCTATATTTTCATCTAATCTCTATAATGTTTGTGCTTCTAATTTCGCTTATATGCATTCAAATGTAATCTTCTAATTTGATTTAAAATCCAAATAATTATTTTACTTAATGTAAGTTGATGTACTCTTAAAAGACGTTAGTCTTACATGTACAACCATTTTAACCTTAAATATATAAATAAATCATTCCATATTACATATACGTTTTTAAAAATAATAGACTGAATGTGCAAAAGCGCCAGTCTTCTGTTTAGGTTGTAGTTCGACCACTTGATGAGAACTAGTGCGAAAGATCTCGAGATTTTTCCTCCAGGGATATTTATGTGCATGAATACATGCATTTATATAAAAGAACTTCTTGCTTGACCTATACATTTGTATGTTTGTGCAAGTGAATATTTATGTATTATGTACAACAGTACTGGAAAAAAATAAAAAAATCAAAAGTAATCATTACTTTTGATTATTTTTGATTACTTTTGAATTTTTGATTTTTTTTGGATTTTTTTAATTTTTTTTTATTTTTTTTATTTTATTTTTTTTAATCAATTGAAAAATAATCATTAAAAAGTGAAAGTAATTGGTAATCAATCATTAGGTGGCTTCTCAAAAAATAATCAATGAAATGCTAATCCTTATCGATTACTAATCAATTATTAACAGGTCTGGGTAGAACACTGGGCTAACGTTCCAGAAGAGCAGGGTTCGAATCTTACTAAAACCAGATGTCAAATTGTATGAAATTTTGTTTTTTAAACTATTTAGAATTTATCAATAGTTTATATGGATACCACTTCAATAGTGATTTATCAAAAATGCATTGATGAAACATCCATATTCATTGATGGGAAAGGATTATCAATTTTTATTTAGTGTGGTATCAATAACTATGGATGTTCGGTCCATAAATTTCCCTCCGTGTGTGCTTTTGTTATCGCTGGATTTTTTGGTCAAATCAAAATAACATTTTGTTTTTGTATTCCAATAGGAATTTTTTTTCTTATAGGTGGGCATTACGAAAACAAAATGAGTAACGGAGTAAAGGACTTAAAAACAGCTGATCGAGTTTATCGACTTGGTGGTTAACACTTAGAGAATAGGGAAAAGCGATAAAAATGGCGTTAAACAGAATTAACACTAACACTTGGCGATAAAATAGTTAGGGAATCGACCTACTGGCGTAAGCTAGAGCAGCTCAATAAACAAACCTATAAAATAATCGCCACAAACCATCTCTTTGTCGATTTTAAAGCCGCTTTTGACAGCGAAAAAGGATTTGCCTTTATGCCGCCATGTCTGAATTTGACTTCCCTGAAAAGCTTATACGGCTTTGCCAAATGACGTTGAGCAATACCAACAGCTCCGTCAGAATCGGGAAGGCCCTCTTTGAGCTATTTGAAACCAAACGAGGCTTCAGACAGGGCGACTCCCTTTCGTGCGATTTCTTCAACCTGATGCTGGAGAAGATAATTCGAGCAGCAGAGTTAAACCGCAATGGTACAATTACAAGAGCGTGCAATTGTCTAAACTACCGCACCGTAAGCGCTGCCTTCTCTGGACTGAATAAGGAAGCGAAAAAAGTGAGTCTTGCGGTCAACGAGGACAAGACGAAGTATCTGCTGTCCTCAAAGAAAGAATCGGCGCCTTGGCAGCCAAATCACCGTTGATAGCTACAAATTTGAAACGGTGAGGGACTTCGTCTATTTGGGAACGAGCATTAACACCGAAAACAATATCAGTCTAGAAATCCAACGGAGATTCACTCTTGCCAACAAGTGTTACTTTGGACTAAGTAGGCAATTGAGAAGTAAAGTCCTCTCTCGACAAACAAAGATCACGCTCTATAAGTCTCTCATCATACCAGTCCTGATGTATGGCTCAGATTCATGGACAATGTCAAAAGAAGATGAGATGACCCTTGGAGTATTTGAGAGAAAAGTTCCCCGGAAGATTTATGGTCCTTCCCGTGATGCCAGCGATGAGCTGTACGAGTTTTATGCAGACCTGACCATAGCTCATCGGACTAAAGCACAGAGCCTCCGCTTGGGTTGGGTCACGTTATGCGAATGGACAAAAAAGCTCCAGCACAGAAGCTTTTCCTATCGACACCCGAATTCCACAGCAGATGAAGGGGGACGCCTCGACTGAGATGGAAAGAACAAGTGAAGGATGACCTGAACTCCCTTGGGGTTTCCATTTGGCGCCAGTTATCGCTAAAAAGGAATGACTGGCGTGCTTTGATACGAATCTTCCATAATCGCCTAGGCAGTTAAGCGTCAATAAATGACGCAAGCCAAGTTTAGGCCGTTATGACGTAAAGATTTGTATGCCTCACACGATGAGCGAGAATAGAGCTTTATTTCAACCTGATCTTGATAATATCGGCACTTGGTGTGATTTAAACTATATGCCTCTCAATCTTAAAAAATGTAAGTACACGCGTTTTTCATGAAGAATTTCACCACCACATTCCTACACAATTAAAAATCATAGTCTTGAACAGGTTAACGACTTGGTGGTAAAGATGAATTGCAAACATAATTTCAATCTTCATATTAATGCAACTGTCAATAAAGATAGAGGTGTTTTATTATTCGTTAAGCGTTGGTCTAAAGAGTTTAATGACCCTTATGTAACTATTTTCACGACTTTAGTAAGACCGATTTTAGAGTATGGCTCAATTATTTGGAGTCCCAGATACCAAGTCCACATAGATCGAAGCGGATCAGTTCAAAAGCAATTCGTACTTTTCGCGTTAAGAGATCTTCCATGGAATTCTGGGTACAACCTGCCTCCCTATACTTATCGCCTGAAACTTATTAATCTTCCTACCCTTGCTAGTCGTAGGGAAATGCTCGGAATCGTATTTATGGCCAATTATTCAACGGACTGGTATCTAGCCCATTTCTTCACAAGTGGTAGCACTAGCTTTAACCCTTAAGATACTAACTACTACACTTTTGAACGAAGTGAACTTTAACGTCCCTTCTCGGCCTTCAAGACATTTTAAACCTCTTATCTTAAAACAGTGTAAAACAAATTTTTATATTTCTGACTCGCTTTTCAGTATTAAAACATGGATAATATTCTCGTTCAATCAATAACAATTTTAAAATGTCCGTATGTATGTATATGTTTAAAATTTATTTTGTTACTTAGCTCATGAGTGTTTCTCTGTAGCTGAGCAGTTTTAGATCTCGACACTTAACAAACCTCCGCCTTTCAAACACTCGGCAATTTTAATCCGCGCGGGATAGTGGGTTAACCGTTGGGAATTATTGTTATTATTAAAACCATTATATATATACAATAACAACAAAAAAGTTACAATGCTTCGAAAGTTTAAAACACGAATATCTCAAAACATAATTTGCAAAGAAGTGCCCTTTTTGCACGCAACTCGTCAATTACAAAGAAATTGACAACTACATTGACTGTCAATGTAAAATCTTTTGCAGAAGTGCAGATTGTAGGTCACGTGCAATGCAATGAAACCCTCGACCTCGACAAAGCCTTGCCTGAGTTTGACGGCAAACAAGATAACTATGTCTCATGAAGCAAGCGGCACACACAGCCTATAAACTGTACGAAAAGTACGATGGAAGCGCAAAGTAATAACCACAACAATAACAATTTATTTAACAAAGTGGTTGTGAGTCTTACGGTCACAACCACTTTGTTAAATAAATTGTTATTGTTGTTGTTATTACTTTGCGCTTCCAGTAGTCTTTTAAAGCAAATCGACAGATTTTTATTACAATGTGAAAAAGCATTAATAAGATTAAGTTCTTAAAATAAAACCTATATTTATATTTAGAATAAATAAAAAACAGTAGAAGTTTTATGTTAGCAAGGGAAAAAGAAGATAAAAGGGAGGATAGTTAGTTGTATTGCAATCACATTAAGCTCACTGAATTGAGGTAATCATGAATCACCCTTCTGTAGTTGCTCCTGCTCAAAGTACCCTTAAGGGAATCAGGAAGAGAGTTCCAGAGCCTTACAGCATTTACAAAAAATATTCTCGAGGAGGACAAATAGAATTATCTGGGAATAATTAAATTGTGGTGCCTACTAGATTTGGAAAATATAAGTTTTTCAAACAGGTCCTGCGGAGTTTTGAATTCCATAAGTTTATACATATATATACAATTTCTAGCCGCGATGTAGTCAAAGATACTGCATCCTAGAATTTTTTGCTTCTATGACGAGATGTGATCATATCTTTTTATACCATAAACATAACGAGTAACGTTATTGAAGGCAACGTCAATTTTGTGGTACGAGGCGAATCCAGCTGACTATAAACAAGCCCGTGGCGCTGCAAAAACATCGTAACAGATGATGCAGCTTAAAAGCCCTAGTCACACATCGCAAGCGACAGATGTCGCTGCTGTGTGATCTTAAGGCAAAGAGATATGTATTCATACATATACAACAAAAAAATAACATCAAAACATACACGTATTAACGAACATAGTAGCAATTATCCCAAGAAATCAAACAAGCAGAGTTGGTGTAACTAGTATGACACGCTGCGGTTAGAAATTCCTAATTTCTCCTCGGTTCAATGACCACTATAAAGGGAAAAATGAAAAATTTCTAACAACAAATACAAAGCCGTACGTCTAGTTCCTTAGCAAGAACGAAATTGCAATCACGGTAGCTGGTATTGTTTGTTTGTGAGTTGTGGCTCAGTTTGTTCGTTAATAACAAAAAATAGAATAATTTAAAAAAATAAATTATTCGATCGGTCAAATAGTCCATGAAAAATTTTCTACTGTACAATAACATGACCATAACATCAAAGCTTTCATATTCTAGCCAAGGACCCGTGGCGCTGCAAAAACATCGTAACAGATGATGCAGCTTAAAAGCCCTAGTCACACATCGCAAGCGACAGATGTCGCTGCTGTGTGATCTTAAGGCAAAGAGATATGTATTCATACATATACAACAAAAAAATAACATCAAAACATAGACGTATTAATGAACATAGTAGCAATTATCCCAAGAAATCAAACAAGCAGTATTGGTGTAACTAGTATGACACGCTGCGGTTAGAAATTCCTAATTTCTCCTCGGTTCAATGTCCACTATAAAGGGAAAAATGAAAAATTTCTAACAACAAATACAAAGCCGTACGTCTAGTTCCTTAGCAAGAACGAAATTGCAATCACGGTAGCTGGTATTGTTTGTTTGTGAGTTCTTGCTCAGTTTGTTCGTTAATAACAAAAAATAGAATAATTTAAAAAAAAATAAATTATTCGATCGGTCAAATAGTCCATAAAAAATTTTCTACTGTACAATAACATGACCATAACATCAAAGCTTTCAAGCTCTGAGTAAGTTATATGTGGAATAAAAAAAAAAAAAAAAAAAAACTAATGGCGGCGATATACCTACAGGTTATCATCATAACCTCTAACGAGATTTTTAGCCGAGCTTCTCTTTCCAACTTGTGGTGTGTTGCTTTTTGAGTTTTTCCTACAAGTTGGCGGGACCTACAGTTTTTTGCCGACTCCGAACGGCACTTGCAAAGCAAATGAATTTTTTGCTGAGAAGCTTCTCATGGCAGAAATACACCCGGAGAGTTTGCCAAACTACTGCCGAGGGGCGACCCCGTTTTTAGAAAAATTCTTTTTCTAAATAATTTTTGATGTTACTTTTGCCGGGCATCGAACCGCCACGACTTGGTGTAGAAGGCCGAACACTTAACTGCTACACCACGGCGGCCGCCGTACTAATCAATTGAATAGCTAGCTTTCTTCTACTCTCCCAGGGAGTGAATGAGGCAGACATTCTCAATCTACGTAGGGCACAATAAACGTTACTCACAGCTTTATTTATATGGTCGACGCATGTTAGCAAAGCATTACGTAATGCCGGTTCTGTGAGAACGGTACCTGTACTTGTACTGTACCCTTCGTACCGAAACGACCTGGGTTGTTTTTCATCGACCCGGCCAAGAGCAATACATTTCGAAGTCAGCCACCCAAAGTTATTGGGGGTGACATTTGATAATACTTTCTCATTTGCTGATCATGTGTCTGCAAAGGTCTCAAAGGTAAGAGTTCGCGACAAGATCCTCAAGTCACTTGCCGGCAGTACTTGGGGAAAAGATAAAGAAACGTTGCTGACTACATATAAGGCCATTCGCCGACCAGTCTTTGCCTATTCTGCACCCATATGGGCGCCTAACGTGCATACCACCAACTGGACGAAGTTACAAGTCTGCCAAAATACTGCTATCAGAACTGCTACGGGATATCTCCTCATGTCTCCTGAGTCTCACCTCCATCAAGAGGCAAAACTGCTCAATGTAAGAGAGCACGAGGAAATGCTTAGCAGGCAATTCCTGCTGAACTGCCACAAGGCAGGACATCCAAACCGCCATCTTTTGAACACAGACCCGCCCCTAAGAAACATAAGGAAACATCTCCGTGAGCATTATGATGAGATCCGGCATCATATTACTTTGCCGTTTGATTCGCGGAATCATAAGCGGGCTCTAACCGACATCCACATACACTGAGTCGGTTGATACCCCCGATATTGCTGAAGAAGAACGCACCTTACCAAGGGAGGCGAGAGTCACTATGGGACAGCTTCGGTCTGAATACAGTAACAGGTTAAACTCTTACTTATCCTTACTGAATTACACCATTTCAAACACATGCCCTACATGTGGTAGAACCACCCCATGACACTCAAAATAAAAGTTTTGGTTTTCGTCAGACACAAATTGAAAGTGTTATTTTCGTCAGACACAAAATAAAAGTGTTAGTTTTCTTACAGAATTTTAAGTGTTAGGTTTCGTAAAAAATTCAAAGTGTTAGTTTTCGTATGGCACGTCGATATACAAGTAGAAGTTCATGTACTTACCTCTCGCAAATTATTCAACTGTTGTAAATTATGCGATATATTTAGACTTGGTACAAAGTAATACCGGATAATTGGCATCGTGATTGTCGCTCAGTGGAACCTTAAACAAGATGAAAATATTTAATTCAATGTATGTATGTAGGATTCCATCAGGCCAGAGGCCGTTTAATTACCCATGTGGGATTTATGCATAGCTTATTTACAATAAAGTCACAGACACTTATCAGCGGTTGTTGTTGTTGTTGTTGTTAACAATGCATTGCCCTACCTAGAGTGTATGATCATTCCGAAGATCTACATCAAGCTCTTCGAACAGGAGTCCAAGGAAACGTGCAGTTTCAACAGGGTTGGTCCAGAGGGACAGAGGGGTTAGAAGAAGGGCATGTGTTTGAAATTTTATGTTGTTGTTGTTGTTGTTGTTGTTGTTGCTAACAGCAAAACACTCCCGAAGGTTTTGGTGAGTGATGCCGAAGTTGACAGTCCTTGGCCGGATATGACCCCGGTACGCTGCGGTACTCCCTTGCGGTACTGCCCGACAGTCGTGGTAGCGATTTGGTATGACCAGTGGAACCTTCTAGGTCATGTCATCCCTCCATCCGTGAGGAAAAAGAAGATAGGTAATGAGAGGTGAGAGGAATCATATCCGTAGATCAACCATCGGGGTGTAAAAGTAGGTCGCCTCCCAGTTGGTGCACCCTGGGTAACGCTAAATGACCTACATAGCCTTCACGGCTAGTTTCTTGTATTGCCGCCGTGGTGTAGCGGTTAAGTGTTCGGCCTTCTACACAAAGTCGTGGTGGTTCGATGCCCGGCAAAAGTAACATCAAAAATTATTTAGAAAATGCATTTTTCTAAACGGGGTCGCCCCTCGGCAGTAGTTTGGCAAACTCTCCGGGTGTATTTCTGCCATGAGAAGCTTCTCAGCAAAAAATGCCTTTGCTTTGCAAGTGCCGTTCGGAGTCGGCAAAAAACTGTAGGTCCCGCCAACTTGTAGGAAAAACTCAAAAAGCAACACACCACAATTTGGAAAGAGAAGCGCGGCTAAAAATCTCGTTAGAGGTTATGATAACCTGTTGGTATATCGCCACCATAAGTTTTTTATTTATTTATCTGCGTTGTAATGGCATTGAGTGCGGTGGTGGTGCTATGTAGCTTACGGAAGCCATGTTAATGATTAGCCAGGTGCAGATTTCCAGTATAATACGGGAGCAAAATGGACTATAGCGTCTTCACTACCGGCGACAAAAGTGATATAGGGCGATATGAATCGCCTATGTTTGCCGGCTTTCTAGGTTTTAATAGTGGAACCACTCTCACCTTTTTCCATATTTCAGGAATGACGAAAGTGTTCAGTGAAAGACTGAATAGAGCCGCTAAGTAATTGTGTCCCTCCTGACCTAGATGTTTCAGCATTTTCATGGCAATGCCGTCGGGGCCGATGGATTTTGAGGGCTTAGCATGTCTGATGGCTTCCTTGACATCCGAGGCAGTGATTACAATGGGCGTGTTTTGGCTTTTGTATTTACGTACCTGTCGCATGTTCCTGCGTTTAGCTCTATCGGGCGGGGAATGTAGTACAAATTGTCTACAGAAGGAGTTCGCACATCCCCTAGGGTCCTTCCTCACCCTGTCGCCGAAAGTAATATCTACTGTATCCTTGTGTTTCGTTGGATTGGATAGAGCTTTGACCGTAGTCCATATTTGCCAACACCATCGGAGAGGTTGCATTGCTCTAGGTGTTGTTTCCATTTGGCCAGTTTATATTTATCGACCAACCTACGAATTTCCGCGTTGAGATACCTTATGCGGGGGTCTGCGGGATTGAGATTTCGCCCGTCATCTCTTTCTCTAGCCATGGCCGCTGTCTCCGCGGGGAAATTTGGTCAAGTCAATGATGTTGCGGAAGTCTCGTTCGCCTTTGCGTACGTCCGAAGGAATTGGTAGAGCAGCCAAGGATTCGTCCGTATATGTCTGAAAACTGTCCCAGTCCGTCT
This sequence comes from Campiglossa producta, assembly GCA_964058755.1. NCBI lineage: Eukaryota > Metazoa > Arthropoda > Insecta > Diptera > Tephritidae > Campiglossa > Campiglossa producta. The sequence continues at coordinate 84,710,479 of CAXKVI010000003.1, read as the reverse complement.
TGGTAAAGTTAATGTATGTACCATGCTCCGGTGTAATAAAGTCCGTCGGTCATTCGATGGTAATGACTATTGGGAGATGGTCAGACGCCAACGTGAGTATCATCTATTTGTTTCGCAATTGCATGCCCCCTATTGTCTGCTGGCAGGTTTGAGTGCCACATGTCGTGGTGCGCATAGAAGGCGCCCAGGATCACGAGGTTATCTCTTCGTAGTAGCAAGCTTATGTCGGGGTGATAACCGGTGGGACAGGGGGTATGTAGATGTTAATGATTTGCAGGTCGACATCTCCAGTACGGTTGGTTATACCTTGGCTTTCTAAGATATTGTGGCGAATGTTATCAAGAATCGCTCATCTTCCACCACTAGCGTCACTACCACAACTACAGCTGTTTACATACGTGAGAGCGACAGAGGGAGAGGCAGCTCGCGTGTTTGCGAATGTGGCACAAAGAGGAGATGACGATAGATAAACGCTTCGAGAACACTGTTGCACGAATAAACCAGAAAGGGGTAGACATTTCTAGGTTGTGAAGCTGCTGTTTGCTAGGGTATATAAACCGCGCAAAGACAACGCAAATCAATCAGTTTATTTTCAAGTGTTGTACAGTGAAGTACTGAACAGTGAGTTAACCCGCGATACTGTACTACGGTTTTTAGTAGTAAATAAAGCGTACTATTTATTAAGCAGAATCGGAGTGTTTTATTTAACGTACAGTGATCGAACTCAGGGAAAATAATCAAGGAATCATCGAATTCGTCACAATTGGTGTCAGAAGCGGTATTGTTAAATAAATACAAGGACATTGAAAAGGATAACAAGGACATTGAAAAGGATAACAAGGACATTGAAAAGGATAACACGGACATTGAAAAGGATAACAAGGACATTGTAAAGGTAACAAGGATATGGCAAAGTTTAATGAATTGAAGATCCAGCAACTCAAAAACGAGTTGGAGAAACGTGGATTGGTAACAACAGGCAATAAGCCAGAGCTACAATCACGTCTACGCGAGGCTATGGAAGCGGAAGGAATCAACGTTGACAATCATGTTTTTCAACTTTCGGAAGAGGGAGCGACGAAAATAGAAGAGCAAAATGACTCTACGGATTCAGTGGTAAATGTGGACACAAACTCTTTATTGGCTGCCTTGGCTCAGATGTCAAACAACATAACATCAAGCATGTCATCTCAGTTGGAAGAACAGAAGACACACATGACATCTGCGTTGGAACAACAAGAGACACGCATGGCGTCAAAGTTGGAGGAACAGAAGACACACATGGCGTCTCAGTTGGAAGAACAGAAAACTTGCATGACAACTAGACTGGAACAGGTGTCATCACAGATCTCCGCTCAAAAGGAGGAACAGCGGTCATTTATCACTTCGCAGTTGGAAGCACAAGATGCAAAGATTGCAGAGCTCCAAGATAAAATGGACGCTGAAGTCAATGCGCTGAGAGGACGTATCCAAGAGTTGCAGCTGAATCGTCCATCTGTTTCAACAACCACACCCAAGGTAAAAACCCCATCCTTTGACGGTTCTGTTCCTTTCCAGGTATTTAAGCTACAATTTGAGAAGACAGCAGCTGTGAACAACTGGGGCGCTGAGGACAAAGTCGCTGCTTTATTTGTGGCATTGAAAGGACCTGCAGCCGAAATCTTACAGACTATTCCGGACGCTGAAAGAAACAACTATGAAGCGTTGATGGGAGCCGTTGAAAGACGTTACGGCAGCGAGCATAGGAGACAGATACATCAAATAGAGCTACAGTATCGCTTCCAGAAGACTAATGAGACATTGCAGGATTTTGCATGGGACATTGAGAGGTTAGCTCATCTGGCGAACGCAGATGCACCCGTGGAATACATCGAGAGGGCAAATATCCAAAGATTCATAAATGGAATAATGGATGTAGACACGAAGCGAGCCGCATATGCAAACCCCAAAAGGACATTCGCAGAGACGGTATCACACGCTTTATTACAAGAGACAGCCTCGATTTTATGTAAACCAGATAACAAGGTTCGCCATGTGGAAAAGGAGACATCAGACTTGGTCGAAAAAATCAACAAAGTTCGGGAAGCCTTGAATGGAGCACAAAAGAAAAGCGATGGTGTCATTAAATGTTTCAAGTGCGGAAAATCTGGCCATATGGTGCGTCATTGCAACATCGGCTCCAGAGACTTCGGCAATGCTTGTGGACGTAAGGGTAACGCTGGAGGAGATGACCAAGATGAATGCCCTATAGTTTCTGTGTCGCAGGTCGGAGGGAAAGCAAGTACTGTTACTGTTAGAGGTTTCTTGGACGGAAAAGAGCGGTTATTCACTGTGGATACTGGCGCATCTCATTCCATCATTAGAAGTGACTTGGTCCAAAAGAGAGTACGACCATTGCAGGATGCAAAGTTGCGGACAGTAACTGGTGAAAGTAAGCTGGTTCATGGAGAAGTGCGGTGCAAAGTTGCGATTGGGAATGCGACTACATACCACAACTTCTTAGTGGCAGATATTGTGGACGAAGTCATCATTGGCGTCGACTTCTTGGCTGTGAGAGACATTCACATGAACCTGAGAAATAGAGTTATGAGATACAATGGCCAAGAAGTACCTCTGATCTTTGGACACAACATTGGGTATTACACCAAAGGAGTTTCATTAGAGATGAAGCACAAGGACACTCGAAATGCAAAGGTACCTCCTCGACCAATGGCTTCGATAGACAAATGCCTACTTGAGAATATTTGGAGAAGTCAACAGGAAGATTCAGATCTGGCATGTGTGATCCGAGGGCTCGAGCGAAACAAACGACCAGCAAGAAAAGAAATGTCAGCGGCGAGTCCAGTTGCCAAGTCATATTGGGCACAATGGAACAGTTTACGAATGGTATCCGGTTGTTTGCATCGAATATGGGAGAGTGAGGATGGTCAATGCGCTCGGAAGCTTATAGTTGTTCCAAGGAAGCGGGTGTCTGATGTTCTCAGGGAAATGCATAACGATCCAAGTGGAGGTCATCTAGGAGTCAAGAAGACCTTGGAGAGGATTAAGCAGACATTTTATTGGGTTGGTTACGGTCAGTCGGTAAAGGAGTGGATTGCCAAATGCGATGAGTGCATCAGAGCAAAGGTGCTGAGGTCCACGAGTCATGGTCTAAGGAGGCAGTGCAACTCAGATGCACCGGTTGAGAGGATTACCTTGGATGATGCTGGTCCATTCCCCGGAAGTATAAGTAAAAACATGAAAACCAGGTACGACAAAGCAATGGAAACAGAAGGGTTTCTGGAAGGAGATTTAGTATTCCTTAACAGACCACAACGGAGGAAAAGTGTGTCTCCCAAAGTTTAGTGCAACTGGGAAGGACCATACAGAGTTGTGAAACGGATCAACGACGTTGTTTACCGCATACAGGCTGTTGGAATGCTACGGAACAAAATGAAAGTGGTTCCCCTGGAGAGACTAGCAACGTTCGGATCGGGAAATGTGTCTGATCGGGACGATCAGACTTAGGTGGAGGGCAGTGTGGCGAATGTTATCAAGAATCGCTCATCTTCCACCACTAGCGTCACTACCACAACTACAGCTGTTTACATACGTGAGAGCGACAGAGGGAGAGGCAGCTCGCGTGTTTGCGAATGTGGCACAAAGAGGAGATGACGATAGATAAACGCTTCGAGAACACTGTTGCACGAATAAACCAGAAAGGGGTAGACATTTCTAGGTTGTGAAGCTGCTGTTTGCTAGGGTATATAAACCGCGCAAAGACAACGCAAATCAATCAGTTTATTTTCAAGTGTTGTACAGTGAAGTACTGAACAGTGAGTTAACCCGCGACATTGTACTACGGTTTTTAGTAGTAAATAAAGCGTACTATTTATTAAGCAGAATCGGAGTGTTTTATTTAACGTACAGTGATCGAACTCAGGGAAAATAATCAAGGAATCATCGATTTCGTCACAATATCATCCGTTCCTTCGATGTCGGTATCAAATAGATCATACTGTACAGAGTTGTGTGTTATGAACGCTAGACCACCTCCTAGACCTCCTGTTACTCTATGACGGTCTTTCCGATGGATGTTATATCCGACATAGATAATGAGGTCCGACCTAGGACTGAGCTTGGTTTCTTGGACTGTGGCAAGTTTTATGTCATATTGCGTCATCAAATTATTTATCTCTCCGATCTTTCCAGTTAATCCGTTACAGTGGTGCTGTAAGATTTGGAAGTGCGCCGGATGTGTTGGAAGTGCGCCGGATGTGTTGGCCCAGGTGTTGGTAGGTTAAGACCAAGGCTGTGCCTCAGCCTAGTTAGCTGTGGACCTGGTTGGCTGGGGTCGTAGGTTGAGGCGTGTTGCAGCATGGTGCGATGAACGCATCCGTCCAAAGGTTCCTGTTTGCGAGCCCAGAGCATAGATGTACGTGGCATTGGCCTAAGCAGTTATTGCATTTGACCGATGACGCGAGCGTGTATAATCTTTGCTGACAAACAGTACACGTAGAGACAGGTGCGAGAAGATGTTGATCCTGACTCACGTGTGAATTTAAATGGAAGGGGGGTGTGATGGAGGGACAGAGAGATACTGGTGCTCGGCATTGCTCATGTCTAAACTGCTCCGGTGGGAGCGAGAGTGTTGAGTTGCTGCGCGTGATGTTGACGCCATAAGGCACGAGCTACAGTCTGGAACTTGTGTGGCGGGTATAGCAGAAATGCTGGTAGTCGTTAAGACATTATTATTGTTATTATAAGTATTGGGCGCAAACAACAAGGGGCCACGAAAGTACTAAAGAAAGTACGGGGTTTGTGGATGTTAAGGTTAAGCCCTGAACATCCGGATTTATAGCCATCTCCTACACTAGAAGCATTGTACAGAATGCGACCGTTTAATAGTCTATTTTGTCCCATTCCGAAGCTATCATCTCCCCCCTTGCAGCAGGGCTGCAAGGTATTCTATTGTTACGGGCGGGCGTTGAGCCGAACCCCGGACCAAGAGAATGGATATGCAGTGTCTGTTGCAAAAAGATATATATTAAACGGTCGCATTCTGTGCAATGCTTCTCGTGTAAGAGATGGCTCCATAAATCCGGATGTTCAGTGCTTAACCTTAACATCCACAGACCCCGTACTTTCTTTAGTACCTTCGTGGCCCCTTGTTGTTTGCGCCCTCGGGCGTCCCGCAGTAAGCGCCGATCAAGCGCACCCCTACCGCCTTCTAGTAGCAATACTAATAATAATAATGTCTTAACGACTAACAGCACTTCTGCTATACCCGCCACACAAGTTCCAGACTGTGACTGGCGTCAACATCACGCGCAGCAGCTCAACACTCTCGCTCCCACCGGAGCTGTTTAGACATGAGCAATGCCGAGCACCAGTATCTCTCTGTCCCTCCATCACAACCCCCTTCCGTTTAAATTCACACGTGAGTCAGGATCAACATCTTCTCGCACCTGTCTCTACGTGTACTGTTTGCCAGCAAAGATTATACACGCTCGCCTCATCGGTTAAATGCAATAACTGCTTAGGCCAATGCCACGTACATCTATGCTCTGGGCTCGCAAACAGGAACCTTTGGACGGATGCGTTCATCGCACCATGCTGCAACACGCCTCAACCTGCGACGCCAGCCAACCCGGTCACACCAGGTCCACAGCTAACTAGGCTGAGGCACAGCCTTGGTCTTAGCCTACCAACACCTGGGCGAACACATCCGTCTCTCACGCCTATGGTTAACTCGACATCGACCCCATCGGCGCACTTCCAAATCTTACAGCACAACTGTATTGATGACGCAATATGACATAAAACTTGCCACAGTCCAAGAACCAAGCTCAGTCCTAGGCCGGACCTCATTATATATGGCGGATATAACATCCATCGGAAAGACCGTCATAGAGTAACAGGAGGTCTAGGAGGTGGTCTAGCGTTCATAACACACAACTCTGTACAGTATGTTCTATTTGATACCGACCTCGAAGGAACGGATGATATCTTAGAGAGCCAAGGTATAACCATCCGTACAGGAGATGTCGACCTGCAAATCATTAACATCTACATACCCCCTGTCTCAAGTTCCCCCACCGGTTATCACCCCGACATTAGCTTGCTACTACGAGGAGATAACCGCGCGATCCTGGGCGACTTAAATGCGCACCACGACATGTGGCACTCAAACCTGCCAGCAGGCAATAGGGGGCATGCACTTGCAGAACAAATAGATGATACGGCTTTCTGTATACTGAACGGACCCGCCCCAACAAGAGTATCCGGTAATTGCTATAGTTCGCCAGATATTTCTATCGTAAGCGCAGGACTACTGAACAACACAAATTGGCGACCCATACTCACGTTGGCGAAATCTCAATCCCGCAGACCCCCGCATAAGGGATCTCAACGCGCAAGTTCGTAGGTTGGTCGATAGACATAAACTGGCCAAATAGAAACAACACCTAGAGCAATGCAACCTCTCTGATGGTGTTGGCAAATTATGGACTACGGTCAAAGCTCTATCCAATCCAACGAAACACAAGGATAAAGCAGATATTACTTTCGGCGACAGGGTGAAGAAGGACCCTAGGGGATGTGCGAACTCCTTCTGTAGAAATGTTGTACTACATTGCCCGCCCGAACACTTTCGTCATTCCTGAAATATAGAAAAAGGCGACAGTGGTTCCACTATTAAAACCAAGAAAGCCGGCAAACATAGGCGATTCATATCGCCCTATTTCACTTTTGTCGCCAGTGAAGACGCTATAGTCCATTTTGCTCCCGTATTATACTGGAAATCTGCACCTGGCTAATCATTAACATGGCTTCCGTAAGCTACATAGCACCACCACCGCACTCAATGCCATTACAACGCAGATAAATAAATAAAAAACTTATGGTGGCGATATACCAACAGGTTATCATAACCTCTAACGAGATTTTTAGCCGAGCTTCTCTTTCCAAATTGTGGTGTGTTGCTTTTTGAGTTTTTCCTACAAGTTGGCGGGACCTACAGTTTTTTGCCGACTCCGAACGGCACTTGCAAAGCAAATGCATTTTTTGCTGAGAAGCTTCTCATGGCAGAAATACACCCGGAGAATTTGCCAAACTACTGCCGAGGGGCGACCCCGTTTAGAAAAATGCATTTTCTAAATAATTTTTGATGTTACTTTTGCCGGGCATCGAACCACCACGACTTTGTGTAGAAGGCCGAACACTTAACCGCTACACCACGGCGGCCGCCACAACGCAGATAAATAGCGGCCTAAATCAAAACCAACCAAATCACAGGACTGTGTTAGTGGCACTTGACTTGTCAAAAGCTTTTGACAGTCAATCATGCCACTCTCATACAAGATCTTTTTGAAACGCAGCTCCCTGAAGGGTTAAAGAGATGGACCGCTAATTATTTGAACGGACGGCAGACGTCGGTCAACTTTAGAAAAGCAAAATCAAAACCTAGACGTATTAGACAGGGGGGTGCCACAGGGTGGTGTCTTATCCCCGGCATTGTTTAACTTCTATCTATCGAAGATGCCCCCACCACCAGAGGGCATCACCGTCGTTTCATATGCCGACGACTGTACAATAATGGCGACGGGCCCCTATACTGATGAACTCTGTGCGAAAATCAACAGTTACCTCTGCGACCTTACCAGGTTTTTCACTGAGCGAGATCTGACGATATCTCCGACTAAATCCACGGCGACGCTTTTCACTACATGGATGCACCAGGTGAGAAATGAATTAGACATTTTCGTTGATGGCACTAAGCTACCAACTGTCAGCCACCCAAAGTTATTAGGGGTGACACTGGATAATACTTTCTCATTTGCTGGTCATATGTCTGCAATGGTCTCAAAGGTACGAGGTCGCAACAAGATCCTCAAGTCACTTGCCGGCAGTACTTGGGGAAAAGACAAAGAAACGTTGCTGACTACGTATAAGGCCATTGGCCGACCAGTCTTTGACTATGCCGCACCCATATGGTCGCCTAATGTGCATAACACCAACTAGACGAAGTTACAAGTCTTCCAAAATACCGCTATCATCACTGCTACGGGGTGTCTCCTCATGTCTCCCGAGTCTCACCTCCATCAAGAGGCAAAACTGCTCAATGTAAAAGAGCACGCGGAAATGCTTAGCAGGCAATTCCTTCTGAACTGTCACAAGGAAGCACATCCAAACCGTCATCTTTTGGACACAGATCCGCCCCCGAGAGACATAAGGAAATATCTCCGTAAGCATTATGACGAGACCCGACATCATATTACATTGCCGTTTGATCTGCGGAATCATAAGCGGGCTTTAACCGACATCCACACCGAGTCGGTAGACACAATCGTTTCACGTATTGCCGGTTCTGCGAGAACGGTATTTGTACCTGTACAATACCCTTCGTACCGAAACGACCCGGGTTGTTTTTTTTTTATAATGACTCGGCCAAGAGCAATACATTTCGAAGTGACCCTGTCTAACGCGTCACGATTCCCTCACCTATTGTCATCCCCGGAACAGCCCCTTGCAGCACGGCTGCTCTTTATTCTCTTGATCCGGGCTGGCATTGAGCCAAATCCTGGCCCAAAAGAATGGTTCTGCTGCGTTTGTCGGAAGAAAATATATACAAGACGATCACACTCAGTACAGTGTGCATCATGCAAAGGTTAGTTGCATAAATCTAGTTGCTCCGGACTAGATCCAAAAACACATCGGCCCACTAGTTTCTATAAAAGTTTTGTGGCGCCCTGCTGTTCACGTCCTAGGACGTACCGAGGCAAGCGACGCTCATATGTTGCTTTATCGCCCTCTAATAATCAAGTCTCCACGACCTGCAATAATTATATTGCCCAGCAGAATATAAGTGTTCCCGGCTGTAGCTTACTTCCTAGTGCATCAACAGCACAAGCACCCACTCATGGCTACTCTCTTCGTAGCACATCAGTTGATGCTTGTAGCACTACTGAGCTTCCGCCCCCGTCTCTAAACTCTTTACTAACTTCTTCCGGCACTAGCACGAATGAAAGTCAAGTCCATCAACTTCTGGTCCCTCACTCTTCGTGCACTGTATGTCGGCACAGGATATATGCGTCTGTGGCATCGGTCAAGTGCAACTCCTGCCTAGGCCTGTGTCACCTACGCATATGTTCTGGGCTCGCAAACAGAAATCTCTGGACTGATGTGTTTGTCGCGCCTTGCTGTCGAGTTGTGCAGCCCTCAACGCCGACGGATGTACACTCATCCAATAGTGAACGAATTCCGCCGGCTTCAGGACTGCAACGGAGATCAATATCGCGACATAACCTACCACCATCTAGGCGAACACATCAGTCTTTAACTCCCAGAGTGACCATTGCCTCTCCTTCGCAATTTAAATTGTTGCAATTTAACTGCAACGGCTTGACCGGCAAGATAGCGGAGATAACCACATTTATGCAGCTACATAAAATCAAAATTGCTGCAATCCAGGAGACAAAACTTGGCCCCCACTCGAATCTCCGAGCGAGTGGAGGCTACCACGTACTCCGGCATGACCGTACGGACGGCGGAGGTGGTCTCGCGTTCCTTGTTCACCATACGGTGCAGTATAGGGAATTTGATATCAACACTGACCAAAGAGACTTACCTTTAGAGTGTCAAGGTATAGTTATACAAGCTGGTGGCGTTGATCTCGAGCTAATCAACATATACATTCCTCCCGTCACCTGCTGCCCCAGAAGTTATCGTCCTGACCTTAGGGCGTTTCTTTGTGGCGATAACCGTATCATCATGGGCGATTTTAATGCCCATCATGATATGGGGCATTCACACCTTTCTGTGGACGGCAGAGGACGGGAATTAGCCGAGCAAATTGATAACTCCTCTTTCTGTACTGTGAACGGAGACTCCTCAACTAGGATGGCTGTTAACTGCAGTAGCTCCCCGGACCTAACTATTGTTAGCCCGGGGTTAATTAACAGCATCAACTAGCAACCTATGGTGGCCCTGTCATCCGACCACCTGCCTATCATCCTGTCCGTCGATCGTGCCACGGATTTCGTTACATCGGAGGAAAGAACATACGTGAATTTCAAAAGAGCTAATTGGGTCGGCTTTTTGGAATTCACGGGGAGCTCCTTTGGTGATCTTCCCATTCCCATTGACGTACACGTTGGCGAGCGTAACATACGTGAGGTCTTTAAAAAGGTTACAGCCCGCTTTATACCAGCTGATAGGATAAAACATATTAGGCCTAACTTACCAGCTGAGGCCGCAGCCTTGGCCAACGAACGTGACCTCATACGCAACATCGATCCCTCTGACCCACAGATCGGTGATCTCAACGTGGAAATCAGACGGCTGGTTAACGAACACAAACAAACCAAATGGGAGGAGCACCTCAGGTCTTGTAACCTCTCTACCGGTGTTGGGAAATTATGGTCCACCGTCAAGTCCTTGTCGAATCCTTCGGGTCCACCAAAAAATGTCGACATTACCTTTGGTGACAAGACAATAAATGACCCCAGGAAATGTGCACAGGCTTTTTGTCGACAATATGTCCCACACCCTGCGCAAGACAGGACTAGACGTGGAATCTTCAGGCGTGCGCATAAACACAAAAACTATGCCCCCGTTCCCATCACCGCTACAGAGGTTCAAGAGGCCATCCGGAAGGCCAAAAACTCCAAAGCCATCGGCCCTGATACCATAGCCATGGTGCATCTAAAACATATCGGCCTAGCGAGAGTCAAATATTTAACTGCCGTCTCTTTGTCTCTGATCACAGCTGTCATACCCGACAAATGGAAGCAGGCAACTGTTATCCCACTACTAAAGCCTGGCAAGCCAGCTAACGTTGGGGAGTCATATCGCCCGATATCACTCCTCTCGCTAGTCGTAAAGACACTTGAAGCGGTCTTACTCCCGCTATATACATCACATCTGATGTTAGCCGAGCACCAACATGGCTTCAGGAAAGGTAGGAGCACAACATCTGCTCTAAATGTCATAAACACTCAGATAACTGACGGTCTAAATCAAAACAGGCCTAATGACAGGACGGTTCTAGTTGCACTTGATTTGAGCCAAGCTTTTGACACAGTAAATCATGGGCAACTTGTAGCTGATTTGGAAGACTCGTCACTCCCCCCTGTCTAAAGGATGGACCGCTAATTATCTCAGTGGTCGTCGGTCGTCTGTTGTATTCAGAAACAAAAAATCTAAAGCCAGGAAGATAAAACAAGGGGTACCACAGGGTGGTGTCCTCTCCCCGTTATTGTTTAACTTCTATATTTCGAAGCTTCCTCCTCCACCAGAAGAAGTTACGATTGTTTCTTACGCAGACGATTGCACGATATTGGCAACTGGTACTTCCGTTAATGAGCTGTGCTCTAAAATAAATGGTTATCTCCCCTCTCTAGTCGAGTTCTTCACTGCCCGAACCTTGACATTGTCGCCAACAAAGTCTTCGGCGACCTTATTCACGACGTGGACAGCGCAGCTTGGCATGGAATTAGAAATTTATGTAGGTGATCATAAAATACCTACTGTCGCTCACCCAAAAATCTTAGGAGTGACTTTTGACACCATGCACACTTTCGCTGCCCATTCAGCTGCAATTGTCTCAAAATTACAGAGCCGCAACAAAATCCTCAAGTCACTAGCCGGCAGTACTTGGGGTAAAGACAAAGAAACGTTGTTGGTCGGCCGATCCTGAACTATGCGTCGCCGATATGGTCGCCGGGGCTTGCAGACGTTCACTGGAATCAGCTTCAGGCCTGTCAAAACACCGCGCTCAGAACCGCTACGGGCTGCGTCCTTATGTCACCTATATCTCATATACATGGTAGGTAGGTAGGTAGAAGTGGCTGCCGCAAAGGCACACCTAGGCCAGTAATAAAAGGCCCGTTGTGATACCACCAAACACTAGGAAAGTCAGTCCCGGGGCCCGGCCATATGGAAAATCCCAGTGCTGTCGGGACTCTCCATATAGCCGAAACCCGGGACTGACACTCCTAAACGACACCGCTACCCCTAATCGAACCATTTTGATAACTTGATGAAGGCCATCAAGTCCTTTATGTCTAGCTCCGCGACCTGGCTTAAGCTAACCAGGAAGGGAACTCCCAGAGAGCGCCTTCTCGCTCCGCTTAAGGCCGGGCAGTTGCAGATGAGGTGCTCCACCGTTTCCTCTTCCTCATCATTTTTGCAACTCCTGCAGCATCGTCGGTAGGGAACGCCTAGCCTTGCTGCGTGCCTACCAATAAGGCAGTGCCCGGTTAAAACACCTATTAATATGGAGATTTCCTTCCTTTTTAGGGCGTATATGTGTCTAGATCTTTTAAGATCGCATTTTGGCCAGGTTTGCTTGGATATCCGGCACCCTGGGGCTTGTAGCCATCTTTCGTTGGCTTCGCGGAGTGTATGCTCCTTCAGAATTAGCTTGCACGTGGCAAACGGAATACCTATGCGCTCTTTATCTTGAAGAATCTGCTTGGTCGTGCCCTGCCTGGCAAGTTCGTCTGCCCTACAGTTTCCCTCAATGTCCCTGTGTCCCGGGACCCATGTGAGGTTCATGCGGTTCTGTTGGGCCATCTCTTGAAGAGATCGACGACAGCTGAGCGTCAGTTCAGAGTTGAACGAGTAAGAGCCAAGGGATTTGATGGCCGCTTGGCTGTCGCTGAAAATACAGATATCCTGTCCGATGGTGCGTTCACCTATCCAAGTCACGGCGTCCATGATTGCTGAAACTTCAGCCTGGAAGACGCTGCAGTGATCAGGTAGTCTAAAGGAGAGTTCTAGGTCCAAATCCCTTGAGTAAACCCCTCCTCCGGCTCTGCCGTCTAACTTCGAGCCGTCGGTGTATATAAAAGTGCCGCCATTAGTAGCGGGACACCGATCTATGTTCTCCCAGTCTTCCCTGCTGGGAATGTTTATTCTAAAACAACAATCTCCGACTGTTGTGGTCGCACACCGATCTGTGCTCAGAGGGAGAAAGCTGTACGATCTTAGAATACAGGAGTGTCCAATAGTGCTTGCGCCCCAGACGGACGTTTCCCTTAGACGCACAGCCGATGCTGCTGCTGCCCGGCACCCTTCCAGATCGAGTGGCAAAAAGCCAAGAATGGCCTGGAGAGCTTCATTGGGCGTTGTTCTTAACGCCCCGCTTATACAGATCATGCTCGATCTGTGGACTTTCCCTAAGAGATTTAGGTTTGTTGCCTTTCTTAGCGCAGGCCCCCATACCACGACTCCATACAGCATAATTGGCTGGATTATCGCAGTGTAGATCCATCTGCAAATTTTGGGGCTGAGCCCCCATTTTTTTCCAATGGCTCATTTACACGTGTAAAGTGCAATACACGCTTTCCTCTGGCGCTGGATGACATTCTCCTTCCAGTTAAGCTTTCTATCTAGAACTGTGCCTAGGAATTTGGCTTTGTCAGCTAAGTTCAGGCGCACGCCATCTAATTCTGGTAGGTTCAACGGTGGTATCTTGTACCGCCTGGTATAAAGGACAAGCTCCACCTTTCCCGGGTTGATGCTAAGTCCGCAGCGAGAGGACCATGAAGAAACTTCTCGCAGTGCTACTTGCATCAAGTCACACAGGGTTTGTGGGAATTTGCCCCTATATGCAATAGCTAAATCGTCTGCATATGCCACTATCTTCCCGCCCCCCACCTTGTGTCTCGTAGCAGCGAGTTTACGGTGAGGTTCCATAGGAGCGGGGAGAGAACACCACCCTGAGGCGTTCCTCTTGTGACATAGCGTGAAAGATCAACTGTTCCCAGTGAAGAAACTATTTTCCTTCCCTTTAGTAGTTGATCAATTAGTCCAATAAGAGACCTATTTATGCCCAGGTTTGTTAAAGCAGTGTTAATAGCCTCCGGCCTTATATTGTTGAAAGCCCCTTCGATATCCAGAAAGGCCACGAGACAGTACTCCTTTTCATGCAATGATTTTTCAACAATAGAGACTAGGCTGTGGAGCGCAGTTTCCGTTGATTTACCTTTGGCGTATGCATGTTGATAGCTAGAAATAAGGTTGCTATCAATAGTAGAGGAGAGATAATCGCTAATTATCCTCTCGAAGGTTTTAAGTGCAAAAGACGAGAGACTGATCGGTCTGTAGTCTTTAGGCTCATAGTGTGAGGCCTTCCCAGCCTTTGGAATAAAGACTACCGTGGCGCTTCTCCAGGAGCACGGAATGTAATTAAGAGCCAGGCAGGCTGAATAGAGAACTACCAGCCATTTAGCTGATATTTCCAGCGTGTTTATGAGTTGTGCGGGGAAAATCCCTTTCCTCCGTAATGGGTATGTTTACCGCCAGGTTTGTTGCAGATGCTACAGGTGCATCATACAAGTTCCCCGGAAAGTGTGTGTTCAGGAGCAGCTCCAGGGTTTCCCCTTCCGTGCTGGTCCAAGATCCGTCAGGCTTCCGTAAATAGCTAATGGCTTGTTGAGTTTTTGATAGCACTCGTCTAAGTCTCGCTGTATCATTGACTTTTTCGACCCCGGTGCAGAAATTTCTCCACGAAGTTCTCTTCGCTTGCCTTAGAACCTTTTTATAGGCCCTCAGTTTAGCTTTATATTCGAGCCATTCAGGCTCCGTACCGATGCTCTTGGCCTTGTTAAATTGCTTCCTGCATGATATACGGAACGAATCCAGGTCGTAAGACCACCAGTAGGGTCTATGTTTGCCGCGTGGTTTTGGTACTGGACAAGCCTGCTCTAGGGCATTTGAGAGCGCCGTTGTAGAGGTCGTTACCAGATCATCCAGTTCTCCCACTGATGAGGGGGCTTGTGGAGGTAATACTGGTAGGTCCCTAGCTAATATTTGGTTATGTAGCTGCCAGTTAGTGTTGCGTGGATTTCGTTTCATAACTGGCTGCTCAACAATAAAGTCTAACACAATTTCTATGTACCGATGGTCAGAAAATGAATGCTCATCAAGAACACGCCATTTTCTGACCCACTCATAAGCGCCTTCGCTACAAACAGTGAGGTCTATAACCTCCCTACGAGCGTTAGTTATAAAAGTAGGCTCGTTACCCACGTTACAAACCACCAGGTTAGTTGTTAGTAGGTAGTCAAACAGAGACTCGCCCCTAGCGTTAATATCGGAGCTTCCCCACTGGACGTGATGAGCATTAGCGTCAGCTCCAATAATAAGATGGCCCGTACAGAAACTATCCACCAGATCTTTCACCTCCTTTTGTGGAGGAGGTTCTTCGGCGTCATAGGGCATATAGACCGACGCCATCGTTAGGCTGGTGCTGCCGACTGTTAAGCTGGCAGCTGTAACGTCACCATTTGAGTAGTTGGGTAATAGAAAGGTGTTTAGCTCAGACTTTAATAAAATACAGGTTCTGACCTTGCCCTCATCATTGGCTTGGATGAGCTTGTACCCCTTAGTCCCCAATCCACAGATCCCAGGGCTCTTGGATAAGGACCACGTCTACGTCGCCTTTAGAAAGACGACTGCTTAAAACAGCCGAGGCTGCTTTAGATTTGTGCAGATTTATCTGAAGCACCACCAACATGAGAGAGCCAGCGTGTCGTCGAGGTCTGGCCTGTTCCGGGGGCTGTCTCTCAACGAGGAGTTGTTCAGAGCACCTGCACGATTTGGCGTGGCGGGAACCCTGCTGTCTGAAGCAGCATCAACGTTAGTGTGCTCAGGTTTAGCCACGATCGTGACGTCGAGGCCTTCTTCGTCAAGCAGGCTTTCTTCTATCGCCGAGTTGTTCGCAGCACCATCGCAATTTGACGTGGCGGATAACATACTTTCCGCGTCGGACTCCTCTGCTTCCCCTTCCGATGCCTCGATCTCCGAGTCCTCCGGAGCGTCCGGAATAGCAGCGCGCTGTGCATCGCCACGGTATACGTGGATCACGAACTGACCCAAGCCGTAATGCACTCGTCCGTTGCACCGTTTAAGGGGCTCGAGCGCCTCCTTATTCAGAGTGATAACCACCTGTCTATTGGGCCCAACCACATCATCGACCAGATTGACGCCCCAATCCTGCGTCGGGAGAGACGGATTCCAGACCTGCAGCATCTCAAGAATATTCTCGGGTTCTGCAGGGACGGCAGGAATCCATGCCCTTGCCCTTGGCCGAGCAGGAATGTCCTTCCAGTCGACGACATCTAGTCTTGCCCCTGGGTAGACTTCACCCAGTCTTGCAACTGCTGCCTTATACAGTGCGACAGTTCTTGCATCCTCGCACGCGAATATTTTGATCTGACCTTGGTGCCAGCCCGCGTCAGTACCTCGCGGCGGACTACCCGGAGACTCACGCATTAAGTCGAGGAGGGCCCTGCCCATTTCATTCCGGACATACAGCCACCGGTCTTTGGGGATGGACCAACGGTCGTTACCTCGGTCAATGAAACCTATAAGGATTCTGTCCTTGGTTACTTCAGCAAAGCTGAGTTTTCCCACTACGGGGTTGACCTGATGCCGCTTCGGATGGGGGTTTACCTCTCCGTCCGATCTCTGGCGTTTGAAGGGATTACCGTTCACCCTCTTAGGCACATAGGGCCTCTGGAAATTTGGTATCAGAGCTTTCGCTTCCTCCACATCTTCCTTTCTTCCGGCGACAGCTTCTCCTGCGATGCTCCCTCATATTTTTTAAGGATCCTTGCGGCCTTTCTTTTATCCCAGTACGCAAAGCGTCGGGGAGATGCCTCTTGGGGGGGATTCAGACTCGTAGTTGCCATCGCGGTCTCTCCCTTTGCGGCGTCGTCCTTCTCTTTCGAAACTCTGAAACCAGGTCGTGAGACCATTGCCCCAGAAGAGATTGGGTTTCGTACCAGCACTTGATGGAAGTTTAGCTTCCGCCGTTTTCTGCTTGACTGCGTAGGCAGCCGCACTGCTGCTTGCTCCCATCAAGTCACTCTTACTTGATAGCAGTTTGGGGGATGACTGACCCGTAGTTTCCATCGCTGTTGGCCTCCCAGTTAACTTGGAGCGGAGTTTGTCTCCGGCGTTGTGTTTTCGCTTGCTCCAGCATAGTTCTTCTCTGCTGCGGAGTAAACGAAGTCGTTAATTGCTTTGTATTTTGTGTGTTCTTCATCTTGTTCGTACGACCCCTCGCCGGACAAGGCCAGCTTAAGGTCAAGGGTAGTGTAAGGGGAAGTGTGTCGTCCGCCGCAGCAGAGCCCCATACCGCGGTAAGACCATAGTTACTCCCTGAGGCGGCCCGGTATCAGTGAGGCTCCGTTCGACTACAGCCACGCTTTGCCTCCCGGCTGCAAACGTCCAATGGGCACGGTATCGCATAACACCCTGGATTGGGAGGGAAAAGTTTTGCACATTTATATAGCGAGCCGCTTGCTTCAAGACAGACGCTCGCTTACAGCCGCACCTCATGGTGTACAGACGCTGCGAAAAAGACCCCGGTGAGCCCTTAAACCAAGTATGTCAGAGTGGCCCCACCGGGCTCCCTCTCTTTCTGCCGCGAGCCTAGGTAGCTCAACGTTGCCCAGAGTGCACGAAAGAGGACGCAAGAGTCGGGATTGAGCGCGGTCACTCAGCAACCACACCCCATTACACTCCATCTCATATACATAATGAGGTGGAAATGCTTCCAGTTAGGGAGCATAATGAAATGCTAAACAAGCAGTACCTACTGAATTGCTGTAAACTACAGCATCCCGGTAGACAACTGCTTGAACTCATTCCGCCTCCTAGGACCATAAGGTCGCATCTACGTAAACATTTTGATGAGATCCGTCACTATATAACAACGCCGTTTGATATACAGGTGCACAAACAGGCTTTGGGGCATATCCATACAACGTCTGTTGGCCATTACTCTGCGCTCTGTCCGCTAAACAATGTCTTACATGCCGCAACACCTGGCATTTCTGAAGAGGAGCGTCATCTTCCTCGAGAGACAAGGGTCACTCTGGCTCAATTGCGCTCTGGATATTGTAGTAGGTTAAACTCCTACATATCTAGACTGAACCCTGATGTGCCGAATGTACGTCCGGCATGCGGCTCGTCCCCCCACAATACAAATCACTTATTTTCTTGCTCATTTGAGCCCACTCTTGTAACACCCATATCTCTTTGGTCCAACCCTATTGAAACTGCTAGTTTCCTTGGACTCCCGTTACAAGATATTGATGACAATTAGGTTAAGGAAAAATACGCGTTGGGCAGGACTACACCTCGTTACAACAACAACAACACTTTTGTCAGATCTCTACCTGTGAATACCGTTCTAAATAGTCCTCCACCGGATATTGCTGAAGAAGAACGCACCTTACCAAGGGAGACAAGAGTCACCATGGCACAGCTTAGGTCTGGATACAGTGTGAGGTTAAACTCCTACTTATCCAGACTGAATGATACAATTTCAAACACATGCCCTGCATGTGGTAGGGCCCCCTATGATACTCTACATCTCTTCAATTGTTCAATTGAACCTACTCTTCTAACCCCCCTGTCCCTCTGGACCAACCCTGTTGAAACTGCACGTTTCCTTGGACTCCCGTTAGAAGAGCTTTATGAAGATCTTCGGAATGATCATACACTCTAGGCAGGGCAATGCGTTGCTAACAACAACAACAACAACAAAGCAACTAGTTGAAAACTACTTCAAAACTAGTTGGTGTACCGGGCCCAACTAGTCAGTGTTTTGTCTTTTTTCCATATAAGCAACCGGTATTTTTTACGTGTTGATGTCCTACGGAATGTCAATTGTCATATTTCGACCAGAACATACCAGTCATCTACTAGTCATGATATACTAGAATAATACTAGTTGTAAAATACAAGTCCGATAGTTCAACCTGGACTAGTATAATTTCCATAAAATGGACTAGTCCACATACTTGTCCAAAACGGACTAGTATGAAAGGTACTAGTCCCATACTAGTACAAAAAGCATTGAACCTGAACCAGAATTTTCATGACTTACCCTTTATTTTATCATTTGCCTTTACTTTCATGTATATTCTTAAGAAAGCAGCGACTATTTGTATTTACCCCTATGAATTATAAGAGAAAAAAGAAGCAAACGAAACGAATGAATTTTGTATTTTTTAACTGGTATGACTTCATCAACAAAAATCTAGTTGTATACTAGTATGGAATGGATATTTCCTGACTAGTATGAATTCAGCCAGAAAATTCTAGTTGTATACTAGTATGAAAAGGATATTTCCTGACTAGTATGAGTTCTGACAGAAAATTATAGTTGTATACTAGTGTGAAATGGATATTTCCTGACTAGTATGAATTCAGCCAGAAAATTCTGGTATGAGTTCTGACAGAAAATTATAGTTGTATACTAATATTTTTCTGACTAGTTTGAGGTTTCGCTGCATAATTATTATAATTTAAATTTTAACAACAGCGAACTTACTGCGATGACATTTACACGGCGTCGCTAGTACTAGAAAGATAGCTGATTTCAAGAATTTTTTATACAACATTAAAGAGGACACCCAAATTAGGGGATATTTCCAGATTTTTTGTTTTCGCTTCTTATCTCTGGAGTAATTGAATTAAGAATGATGAATTGAATTAAGAATACAGGAAATTCTGCAAATAGCATTACCTTTTTTGAAAATTACTGTTGAACATTACGCTTCATAACTCATTTAAGTTAACATTTTTACAAAAAAATGTTGATGGATTGTAAGCTGGAAGTGTACTAAATTTTTAAGTAATAATCTTTTAGGGATTACACTATTTTTCGTATATTTAAAATGCTGCTACTAAGAAAAACAATTATTTTTCACCTATATTTTTAACTTCAGTAGTGAAATAATCGTAGTACCCCAGAGGTCCCCGGTCCATATTTTATAAATATTATAGTCTCAAGTATCTTCCAATAACCAAAGCAAAAAACCATTGCGAATTCTTTGCACATCTATTTTTTATATTCTTTTTGCTTTTCTAATATTAAAATTTTTTGTAAGACGCATTCAAAACAATTCAAATCTGGGTCAGTTTTTCGCAAATATCTCGCTTCGTAATAACTTGCCAAACTACTTAATAAAGGTAAAAAATTATTTGAAAATTGCAGATGTAAAAATTACGTTTATATTTAGGCTTTTCAAAAAAGGCGGAGGCGGTACCTCGAGTAATAATTGGCAAAATATATGATGATGCTAGTTTCTGTCTAAAGTGGACTAAACCGGTTCATAACAACTATCACTTTTCAAAATATATCGTCCCCTTCTTGCGTTTTTATCGTAAGCGACAAAAAGCTAGTTTTACAGGAGAGCATTTTTTGTTTTTTAGCGCTATTTATTGGTATATTAAAATAAAATTTGGCATGCGGTTAGATAATTAAGTAATACATACACACATACAATAAAATTCAACCTCCAAAACCTTATTTTATTTCTCTACCTTTTTGAAGTTCAGTTTCCTTAACTTTCACTTTTTTGCTATTTCTTAAATTTTCCTTGCTTTTCCTTATATTTTCCGTTTATATGTATTCCTCTTCTTTTTGCCTTTTTCTCCCTCTTTACACCATTAAGTAATACAGTTTCAATGTTTATAATTATTTATTTTAGCTCGTTTTTATTCGTATTTCTTTCCTTTCCTTTTCTATTATTTAATTTTTTAATTTTTTTAAGCACATATTATTTTATACAATATTAATTTGGAAAATTGAAATTATTAAATTTAGCCCAAAACAGATAATCTAATCGTATTAACAATTTTAGCAAAATGAACTTACTTAGATTTACATAGTTAAGATGTGTAAAAGGAAAATAAGTACTTGAAGAAGGTGAAAAAGAGATATAAAGTGCAGAAGTTTAAAGTATTTGGAAATAATTTAGAACCTCCAATTTATTTTGTATTATTTTTTTTTTTTTAAATTATCAAGTCTGGGCAAGCATTTGCTTCTCTGAATACCTACTCAAAGATTTCGTTTTTGTAAACACTATTTGTACCTACGCCCAATAAAGTTGGCTCATGTTTATTATTCTAATCTAATATAATCTTGGCTTGCGTCATAATGACGCTTAACCGCCTAGGCGATTTTGGCCGTTTCGTATCAAAGCACGCTAGTCATTCCTTTTTAGCGATAACTGACGCCAATTGGAAACCCCAAGGGAGTTCAAGTCATCCTCCACCTGTTGTTTCCATCTCAGTCGAGGTCTCCCCTTCCTCTGCTGCCGAATTCGGGTGTCGATAGGAAACTTTCTCTGCTGGTGCTTCTTTGTCCATTCGCATAACATGACCCAGCCAGCGGAGCCTTTGGGCTTTAGTCCGCTGAACTATGGTCAGGTCTGCGTAAAGCTCGTACAGCTCATCGTTAAATTTCCTTCGATACTCGCCGTCGGTATCACGGGAAGGACCATAAATCTTCCGGAGAACTTTTCTCTCAAATACTCCAAGAGCCATCTCTTCTTCTCTTGACACTGTCCATGATTCCGAGCCGTACATCAGGACTGGTATGATGAGAGACTTATAGAGCGTGATCTTTGTTTGTCGAGAGAGGACTTTACTTCTCAATTGCCTACTTAGTCCAAAGTAACACTTGTTGGCAAGGGTGATTCTCCGTTGGATTTCTAGACTGATATTATTTTCGGTGCGCCGATTCTTTCTTTGATGACAGCAGATACTTCGTCTTGTCCTCGTTCACCGCAAGACCCACTTTTTTCGCTTCCTTATCCAACCCAGAGAAAGCAGCGCTTACGGCGCGGCTGTTAAGGCCAATGATATCAAAATCATCGGCATACGCCAGCAATTGCACGCTCTTGTAAAAGATTGTGCCATTGCGGTTTAGCTCTGCTGCTGTTGTTGTTGTTGTGGCGAGGTGTATCCCTGCCTAAATGTCAGACAGGGTCACCCCGAGTGTATTGCTCTTGGCCGGGTCGATATAAGAAAACGGCCCGGGTCGTTTCGGCACGATGGGTACAGCACAAGTACTGGTACCGTTCTCGTAGAACCGGCAATACAAGAAACTAGCCGTGTAGGCCATGTAGGTCATTTAGCGTTACCCAGGGTGCACCAACTGGGAGGCGACCTACTTTTACACCCCAGCTCTGCTGCTCGAATTATCTTCTCCAGCATCAGGTTAAAGAAATCGCACGAAAGGAAGTTGCCCTGTCTGAAGCCTCGTTTGGTTTCAAATGGCTCAGAGAGGTCCTTCCCGATTCTGACGGAGCTGTTGGTTTTGCCCAACGTCATTTGGCAAAGCCGTATAAGCTTTGCTGGGAAGTTAAATTCAGACATAGCGATCCATCAGCAATTAATAAATCATCTCTCGTTGAGTGCGGACGTGTTTTTTGTTCGCTCTTTAAAATTCGTTCTTTTGCCTTTTTGTTGGCCTCAATATCCTAAATATTACAATTAATAGTGTCTGCCGTGCAAAACGTATAGGTCCTACATAATAAATAGTTACAAAGTAGTGCAATTTTTGATAATAAAGTGCATTAATTATCACATATTGACATTTTCCGACCTTATACATATTTGTTTGTGTGTTACTATTTGCTAATTCACTTTGCTTTTTTTTTTACTGCTTTGCGTGCTCATTCTGTCTGTGTTCACAGCTTGCTGACCGCGCAATTAGTTGTCTTAGCAGTGCTGAGTTCCAACATAACTCTTTTTATTTTTTTGATTGCCTGCTTGTTGTACAATACTTATAAATTCTTCATAAGAAATAAGTGACAAGTAGTGCAATTCTTAATAATAAAGTGCTTTCCTTTTTATAAATTACTCTGCTTGTGTTTACTGCTTTCCGCGCCGTTTCTGCCAGTGTTCACTGTTTGTCGACCGTGCAATCGTTGGCTTCGGTGTGCAGAGTTCCAGATTAACACTTTTCCACTAAATATTTTGTTTGCCTGCTGTTTATTAATTTTTATCATGGATGACTACTGTGGAAAGTGTGATAAAAATTTTGGAAGATCTGAATCTCTAATGGTGCCATGTAGTGGTCTTTGCAAAAAACGGTACCATCGATCCTGTTGTGAAGGCCCAATGGCGGAAATGGATATTAAATTTTTGAAATTAAATACCAATGTTCGTTATTTCTGCCCTGACTGTGTTAATGGTCTGGATAAAGTTTCGAGGGTGCTAGACTCGGTCGTCGACTCTCAAAAGCTTGGTCTCGAGGCAATCATGACTGCTTTTGAGATTAGATTCAAAGATTTAGCCTCTCAAATCAGCGATCTCAGGAACATCATTGTAAAATCTGATGGAAGTGAATCCACAAACACTAGCAAAGTTGGTGTAAAAGAGAAAGCAAAAGAAAAAGTCAAGGTAAAGAACAAAGGCAGTGCCAAAGAGAATAAGAAAATAATTAATAACTTGGCAGCGGAAATTAATGCCCTAAAAACTGCTGTTGTTAGCTCCGGTCCTTCATCCACTACCAACAAAAGTTCCTCTACCGAAACCGATCTCTTTTCTTTTTCGCCGCTACCTAGTGGATCGGGTTCCCTCTTTTCTGTCCCTCCTCCCCGTAAGTCTACTGATGGTGCTGTTACACCCATTATACCTTCGCTTGTGCTTTCTCCAGCCGATTGCACTCGTTCATCTACGGCGGATAACTCTGCTATTTCTGCTGTTGATAACAACATTTTGCCGCAACCTCAATCCGATAATACAGCTGAAGTCAACAACATTGTGCCGACCACTCATTCCGCTATTACTGCAAATGGTGAGTGGCAAACTGTACCGTTAAGAAACGGGCGCAGTCGTGATAGAAACGACTCCAAAAATCCCGGTGAATTGAATTCGGCCGCAAATCTTGAGTCTACGTCTGGTCGTTCGCCAAACCCGGCGCCGCAAACTGATGTTATCAGGATGGTCACTGGAGTTCCACGGCGTAGGGCCATTTTCGTTTCAAGACTGCTTGCGTCGTTGACTCACGCAGATATTAGGACGTATGTTTGTTCCAAACTTGGCGTTGCCCCTACTAGCAACATTAGTGTGTATAAATTTAATTTTAAATATGAAAGAGACATTTCATCTTTCAGGGTCTCAGTGCCGGACTCGTTTTTCGATAGGGTACTTGACCCTTCATTTTGGCCGCAACACTCTGTAGTACATTTGTACACAGATAAACAGAAAACCGATACTGCTTCAAAAAACTGAATAAGTTAACTTTCTTTTCAACTATTCTTATTCATTACCAAAATGTCCGTGGCCTTCGTTCCAAATTGAATCACCTTTATCTAAATAGCCTGACTTTTACTGCACATGCAATCGCTTTCACAGAGACTTGGTTAAAACCTGATAATTTAAATTCTGAGATTTTCTGCAGTAACTACGTCGTTTATCGGCGTGATCGAGAAACCAGGGCAGGTGGTGTCCTTATAGCTGTCGACTCAGGTCTTCCATCCGGGTTGGTCGACTTGGGCAATGTGTCCGATATTGAAGTCATAGCAGTGAAGCTCTCAATGACTGGATTCAACCTATTTATCTCCTGCTCGTACATACCACCTCATTCGAATCTGCTTGTATATAATCAGCATAACTCCGTTATTAGGACTTTATATTCTCAGTTGAGAGATAAAGATCGCCTTTTAGTTCTTGGTGATTTTAACTTACCCTTGGTTAGTTGGGTCGGCACAAATGACTCAAACATTTTAACCCCTACTACACAGCATGATTTCCTCCTTGACCTTTCTGCCACATCTCTTGTACAAATTAACAACGTACAAAACTGTAAAAATAAATTACTGGATTTGGTATTCGTTGACGATTCTGTAGGGGTTGCTCTTAATCGAATTACTCCGCTATCTATTCCTGAAGACACACTACACCCTACGCTTGAGATAGCTTTGGACATTGTGCACCTTGGGGGGCGTGGTGCTACCAATGGAAGAAAACGGTCCCGCACACGATGGTTCTATAAAACTAACTTTGTCAAGCTCAATGAGTTGTTTGCCACCCACGACTGGTCAGATCTCTATGCTTGTAATGACATCGAGTCTGCAACCTCATTATTTTATACTTCCCTTAACGCTTTTTTCGACAGTTGTGTCCCGTTTCGCTATATTAGTGCTGGTACGGCTACGGTGGTCTAAACAGCTTGTGAGACTTGGCAATATTAAATCCAGGCTATACAAGCGTTTTAAGAGAACAGGTGTATCTGCTGAATATTCTAAATATTTAGTAGCGCGCTCCAACCTCCAGTTGCTGAATCAACAGTGCTATAAAGGTTATCTAGCGCGGTGTAAAACTCAATTTTTTAATAACCCGAAAAGGTTCTACAATTTTGTTAATTCAAAAAGGAAAACTACCGGATTTCCTTCTTCCTTTTCCCTTGGAGATAAGAGTGCTAACTCAGATCATGATATTTCTGAACTATTTGCAGAATTCTTTAAGTCGACCTATACATCTAATAGGTTTCTGTCAAGTCCCTATCCTTATAAATTAGATTGCTCTAATAGCATTCACATACCTGCTTTGGATAAAAATACTGTTCTACAAAGTCTTCTGGCATTGAAACCTACATTTTCCCCTGGCCCTGATGGTGTTCCCAGCTGTGTGCTGAACTTCTGTGCCATACATTTATCTGATCCGATTTTTAAACTGTTCAAACTATCTCTTGAATCTGCGGATTTCCCTACAATTTGGAAGAAATCTTTTTTTATACCCTTACATAAAAAAGGTAGTAGGTCAAATATTGAGAACTATAGGGGCATAGCTAAGCTCTCAGCTATTCCTAAAACTTTTGAACATATAATAACACGCCAACTGCAATATCGGTGTAGTTCTTTATTATCACCGTGTCAGCATGGTTTTGTGCCCCGACGATCAACCTCAACTAACTTGCTTGAGTTCACCTCGTTTGTTATGGATGGTTTCCTGAAAGGTAACCAAACAGATGTAGTCTACACTGATTTTAGCAAAGCATTCGACTCTGTGAACCATGAGCTTTTAATTCATAAACTTGACTTATTGGGTTTTCCGAATCAGTTGTTAATATGGCTTACTAACTATCTTAAAGGCAGAACTCAGCAGGTTTTGTTTAAAAATACTTTGTCTACGTCCATTGACGTAACTTCCGGTGTCCCTCAAGGTAGTCATTTAGGTCCCTTGCTCTTTACTCTCTTTATAAATGACCTACCACAAGTAATTTCTCATTCCCGAACCCTTATGTATGCGGATGATGTGAAACTTTGTTTCACATATTTGCCTACTGTTCCTTCCCGTGCAGATCTCTTCCAGGCTGATTTGGAGTCATTTCACTGCTGGTGTACAGTTAATTTATTAATATTGAATAGCTCGAAATGCAAGCTAATGACTTTTCATCGAGTAAAGCCAGTTTTGATATCCTATTTACTAAATGACACTCTATTGGAACGTATACCTGATGTAACTGATCTAGGTGTTCTTTTTGACCCTAAACTAAGTTTTAATATGCATATTTCATCTATAGCGAACAGAGCCATGGGTGTGCTTGGTTTTGTTAAAAGATGGGCTAAAGAATTTGATGATCCGTACCTCACGAAAATCCTTTACACATCGCTAGTTCGCCCAATACTTGAGTATTGCTCGTGTGTCTGGTGCCCCTTATATCAAGTTCATATACAGCGGATTGAGTCAGTACAAAAGCAATTCTTGATTTTTGCTCTGCGTGGTCTTAATTGGAATCCAAATATCCATCTGCCCCCTTATAGAAATAGGCTTCTTCTCTTAAATTTGCCTTCTCTGGAAAATCGTAGGATTTTACTAGGTGTAATGTTCCTCCATAAGCTAATTATTGGTGAGGTCGACTCAACTGACCTTGTTAGTCGACTGTGTTTTGCTGTTCCTGCTAGGACATCCAGGCACTATGTGCCTTTTCAATTACCCATTTGTCGTCTAAACTTTGCAAAAAACAATCCTCTGAATATTTGGTGTTCATACTACAACGTCCTATATAGCTGCATCAGCTTTGAATGCTCGTCTGCCGCACTACAAAATGCAATACTTTCACATTTGCTAACTGCTGACTAATTACACGACAGTCTTGTAGCCAACCAGTTAGATTGATGTACACAACTACAAAAAGCCGGCAGACACCTCTAACTTTAAACTTACGCTGCGTGGAATCACGTCCATTCCACCGGCTCCATAATTAATATCCTAAAATATCTCCGAAACCAATTTGGAATATTTCAATTACCTAATAAACAGTCAACTGGAATATACTATCAGATGCTGCGCGGAATCGCGTCCATTCCGCCAGCAAATCTCACATCGCTCCCAGGACTGCGGAAGTATGTTGCTCGGAATCGCGTCCATTCCGACAATATATACGACTATCAAGTTTGGTTCCTAACGATTTCTACCCACAACTTTAAAGCACGGCCTCTACAACTTTCCTGCTTGCTGCACATAATACTATAAATAAATGAATTTACGCTTTGCTTAATTTCTATTAATTATATTTTTATTATATTCTATATACTCTTATTGTACATATATATGTTTTTGTTTTGTAACAATACTTGAGATATTAACAGTCGACCGCTTTGTGTTGTGTCGACTTTAAATAAATAAATAAATAAATAAAATAAATAAACTCCTGCCTGGGCCAATGTCACCTACGCATATGTTCTAGGCTCGCAAACAGAAATCTCTGGACTGATGCGTTCGTCGCGCCTTGCTGTCGAGCTGCGAAGCCCACAATGCCGACGGATTCACGCTCATCTCATAATGAACGAAATCCGCCGGCTTCAGGACTGCGACGGAGATCGCGACCTAGCCTACCACCTTCTAGGCAAACGCATCAGCAAATGAGAAAGTATTATCCAGTGTCATCCCTAATAACTTTGGGTGGCTGACAGTTGGTAGCTTAGTGCCATCAACGAAAAGGTCTAATTCATTTCTCACCTGGTGCGTCCATGTCGTAAAAAGCGTCGCCGTTGATTTTGTCGGAGATATTGTCAGATCCCGCTCAGTGAAAAACCTGGAAAGGTCGCTGAGGTAACCATTGATTCTCGTACAGAGTTCATCAGTATAGGGGCCCTTCCCCGTCGCCATTATTGTACAGTCGGCGGCATATGAAACGACGGAGACGCCCTCTGGTGGTGGGGGCATCTTCGATAGATAGAAATTAAACAGTGTCGGGGATAGGACACCACCCTGTGGCACCCCCTGTCTAATACGTCTAGGTTTTGATGTTGCGTTTCTAAAGTTAACCGACGCCTGCCGTCCATTCAAATAATTAGCGGTCCATCTCTTTAAACCATCAGGTATCTGTGTCTCAAACAGATCTTGTATGAGAGTGGCATGGTTGACTGTGTCAAAAGCTTTCGAAAGGTCAAGTGCCACTAACATAGTCCTGTGATTTGGTTGGTTTTGATTTTGGCCGCTATTTATTTGCGTTGTAATGGCATTGAGTGCGGTGGTGGTGCTGTGCAGCTTACGGAAGCCATGCTGATGACTAGCCAGGTGCAGATTTGCAGTATAATACGGGAGCAAAATGGACTCTAGCGTCTTCACTACCGGTGACAAAAGTGATATAGGACGATATGAATCGCCTATGTTTGCCGGTTTTCTAGGTTTTAGTAATGGAACCACTCTCGCCTTTTTCCATATTTCAGGAATGACGAAAGTGTTCAGTGAAAGACTGAATAGAGCCGCTAAGTATTTGTGTCCCTCCTGGCCTAGATGTTTCAGCATCTTCATGGCAATGCACATCCCCTAGGGTCCTTCTTCACCCTGTCACCGAAAGTAATATCTACTTTATCCTTGTGTTGCGTTGGATTAGATAGTGCTTTGACCGTAGTCCATAATTTGCCAACACCATCAGAGAGGTTGCATTGCTCTAGGTGTTGTTTCCATTCGACCAGTTTATGTTTATCGACCAACCTACGAATTTCCGCGTTGAGATCCTTTATACGGGGGTCTGTGGGATTGAGACTTCGCACTTCATCTTTTTCTCTAGCCATGGCCGCTGCCTCCGCGGGGAAATTTGGTCTTATTTGAGATATTCGACCCGCAGGAATGAAGCGTTTAGAGGCCAAGTCAATGATGTTGCGGAAGTTGTTGTTGTAACGAGGTTGTGTATATTTTCTTCCGGCAAACGCAGCAGAACCATTCTCTAGGGCCAGGTTTGGCTCAATGCCAGCCCGGATCAAGAGAATAAGGAGCAGCCGTGCTGCAAGGGGTTGTTCCGGGGATGACAATAGGTGAGGGAATCGTGACGCGTTAGACAGAGTCACTTCGAAATGTATTGCTCTTGGCCGGGTCATTATAAAAAAAAAAACAACCCGGGTCGTTTCGGTACGAAGGGTAATGTACAAGTACAAATACCGTTCTCGCAGAACCGGCAATACGTGAAACGGATGTTGCGGAAGTCTCGTTCGCCTTTGCGTACGTCCGTAGGAATGGATAGAGCAGCCAAGGATTCGTCCGTGTATGTCTGAAAACTGTCCCAGTCCGTCTCCTCAGTCGGCGCATAGGCGCAGATAAATGTTATGTTGTTGTTGTTGTTGTTGTTGTAACGAAGTGTAGCCCTGCCCAGCGTGTACTTTTCCTTAACCTAAATTGTCATCAATTTCTTCTAACGGGAGTCCTAGGAAACTTGAAGTTTCGACAGGGTTGGACCAGAGGGAGATGGGTGTTAGAAGAGTGGGCTCCGAAGAGCAGGTAAATAAATGGTTGGTATTATGGGGTGACGAGCCGCATGCCGGACATTCATTCGGCACGTCAGGGTCTAGTCTGGATAAGTAGGAGTTTAACCTGCTACAGTATCCAGAGCGTAATTGAGCCAGAGTGGCCCTTGCCTCTCGAGGAAGATGGCGTTCCTCAGCCGCAACGCGAGGTGGTTTGGCATGCAAAACGGCGTTCAGTGGACAGAGCGAGACATAGGACGCAACGGACGTGTCATGGATGTGCTTCAGGGCCTGCGTATGCACCTTTGGATCAAACGGCGAAAGTGTGAGGTGCCGGATCTCATCAAAATGCTCACGTAGATGCGCCCTTACGGTCCTAGGAGGTGGCTCATACTCAAGCAGTAGTCTGTTGGGATGTTGTGGTTTGCAACAGTTCAACAGGTACTGCCTGTTTAGCATTTCATTGTGCTCCAAATCTGGGAGCATTTCCACCTCATGATGTAAATGATGTTCTGGAGACATAAGGACGCATCCCGTGGCGGTTCTGAGTGCGGTGTTTTGGCAGGCCTGCAGTCTTTTCCAATGAACCTCAGCAAGCCCCGGCGACCATATCGGCGACGCGTAATTCAGGATCGGCCGACCAATTGCTTTATAGATTGCCAGCAACGTTTCTTTGTCTTTACCCCAAGTGCTGCCGGCTAGCGACTTGAGAATTTTGTTGCGGCTTTGTAGCTTAGAGACAATTGCGGTTGAATGAGCAGCGAATTTGTGCATGGGGTCGAAAGTTACCCCTAAGATTTTGGGGTGGGAGACAGTAGGTAATTTTTGGTCGCCTACGTAGATTTCTAACTCCATGCCAACTTGCGCCGTCCAAGTCGTGAATAGTGTCGCCGAGGACTTCGTTGGCGACAATGTCAGGTTCCGAGCAGTGAAAAACTCAACAAGAGAGGGGAGATAACCATTGATCCTGGAGCACAGCTCATCAACGGAAGTGCCAGATGCCAGGATCGTACAATCGTCTGCGTAAGAAACAATCGAGACTCCATCTGGTGGGGAAGGAAGCCTCGAAATATAAAGATTAAACAAAAGCGGGGAAAGGACACCACCCTGTGGTACCCCTTGTTTAATCTTTCTCGGTTTTGTTTTTTTGTTTCTGAAAACTACCAGGATCGTACAATCGTCTGCGTAAGAAACAATCGAGACTCCGTCTGGTGGGGAAGGAAGCCTCGAAATATAAAGATTAAACATAAGCGGGGAAAGGACACCACCCTGTGGTACCCCTTGTTTAATCTTTCTCGGTTTTGATTTTTTGTTTCTGAAAACTACAGACGATTGACGACCACTCAGATAATTGGCGGACCAACGCTTAAGACAGGGGGGGAGCGATGAATCTTCCAAATCGGATACCAGTTGTCCATGATTTACTGCAGCCACAGTTGTTAACAACAACAACAACAACAACAACAACAACAACAACAACAACAACAACAACAACAACAACAAAAACAACAACAACAACATCTCGAGCTAATCAATATTTACATTCCCCCGTCATCTGCTGCCCCAGAAGTTATCGCCTTGACCTTAGGGCATTTCTTTGTGGCGATAACCTTATCATCATGGGCGATTTTAATACCCACCATGATATGTGGCATTCACGCCTTTCTGTGGACAGCAGAGGCCGGGAATTAGCCGAGTAAATTGACGGTTCCCCTTTCTGCACTATGAACGGAGACGCCGCTACAAGGATGGCAGTTAATTGCAGTAGCTCCCCGGACTTAACTATTGTTAGTCCGGGCTTAATTAACAGCTGGTGGCCCTGTAATCCGACCACCTGCCCATCATCCTGTCCGTTGACCGTGCCTCGGATTTCATTACCTCGGAGAAAAGAACATACGGACATACGGTGAATTTCAAAAGGGCTAACTGGGTCGGCTTTTTGGAATTCGCGGAGAGCTCCTTTGGTGATCTTCCCATTCCTTCCGACGTACACGTTGGTGAGCGAAATATTCGTGAGGTCATAAAAAAGCTACAGCCCGTTTTATACCAGCTGGTAGAATAAAAATATAAGGCCAAACTTCCCAGCTGAGGCCGCAGTCTTGGCCAAAGAACGTAAACTCATACGCTAAATCGATCCCTCAGACCCACAGATCGGTGATCTCAACGTGGAAATCAGACGGCTTGTCAACGAACACAAACAAGCCAAATGGGAGGAGCACCTTAGGCACTCTGGCTCAATTACGCTCTGGATACTGTAGCAGGTTAAACTCCTACTTATCCAGACTAGACCCTGACGTGCCGAATGAATGTTCGGCATGCGGCTCGTCACCCCATAATACCAACCATTTATTTACCTGCTCTTCGGAGCCCACTCTTCTAACACCCATCTCCCTCTGGTCCAACCCTGTCGAAACTGCAAGTTTCCTAGGACTCCCGTTAGAAGAAATTGATGACAATTTAGGTTAAGGAAAAGTACACGCTGGGCAGGGCTACACTTCGTTACAACAACAACAACAGCACCTTAGGTCTTGTAACCTGTTGTTGTTGTTGTAACGAGGTGTAGCCCTGCCTAAATGTCAGACAGGGTCACCTCGAGTGTATTGCTCTTGGCCGGGTCGATATAAGAAAACGGCCCGGGTCGTTTCGGCACGATGGGTACAGCACAAGTACTGGTACCGTTCTCGTAGATCCGGCAATACAAGAAACTAAAACTAGCCGTGCAGGCTATGTAGGTCATTTAGCGTTACCCAGGGTGCACCAACTGGGAGGCGACCTACTTTTACACCTCTCTACCGGTGTTGGGAAATTATGGTCCACTGTCAAGTCCTTGTCCAATGCACAGCCTTTTTTTAGACAGTATGTCCCCATCTTGCACAGGACAGGACAAGGCGTGGAACTTCAAGCGTGCGCATAAACACAAACACTATGCCCCCGTTCCTATCACCGCTACAGAGGTGCAAGAGGCCATCCGGAAGGCCAAAAATTCCAAAGCCATCCGGAAGGCCAAAAATTCCAAAGCCATCGGTCCTGATGGCATAGCAATGGTGCACCTTAAACACATCGGCGCAGTAGGAGTTAAGTACCTAAGTGCCGTCTTCAATCCATCCTTGACCACAGCTGTCATACCCGATAAATGGAAGCAGGCAGCTGTGATCCCACTACTAAAGATATCACTCCTCTCGCCAGTAGTAAAGACATTTGAGGCGGCCCTACTCCCGCTCTACACATCAAACTTGATGTTAGCCGAGCACCAACATGGCTTCAGGAAAGGTAGGAGCACAACATCTGCTCTAAATGTCATAAACGCTCAGATAACTGATGGACTAAATCAAAATAGACCTAATGACAGGACTTGATTTGAGTCAAGCTTTTGACACAGTCAATCATGGGCAGCTGGTATCCGATCTGGAAGACTCGTCACTCACCCCCTGTCTTAAACGCTGGACCACCAATTATCTCAGTGGTCGTCGGTCGTCTGTTGTGTTCAGGAACAAAAAATCTAAACCCAGGAAGATTAAACAAGGGGTACCACAGGGTGGTGTCCTTTCCCCGTTATTGTTTAACTTCTATATTTCGAAGCTTCCTCCTCCACCAGAAGTTACGATTGTTTCTTACACAGATGACTGCACGATATTGGCAACAGGTACTTCCGTCGATGAGTTGTGGTCTAAAATAAATGGTTATCTCCCCTCTCTTGTCGAGTGCTTCACCGATCGGAGCTTGACATTGTCGCCGATAAAGTCCTCAGCGACTTTAGACCACTGTTTGAGCTCACTCCGCCTCCTAGGACCGTAAGGACGCATCTACCTAAACATTTTGATGAGATCCGGCATTATATAACAACGCCGTTTGATGTAGAGGTGCACAAACAGGCCCTGGAGCATATCCATAAAACGTCAGTCACTCTGGCTCAATTACGCTTTGGATATTGTAGCAGATTAAACTCCTACATATCCAGACTGAACCCTGATGTGCCGAATGTTTGTCCGACATGCGGCTTGTCCCCCCATAATACCAACCACTTATTCACTTGCTCTACGGAGCCCACTCTTCTAACATCCATCTCCCTTTGGTCCAACCCTATTGAAACTGCTAGTTTCCTTGGACTCCCGGCATTATTCACGCGCACGTAGGCATGGAATTAGAAATCTAGGTAGGTGACCACAAATTACCTTCTGTCGCCACCCAAAATCCTAGGAGTGACTCTCGATACCATGCACACTTTCGCTGCCCATTCAGCTGCAATTGTATCTAAAATACAAAGCCGCAACAAAACTCAAATCACTAACCGGCAGTCCTTGGGGTAAAGACAAATAAACGTTGGCAACTTATAAGGCAATTGGTCGGCCGATCCTGAATTATGCGGGGCCGATATGGTCGCCGGGTTTGCAGGCGTTCATTGGAGTCAGCTGCAGGAAGCCAAAACACTGCACTCAGAACTGTTACGGGTTGTGTCCTGATGTGTCATATACCTAATATACATCATGAGGCGGAAATGCTTCCATTTAAACACAATGAACTGCTAAACAAGCAGTAACTGTTGAATTTTTGCAAACCGCAGCATCCTGTTGTTGTTGTTGTTGTAGCGAGATGTAGCCCTGCCTAAATGTCAGACAGGGTCACCGCGAGTGTATTGCTCTTGGCCGGGTCGATATAAGAAAACAGCCC
Source organism: Campiglossa producta (assembly GCA_964058755.1). NCBI lineage: Eukaryota > Metazoa > Arthropoda > Insecta > Diptera > Tephritidae > Campiglossa > Campiglossa producta. The sequence continues at coordinate 84,676,322 of CAXKVI010000003.1, read as the reverse complement.
GGGTCGTTTCGGCACGATGGGTGCAGCACAAGTACTGGTACCGTTCTCGTAGAACCGGCATTACAAGAAACTAGCCGTGTATGCTATGTAGGTCATTTAGCGTTACCCAGGGTGCACCAACTGGGAGGCGACCTACTTTTACACCGCAGCATCGTAAAGCAAGAACCAGAATCAATCCGCCAATACGTCAGATGCGTGACGTATGTTAATTTTAGAGCAAATTCTACTTTGACGTATACGTCGTATCTGGCGTTACGCATACAAACACCCGCAGTCTACTTTGCTGTCAGTTATTTCGACGTACTGACGGATTGATTCTGCTGAACGCTTAATAGACAACTGTTTGAGCTAACGCCGCCTCCTAGGACCGTAATGACACATCTACATGAACATTTTGATGAGATCCGGCACCTTGTAACAACGTCGTTTGATCTATATCCATGACACGTATGTTGACCACCAGATCGAGCTGTCCGGTGAATGCCGTTTTGCATAATTTAACACCTCGCATTTCTGAAGAGGAGCGTCATCTTCCTCGAGAGACAAGGGTAACTCTGGCTCAGTTACGCTCTGGATACTGTAGTAGATTAAACTCATACTTATCCATACTAAACCCCGACGTGTTGTTGTTGTTGTAGCGAGGTGTAGCCCTGCCTAAATGTCAGACAGGGTCACCCCGAGTGTATTGCTCTTGGCCGGGTCGATATAAGAAAACGGCCCGGGTCGTTTCGGCACGATGGGTACAGCACAAGTACTGGTACCGTTCTCGTAGAACCGGCAATACAAGAAACTAGCCGTGTAGGCTATGTAGGTCATTTAGCGTTAACCAGGGTGCACCAACTGGGAGGCGACCTACTTTTACACGTGTCGAATTAATGTCCGGCATGGGGCTCCTCCCACCCATAACACCAAAAAGCTATTCACTTGCTTTGCGGGTCCCACTCCTCCAACACCCATCCCCCTTTGATACAACCCTGTTGAAACAGCTAGTTTCCTAGGGCTCCCCTTAGAAAACATTGATGACAACTTAGGCTAAGGATAAGTACTCTTTGGGCAGGGCTACACTCTGTTACAAGAACACCAACAACAACTGGTTGTAAAAGTATACATTGAAATACACATACCTATTTGTGTTTCCCAAAGGTTATCAACTTATGATCGATCTCACCAACGTTGCGATTTGTATCAACCTTCTGCACTCTGTTTATTCTTACGATTTATTTCAAAGATTACCCAGCAAACATGGCTCAACTCTTTCTCAGACCTTTGAACAACTGTATAGTTCTCAAGTTGATATCCAACACTATTCTCAAATTTTTGGTATTAGTTTCCTTTAGGGGTCAACTGCTAATAAATTAGCTAAAATTATGGGAAATAAGCCAAAATAACCCTGGGCTACGCCATCCCAAGTCCGGACGTGTGACATAACCGTGGCTACCGCCACGGCGGGACTTTTTTTGCACGTTTTTAGGGACAGTCTAATAAAATTACAACAACGACATGAAAACTTGAAACTTTGATTGCAAATATATCTGCAGAGAAGCAAAATATTTAAAAAGCGATTCCGGATACGTGATCCTGAGGCCGAACCCCGTCTTTTGAGCTATATCACATAATTTTAGCTAATTTATTAGCAGTTGACCCCTAAAGGAAACTAATACCAAATTTTTCTCCAACCTTAGATATCTCAAGTTGATATCCCACATCATTTTCCATGTATTATCCAACCTTAGAGATATTTTGAAAACTTTCTACTTTTCAAGTTTATATCCAACATTATTATCCAACCTTCGAGATATTTTGATAAATTTGTAGTTCTCAAGTTGTATCCAACATATTCTCCAATCTCCAGCTATTAATACCCAAGTCAAATTTGAAGAGCTTAGACTAAAATTTACGTAAATAAAATTGTTTGCTAACTATTCATGGCGTTTTAACTTAGAAAAATCATGGTTAATTTTTTTTTTTTGGTATTTATTTTCAGAGTCGCAATCATCAAGGGTATGAATTGGAGAATCCATTGGAGTACAAGTTGAGAACTATCCTTTTCTCAACTTGAGAAACAGCGTTTTTTTCGTATAAAACAGCCTCGTTCTCAATTGGTTTTTCTGTTGAGAAACACCGCTTGAGGTTGAGAAGCTCCTTATAGTACATTTATACTGCACCAAATTTGGCGAATTTGAATGAGTCATTTCGAACCTGTTTACACTGGCAAATTTGCATTTGGCTTCACCTTCCCTGCAAGAATCTTCTACCAGAACACAAAGCCACCGAAAGAAAATGCAGCACGGTGATGTTTTAAACACCTGTAGAGTAATTATAAATAAAGAGTCAAGAAGGCTTCTGTCTTTTCTTGGTAGAATTGATCCATTTCCTTAAAAAAACTAGTTAAAATTGTTATTTACAGCTGATCATAATGCAAAAGTTATCACACGTTAATTATCCATTAAGGTTCTTGATGGGCAATTCTAAATGTGGAACACATACAGGGTTGCAATTTTGAGGAACTGTGGATTGTATTGTTCGGCGAATGAGGCCAAATGATGAAATTCCAAATTTGGAAAATGAGATTTGTATGGAAAAATGCGCCAAATTTGCAATTTTTCGGCAAATTTACCAAATTTGGTGCAGTATAAATGTACTATTACACCAAAACCTAGATTGAAACGTGGAGCGTTTTTCAATCACGTTGTGTTCTTCTCAACTTGAGATCTAACGTAAGTCAAGCCTAAATTTTTGCTGGGTAGTATCAATCGTGGTATCACAGTGTTGCCATTATTTGTCGCCAGTTTCTTCCCAATGCCCAAAATGCGCTATATTTTACTAGCATCCCTACCGGACAGCTGTATGGTCAGTGACAACTCAACTGATACTACTATGTCCACACTAGCGTGTTTCGAGCTCATTCTGGTTTTCGAGGCAAAACATGCTGAAAACCGATGTTTTCGCCACACAAAATTTTCAACCGAAAACCTGCGAAAACATCATGTTTTATCCCAAAACATCAACGAAAACCTTTCACAATCAGTGTCGGCTCTAAATTTTATCGGTAATAATCGAAAAACATACTTTCACATATTTGATATGTCAAATGTTTTCATTTTGAATTTCGTCGCCCGAATTTATAAAAAATCAAAATGAAAATGTTTGTGCTATAAAGTAAATTTGAAATAAGTACGCTGACAATTAAACTTAAAATAAGTACATAAAATATAAACTGCCTCCTTATCGTCAGGATCTGCATCAGTTTTTTCGCTTTGTCAGTCATCTAAAATTTAATGAAATATAATAAAAAAAAACAAATATTTTAAACAATAACTCACATTTGTACGTTCACAAAATTTTAATTATTTTTTCTCACAAATCACAATTTCTAGAACAGCTGATTACTGTCAAATGAAAACAAGAATAGCAGGTATGAACGCACCTGTTTTATGTGAGATGTTTTACACGAAAACAAGGTGTTTTCGCTTCAGTGTGAACATGATCTAATACATACAATATAATAGCGCTCTTTATTGAGTATAAGGTACACAGTTAATTATTAACGAATTAAACATGCCGGCCCCCTTGCGATACGCAATATGAAGGAAAACGCGAGACCACCAGCAACCGCTCCAATTTAAACTTAAGCTAAGACTACGACTATGTGGATGGTGGACGTGGGATGACGCCCCATAGGCTCTCCATGCTAGCCGCTACAAATTGCCCTGTTGTGGATGAGAAAGAAAGGTTAGAATATGGACGTGGTTTGGTCTAGTTCATTGCACCTTACTACACCTTTTTCAGTTTATATTCAGAAAGTTACACTTGATATTCAGAATTTACAATTGATATTCAGAAAATTCCAATTAATATTCAGAATTTCCATTTCATATTCAGAAAATTACAATTCATATTCAGAATTTCCATTTGATACTCAGAAAAATACAATTAATATTCAGAAAGTTCCATTTGATACTCAGAAAATTAAAATTAATATTCGGAAAATTAAAATTGATATTCAGAAAGTTACAATTCATATACAGAAAATCTCTTTGTACTCCGCATTTCAAAGTTTTTCATATAAATTTGAATTTCTGAATATCAATTTTAATTTTCTGAATATCAATTTGAATTTTCTGAATATTAATTTTAATTTTCTGAATAACAAATGGAACTTTCTGAATATCAATTTTAATTTTCTGAATATCAAATAAAATTTCTGAATATTTCTGTCAATGACCGAGGTGGGTGAACACGGGTCGACCAGGGCACGGACAACGTGTAGTTTGCCGCCGGATTCGATGCAGACCGACGCGGTGGGGGCGATGGCGACAAACGATCGCAAAATAACGGCTGCAGCGGGCGTATTGGTGGCTCTGCCCGACCGGAAGGTGGCAGACAGACTCCTTTGGCGGGCGACTGTTGTATCGCTGGTGGGTGTGGGGGCCGGATAAGGTGCCGTCCGACCCGCTGTAAGGCGTAATGAGCGGAAAGGACGCGTTGCCGCGTCACCCCGTATTACCGCAGTGGAACGGCGGGATGGTAGGAAAGGACGCGTTTCCGAGCCACCAGGATTCACCTTACCGGGCCTTTGCTGCGGTCGGAAAGTACTTGTTTCATAGCCACGCTTTTCTTTGTCTTCTCCGCGGCTTCTCCACAGCTCGTGCCGTAGTAGCGGGCGGAAAGAACGGGTCTCCGCGCCGCCGAGCTGTGGAGGGCGTATCAGTGGTGATCTGGCCGCCTCCTCTTCTGCCTCGGCTACCTGTTCTGCCCAGGACTTAGTGGTTTCCGTGATGGCTATGGATAAGGCGTCATCGGAATTCTCCCCGTCCTCTTGCGGTTCGATGTTTGCCCGGATATGCGTAGAGGGACGGGTGGTGGCGTCGTCCATGTGCAGCGTAGTGTGATGTGTCTCGCTACACCGGTAGCATCGGTCCTTGCTCGGACATGTTCCCAGACCATGGAATGGCGATAGGCAGTTGGGGCAGTACTTGTGGATAAGTACCACCCGCAACCGCTCTTCAACCGCCATCCCACGGTATTGTTGGCAAAATCGGATGCCGTGATTATTGCCACATAAGCGGCACGGGATGCTAAAGGGACGGGATCTTCCCTCGGTCTTGACGCGTGTCGCGGTGTAACGAGTCTTTCTAAAAGGAATAAACCCGTTATTCACGGTGGGTTGCTCGTATGTCTGGTTTTTTTTGTTTTTTGGAATTGGCCTTATTTATATATAGGCTATTTGTGCGTTTTTGGGCATTTTTTCGCTTAATTTACCAAATTTTTTGCGGTGTAAATGTACTATTACACTTCATTTACCAAATTTGTTGCGGTGTAAATGTTTACACTTCAGTTACCAATTTTGTGAATTTAGGGTAGGTATGGATATTTACCCCCATCTGGCAGGATTATTCGGATTCTGGCCCAATTTTTCCCATCTAGTATTGTTTGCCATTTGACAATTTCCTGCCACCCAAGGGAAACAGGAAATAGAAGCGTGGACACTTAATATGTGCCGTAACTTTATCGACCGCGCGCCCTTTGCAATAGTCCTTAAATGACTTGTTTTTGGCCTGGATGGTAAAAGTTTAGCACTTGCGCCTCTGAGCTAATGCATTTTTAGAGTAAGTGTGCATGATAAGAAGCGGCACTTTCAATAATTAAAGGTGGTCCAAGTGGGGACCGTATGACCAGCTGATCGCTGATCGCGCTGTCGTTGATTTTCGGCTAAAGTCACCCACCCTTAAGATTCACTAAACGGAAGCGAACAGCTGATACGCCTTGTGCTGCCACATCGCATCGATGGTGACTAGTACTCTTGCGATGGCAAGGCCCAGGCAGATGCTCCACGGCAGCTGCTAATAGTACATTTACACTGTTCACCCCGTCATTGTGGTGACATTTCCCATACCGTGTCACGATTTGGGGAAACTAATTTAGGGGAATGGTGTACGTTGTCATACGATCACGACTGTAAAGGTAGTAACTGTAAGAAATAGATATTTGCCACGATATAATATTTTATTGGTATTGTCTACTTTATGGGTCAACTGCTAATAAGCTAGCTACAATTATGGGAGATAGCTCAAAAGACGGATGTTGGCAGCCTTCGACCGCGCTTATTAAAATGATTCTGGAGCCGTGGCTGACGGTACGCATTTTTTTTTTTGTACAACCTATTTGTTTCCTCAATTATGTTCGCGGTGTTTATTTATGTTGGTACACCGAAAGATTTATACTCAGGCTAGTATTGACTAAGGTGGTTACATTTTATATCGCGCGATGCAGTGACGCGTTTCGTGTAATAGGGCCTTAAATGGAGGATTTAGTAACCGTGTGGCAGCGCAAAAACCGGCGCTCACAATGAATAAATGTCATTGAAGAAAACATTCTGTATCAATACCAAGTGTAAACTCTTCTGCATAGACGTCAAAATTCCAAAATGAGTTTAACACCTGTTCATTGTGTATCAATAACAAGTGTGAACTCTTCTTTTGACAACACACATTAAAATGTCGGTTTGTTTACATCCTGCACATATTAAAATGTCGCCAGCACCGAATAACAGAAAAGAAATGGCGTTGTTTAACATCCTGCACACATCAACATGGCGGTCTCCTATCTTTTACCTAATGGTAGAAAGAGATGGGAAGATGGAAAGAAGTGAGACAAAAAAGGAAATTAAAAACAGATGACTAAACTCACTTTGAAGTTTTCACGACTATGTCTATGATATGAAACTTGTTATTAACCACAATCTCAAACAGGTGTTAAACTCATTTTGGAATTTTGACGTCTATGCAGAAGAGTTTACACTTGGTATTGATACACAATGCACCTGTTTGAGATTGTGATTAATAACAAGTGTGATATCATAGACATAGTCGTGAAAACTTCAAAGTGAGTTTAGTCACCTGTTTTTAATTTCCTTTTTTGTCTCACTTCTTTCCATCTTTCTTCACTTTGTGTATTTTATGTTTATGTGGTGTAGCGGTTAAGTGTTCGGCCTTCTACACCAAGTCGTGGCGGTTCGATGCCCGGCAAAAGTAACATAAAAAATTATTTAGAAAAAGAATTTTTCTAAAACGGGGTCGCCCCTCGGCAGTAGTTTGGCAAACTCTCCGGGTGTATTTCTGCCATGAGAAGCTTCTCAGCAAAAAATTCATTTGCTTTGCAAGTGCCGTTCGGAGTCGGCAAAAACTGTAGGTCCCGCCAACTTGTAGGAAAAACTCAAAAAGCAACACACCACAAGTTGGAAAGAGAAGCTCGGCTAAAAATCTCGTTAGAGGTTATGATGATAACCTGTAGGTATATCGCCGCCATTAGTTTTTTTTTTTTTTTTTTTCTTTCTTTTATTTTCAGGTTGCAGACGGTGAACTGGAAGCCCGAGGATCATGGACGTGGTCGGAGAGTTGCAGGTAAGTATACATGGAAAAAGGTAAGTGTATCGTAAAAATATATATGTTTGTACGTGTATGTATCACTCGCTGGGGTAGCCGGCACCCAGCGATGGATACATACCTGAACAAACTATTTAGACATGCGTATTAATTTTTCATTTTCGTTTCAGGTTTCATGGGCAGCTTCCTATATGCCCCATCAATGGGCAGCCTCCTATATGCCCCATCGTGAATGCCTTGTGGCACGCAAGTTTATTGGTGAGGTGGGCAGCTTCATATATGCCCCACCAGTATATGCCTTGTGGCACGCAAATTGATTAGTGAGGTGGGGCAGCTTCATATATGCCCCACCAGTATATGCCTTGTGGCACACAAGTTTATTAGTGAGGTGGGGCAGCTTGATATATGTCCCACCAATATGCTTTGTTGAATTGTAGGCTGATAAGGTTGCTACTCGTGGTCTCTGCGCTATAGCTCAAGCTGAATCACTCCGTTTTAAATTGACTGGAAGATTAGCGGTACGTCGTGCCTGTTATGATGTTTTGCTTTTCATTATGGAATCAGGTGCCAAGGGCTGTGAAGTTGTGTCTGGTAAATTGCGTGGTCAACGTACCAAAATCTTTAAATATGGGTTGTGTGCACGCTCCTAGCGCTTCCCTACAGACGAACAGTGCTTCATGGCCCTAATTAAATGCGCATGTCAACGCGCACATCAAGAACTGGGAAGGAAGGGTCTGACACCATCTAAAATTGGTATTATTCTTCGTGATTCGCATGGTGTGGCGCACGGTACCCCTTGTAAACGGCAACAAAATTCTGCGTATCATGAAATCTGTTGGTTTGAAACCCGACATCCCTGAAGCTTTGTGTCACATGATCAAAAAGGCTGTTGCCCTCCGTAAGCATGTGGGGCGTAATCGCAAGGGTAAGGATGGTAAGTTCTGTTTGATTTTGGTTTGAAACGAGAACACAGAGTTAATAAAATTTTATTTTTAAAGGTTTGCAGTTCGTTGTGGAAGATATATGTGGCAAAACAAATTGCCGAAAACACAGATGAGTTATTGCAGGGGAAAAATTATTTAAAATCGATTGGCCAGGTGGGTCGTGTGTTCGGGCAGGCATTTCACCTGCACAAGCTGAATCGGGTGAGTGCTTGTATCCAACTATATGTTTGTTTATTGGGCTGCTCTAGCTTACGCCAGATTGATATATTTCACAAAATTGTGTTTAACGAACACTTTTCTTGCTCTAGGTTGCTCTATCTTTTTTTTCATGAGTACGCTCAAAACAAAACCAGAGTAATCTAGATTACAAATTTCTCCTATAGCTTTTTTTTATGGAGTAAGTTAGAGCCAAAGTAGGGTGTCTTTGATGGGAGTGGCGCCTTGCACACACCAGCGTCACCCAAACCGTCGACTCGTAGGTGCGTGCACCCTCCTCCTCCAATCGGGGGTGGAGCCTCCTCGTGGTGACACCTGGTAACGCTACGGCGGCAAATTCGAGCGGCGACCTCTCCCTACCCCCCTACAGGACTTCCCATCGCTATTTTAGCCTCCCCCCCTCCCTCTTAATCTCGTAAGGGCTGGATCAAGGTGTCATACGACCCGTGCCGAGGATCAGCCTGGCTGGGGGCCCTTAAATAGCCCAGTCGTGAACGGAGTGCTTCGGATACCAGGCGACCTCCGATTCTATTGAGCCTTACCCGGGTAATGCGGATCTCTGCACGGGTGGACCTTCCCTTTCTCCGCCACTCCTGGGTTTCTAGTTATGGAGCATTTACATTTAAAAAATAAAAATAAAAATCAGGAGTCCGGCTCTCCTACCAAAAAGTCGGCAGGAGCTCGCTCCGCAAAGGCGGTCACGGTAAAACCGGACCAAAACAAGAGCACAAAAGCTGGGAGGACACCTCAGCGATTTTATGCTGCAGCGGCAGCTAGACAAATGAGGGCTGAGTGCAAAACCAGTCCGAGTAGTCCGCTGATTGGCGCCTCCTCCGGGGGTGCCGATCGGGAGGCCAGCAACGCGGCTATCACTTACAGGGTTAGTGATAGCCGCGTTGCTGGCCTCCCGATCGGCACCCCCGGAGGAGGCGCCAATCAGCAAGCCATGAAGAGTCCTCGACATAACATTGGTCACTGATTCTTTCAGTGACCTCATAGAATCATGGATGGTCTTAAACGAACACTCCTTCTCAGACCATAGGTATATTAGTTTCTCAATAACAAATATGCACGCAAGTCCAAAATATATACAAAATATAAAAAAGACACACTGGGGCTACTACAAGAAGCTTATTGATAGAAACTTATCAACATAACATTGGTCACTGATTCTTTCAGTGACCTCATAGAATCATGGATGGTCTTAAAAGAACACTCCTTCTCAGACCATAGGTATATTAGTTTCTCAATAACAAATATGCACGGAAGTCCAAAATATATACAAATAATAAAAAAGACAAACTGGGGCTACTACAAGAAGCTTATTGATAGAAACTTATCAAAGAAAATGGCTACACCTAGAAAAGGTAATGAACTAGACGAGCTAGTCAACACCTTTAATAAAGAATGCAAGATTGCTTTCGACAAGGCTTGTCCGATCAAGAAAGTAACAGAAAACCATAAGCCACCTTGGTGGGCGTCAGATCTAGATAGATCCAGAAAGGCATGTAGGGCTGCCTTTAATAAAGCCAAACAGGAGGGCCGCGAACTATCCTGGGCTCTTTACAAAACTAAGCTAAGTACATCATCATCATCATTTATTGGCGCTTAACCGCTTAAGCGATTTTGGCCTAGCTTTTGTAGCTAAGTACATACAAGAAGGAAATCCGCAAGGCCAAACGAGCCTACTGGGTGAATTTCTGCAGTGAAATTGAATCTACATCTGGTGCCGCGCGCCTGAGGAGAGTGCTCTCAAAATCGCCGGCAACACTAAGCCACGTCCAAATGCCAGATGGGCAGTGGACTGATTCGACGATGGATACCATGAATCTGCTCCTTGATACACACTTCCCGACATGCACAGACATGTCTACTACGACGATCGCTGGAGGGATACCCTCCGATCAAATGATAAAGGAAATCACCGATGAGAAAAAGCTAGACTGGGCTTTATCTACCTTCAAGCCCAACAAGTCGCCAGGACCGGACGGAATATTCCCGGCCCAGCTACAACAAACATACGATCTTATTAAGCCTTGGTTGAAAACTATGTTTATAAGTTGTCTAAGGCTTAACTACATACCCACTTCATGGAGAGAGGTTAAGGTAGTTTTTATCCCCAAAGCTGGGAAACCATCTCATACTAACCAAACGATTTTAGGCCTATAAACCTATCTTCGTTTCTTCTTAAAACGCTAGAAGGACTTCTGGAGGACTATGTCAGAAGATCGATAGACTCAACTCATCTTTCGCCGGCGCAACATGCCTACCGTAAAGGTAGATCAACCGACACTGCCTTGCATTCCCTGGTATCTGTTATAGAAAAGTCGCTTAACCAAAAGGAGTACACGTTGGTGGCTTTCCTTGATATAGCAGGTGCTTTCAATAAAGTCTTTCCGGATGCCATCACCTCGGCGTTGACAGATCTGCAGGTCGATACCTGTCTTGTTTCGTTTATTCGTAGGTTGCTTACCAGTAGACGGATTACAACCGAGCTAGGTGGAAACTCCATTCATAGACTCGTTAACAGAGGTACCCCCCAAGGAGGTGTTTTCTCACCACTAATTTGGGTAGTTACCGTAAACCAACTTCTACGCCGCATGGAAGCGGAAGGCCACCAAGTGATCGCGTACGCCGATGATATCTGCGTTATTATACGGGGAAAATTCCCTCAAACTCTCTGCAATTTGATGGAAACGACCCTATCCAAAATATGTGACTTGGCAAAGTCGTCAGGTCTGGGGGTTAACCCCGAGAAAACCGAACTAGTCCTCTTCACTAGAAGGTACAAAATACCTAACCTTACACCACCAAAAATTGGAAACACGACCTTGACATTCAGTGACAAAGTCAAGTATCTAGGAGTTATTCTGGACAGGAAATTACTCTGGAATGACAATATAACAGAACGAGTAAAAAAAGCAACGTGTGCGTTGTTCACTTGTAAGAGAGCAATTGGTGTTTCATGGGGGTTTTCTCCCAAGGTAGTACACTGGATCTACACAGCCATTGTTCGCCCGATTCTACTCTACGGAGTGTTGGTCTCGTGGCCTGCACTGACCAAGAACACGTACCTCAAGCAGCTGCAAAAAGTCCAAAGGAGTTCAGAACTCTGCATAACAGGGGCCCTTGGGACCACTCCGACAGAAGCACTTAACACGATGTTGTATCTACCACCGCTCGATTTGGTGGCGAAAGAAGTAGCCGTGATCACAACTTTGCGAATAAGGGAGACCGGCGTCTGGATAAATGGACAAAGTGGGCACGCAACAATTTTGGGCACTCACGCTCCTGTTAACATACCACCATATACTGACTACTGCGCGTCATATAACGTGTTTGTCAGAAACTACGAGGTGTTAATACCGACAAGACAGGAATGGGACAACAGATCACATTCTGTTCGAGGAGCCGTTAATATTTTCACTGATGGCTCCAAGCTTGAGGGGAAGGTGGGGGGAGGTATCTTTTCACCGGACCTGGGACTAGAGATCTCCTTCCGCCTCCCCGAGCGGAAATGCTGGCAATACACGGTGCTGTGAAAAGCTTGGCGTCCATGCCACAAAATGACAAACGGATTTACATCTTCTCAGACAGTCAGGCCGCACTTAGAGCCTTGAACTCATGCGTCGACAATGCAAAGTCGTTAACTGAATGTCGCAGATCTCTCAATGAGATGGCTCAGCACTTCAGTATTAGCCTTATTTGGGTACCTGGGCACAGGAATATTGAAGGTAACTGCAGAGCGGACGAGCTGGCCAGACGATGTACCACCACCCATCTCCTTCCAGGAAATAGTGCGGTAGGCATACCCGTGGCCTCTTTTAAATTTAGTGTCAGCACAAATACCATGAAAATAGCGAATATGCTCTGGTCAGGGCTCTCAACATGCGAAATATCAAGGCTAACCTGGCCTTCTTACAACAAGAGACGTACAAATTCCCTGCTGTCTCTTAATAAATCGGATATTTCATCCCTAGTAAGGGTTCTAACAGGACATTGTATAATAGGCACGCACGGTGCTGGAATGGGCGTAATATCTAATGATTACTGTCGCAGCTGCAGATGCATTGAGGAGGAGGAAAGTCTTCAACATCTGCTGTGTCATTGTCCCGCGCTCTGCAGACGACGGTTGGCTAGCGTTGGCCATCCGTTTCTCGTCGACCTCACTGAGGTATCTAACATGGAAGTAAAGGCGTTATCCAAATTCATTGGCTCCACGAAGTGGTTTGATCCCCTGCCCTGGGTGTGAGTTTGTTTTCCCTGGCGTCGACGGTAGCATGACCGTGAACTGGTCCTTTACAGACTTTTGGTGGTCTTTGAACTCGTTTAGCGGTCGGGCTGCTGCCGGCGTTTAGGGATAACCTTCTCGTATCTGTGGGGCAGGGAGGTGGGTTAACACCGTATGGGGTATCACAATGGGCCTTTTTAATGGCCTAAGTGTCGGGCAGGGTCTGTGTACTCTGTCCTGCCCTTGCAACCTAACCTAACCTAACCTAGAGCCAAAGTATATTAAACAAAGTAATAGTGAACTTGACAGTTCTCTCTTTTCTGTAGGAGTTTGAAAAATTAATGAATGAAAATTTTTTCAATAGTGTGAAGAAATAGCAAATTGTTTCATGTAAATATAATACCGCTTGCCTCAGTTCCTTGCACGTTTAAATTGAGTTTTGAGTTCAGATAAGCTAGACTCTAGCACATTTTAGCTAACATGGATGGTCTAATCCTTTTTCAATTTGATCTTAGACCGAAATCGAACTGGAAACGATTGAAATCGATCATGACCCCTGCGGGTTACGGGTTTAGATAATCCCTGTAGTGGAATGCCTGTCGCAAGAGGCGACTAAAATCCATTTCAACCACGGTCACGGGGTTTATGAAATCGGCCATGGAAATAGTAGCATAAGGTGATTCGATAGCTGTGAGAGCATAGACCATAGACCGTACAACTCTGTTTGGTCCGTAACGTCCCTCTTACCACAGCTACGGCGAAGCCGATTAATTTCTCGAAACCGAAAACTAAATCGTAATCGATATTTTAATAAAAAAAAACGAAACCCTTTCAAAGGCCAGAACCGCTTCCAAACAAGTTTGTACTTGTTGTTTTTTTTTTTTTTTTTTTTTTTAATTGATTACTTCATTTCGCGGACACATATTTTCCTTGATAAGACGGTACCCTGGTTTTGACTTCGGTCTAAAAAACCTCCAATGGAAACCAATCGACAAATATTCAATACTCGCCATTTTTATAACGCAAAAGTCCGAAAAGAGGTAGATTCCAAAGGTGCCAAAGTTACTGGGCTAGCATATTTCGCGGTATTGATAATTTTTTTTTTTTTTGGCATGAGCAAATGCTATCTAATTTTTCAGTAAAACAATTGTATGGGGCACAAGAACTGTGCTTGGTGGCAAGGGGTTAATACGATTGTTTACATTTATTTGAAGGAAAAAGCCTTTGATCTCCTTATCTGTCAATTGACTGTGTTGTGAGGGAATTTATGTTTGGGCGATTTGCTGCTAATTTGGTGTAGCACATTGTCATCTTCTGTGGCAGATCGGTTCGTCCGTCTGCAGTAGGGTTTTTGATGGCCTCGTTACCAAGTTTAACGAGTGCATTTGCTTGTTATTGGGTTCATTGTTGGGGTGGTAAATATTTTTCTGCGGGGATTAAACCGCAAGGTTCCCTAATCCTGAAAGGAATACGAAGTGGAATTAGGGAAATGGAGAAGTGGAATATTACTCCTTTCCGTCATCCTCACTGACGGGTGGAAGTAAGACCAATTTCGCGATTGGTCTGGTAGTTCGGCCCCGCGCGGTGTCTAGTTCGACGACTCGAACTCGATTATCAGGTCCACGATATAAGTTCGCGATCCGTCCTAGCGTCCATTCGTTGGGAGGTAAGTTGTCCTCCTTTAGGACAACTAGGTCCCCCTGTTTCAGGTTTGCTTGTGGGTATTTCCATTTCACGCGTTTTTGCAATTCGGTGAGATATTCGGTTTTCCATCGTTTGCAGAACGTTTGGTGTAATGCCTTGAGTTTCTCCCATCTGTTGACGAGTGAGGCACGATGCTCGCTGACGTCGATTTCGGGGGGGGGGGGGGGGGGGCTAATAGATGTCCTCCAACGAGAAAATGTCCCGGGGTAAGTGGCTCCAAGTTCGACGGTTCGTTGGACGAGGGCGTTAGTGGTCGCGAGTTGAGACATGACTCGATGCGACATAGTAGGGTGCTAAATTCCTCGAGGGTAAATTTATGATCGGAGGCGATCTTTTTAAAGTGGTTTTTGAAACTTTTGACCCCTGCTTCCCAGAGTCCCCCCATATGAGGGGCCCCAGCTGGTATAAAGTGCCAGGTCAGGGTTTTGGTGGCAATATTTGGAAAGGGTCTGGTTGCGGGCGTCCTCTAGAAAAGCCTTGAACTCGGATCGGAGAGCTCGAGAGGCACCGACGAAGTTCGTTCCATTATCGGAATGGATGTTTTTTGGACATCCTCGTCTGGCAACAAACCTGTCGAAGGATGCCAGGAAGGAGGCGGTACTAAGGTCACTGGTGGCCTCTAGATGAATGGCCTTGGTCGTAAAGCATACAAACAGGCAAACGTAGCCCTTAGACATGCGACATCCTCTGCCGCTGTAGGACTTGATGTCAAAGGGTCCGGCGAAATCTACCCCGGTGTTTGTAAATGCCCGGGAAAAGGTGGTGCGTTCGGGAGGTAGGTCTCCCATGAGTTGGGTCTGAACCCGTTTACGAAAGATGGTACAAATCATCATCATCATTTATTGGCGCTTAACCGCCTAAGCGATTTTGGCCGTCGCCTATCAAAGCACGCCAGTCATTCCTTTTTAGCGATAACTGACGCCAATTGGAAACCCCAAGGGAGTTCAAGTCATCCTCCACCTGTTGTTTCCATCTCAGTCGAGGCCTCCCCCTTCCTCTGCTGCCGAATTCGGGTGACGATTGGAAAACCTTCTGGGCTGGAGCCTCTTTGTCCATTCGCATGACGTGACCCAGCCAGCGGAGCCTTTGGGCTTTAATTCGCTGGACTATGGTCAGATCTGCGTAAAGCTCGTACAGCTCATCGTTAAATCTCCTTCGATACTCGCCGTCGGCATCACGGGAAGGACCATAAATCTTCCGGAGAACTTTTCTCTCAAATACTCCAAGGGCCATCTCATCTTCTCTTGACATTGTCCATGAATCTGAGCCATACATCAGGACAGGTATGATGAGAGACTTATAGAGCGCGATCTTTGTTCTTCGAGAGAGGACTTTACTTCTCAATTGCCTACTCAGTCCAAAGTAGCACTTGTTCGCAAGAGTGATTCTCCGTTGGATTTCTAGACTGATATTATTTTCGGTGTTAATGCTGGTACATATCTTGCAGTTATGGATAATTGACTTGATCATATTTTTTACTTTTGGGATCCAGTATTGCGTGCGTAAGAGCCGCAACATGACTTGGTGTTCGCCATGAAGGGAGATCTTACGGATAAACTGGACCAGGAGGCGCGTAAAATGACAGGCGTACGGGAGGATAATTGGATGGCGTTCGTTGTACGGAAGGTCCAGGGATGCAGACAGACGGCCGCCCACCCGCAGGATGTCACAACTATCGATGAAGGGGTTGAGAGCAAGGACTTCGCTTTTTGTCCCAATAGGTTTCCCTGATTTTAAATTACCTTATTCCTCAGAATCATTACCATCTGTTGGTAGATGGTAATGAGCCGTTGAGTCGTAGCCTTGATTTCGTCCGGCGCAATGAGGTAAGACTCCTCTTTAAAATTGGATTTTGTTTTGGGACTCGTTCTTTGAGAGAATCTCATAATCTCTCTCAAAGCCCTTGAAAAATCGGAAAATCTATCTAGGATGTCCTCTTTATTGTTTATTTGCGTAGTTGCGTGGATTTGTACTCTCTTTTCCTCGATGTTTGTATCATACTCTTTTTCTTGGGCTGGCCATTTATTCTTGTCTTCTTGTAACCAAGAAGGTCCCTGCCACCACAGAACGTTGTCGACTAGATCCCTCGCTGATAGTCCTCTGCTGGGTTTGATGCGGAATCCACGTGTAGCCAGGCTTGATTTCCTACCTTTTCCATAACTTTTGTGACTCTGTGCGCCACGAACATTGACCACGAGCACGGTGGTTTTCGGATCCATGCTAGGACGATGGTTGAGTCCGTCCAAAGGTGCGTTTTGAATGAGCCTAAATTCAGGTTTTCGATGACGGATTCCAAAGTCTCGGCCAACAGAACCGCTCCACACAGCTCCAATCGGGGTAAGGAGATGCTCTTCCCTGGGGCTACTCTTGTTTTCGCTATTAGCAGGTTAACGTAAACCTGATCTTTCATTTTGACTCGTAGAAAAATTGTTGCCGCATAGGCTTTTTCGCAGAATCCGTGTATTTCCACGTCGTTGGATGGCGTGAAATACACCCATCGTGGTATCCGAATGTTATGGGTCAGTTACATAAAACTTTATTTTGGCTTTACCTCAAACTTTGACTTTGACAGAAAAGTTCAGTATACGTATTTAAACGAAGCATGGCAAATTGGAGACCTCAAAGTTGAAGCGAGGTTGAAATTTGGCAAACTCTCAAATTTTGCTTGCTTTGCTTGCTTTCACAATCAGATGTTGATGACTTTGCTTCAATTAAAGAATAAAATGTTGGAGAAAATAATAATTAATTAATTTTTTCTCTATTAAATTAATAAATTAACTAAAACACTCTGAATGCAAGGAATAAATAACGAAAACAAATGCATAAAAGAGAAGCGTCAAGGCGTTCATTGTAGCATACCTCTGAAGTTCGACGCAAAGTTTTGAGGTAGCAAATGTCAGGCGAGGTTAACAAAGCTTTATGTATTCGACGCTTTATTGATTTGATTGTAGTTATGCATAAAGTTGAGCCACCTATCTAAAGTTGGAGCAGATACTCTTTGTCCCAGTCAGTTCCCTCTAGCCAAATATTTTGCATAATCATTTTGGCTACTATGATGACTGGGGCCAGCCATCCTAAGGGATCGAAGAGTTTAGCGATGGCTGAGAGTATTGCCCGTTTGGTTATGCTATCCTTATTTTCAATGGGCTTAGCTGTACAATAAAACTTGTCGGAATGCGCGTTCCAACGGATTCCGAGTGTTTTCACTGTACTGGAGTCTTCGAACTCCAAAAAGTCCTCATTTAGTCGATGAGGTTTGGGTATTCCCTGTAGTATTTTGCTGCAGTTTGACGTCCATTTTCGAAGGGATAAGCCTGCAGACTGTAATGCATGTGTTATTTCATCGCGCGCTTTAATGGCTGTGTCGATGGTATGCCCTCCTGAAAGGACGTCATCGACGTACATGCTTGTTCGTAGAATATTGGCAGCGACGGGTAATGAAGTTTCCACGTCGTCCGCGAGCTGATGCAGTGTTCTGATTGCTAAGTAAGGGGAGCAATTAACTCCAAATGTTACCGTCTTTAATTCGTAGAAGGTGATAGGTTTCTCAGGTCTGTTCCGGAAAACTATTCTTTGGAATTGCGTCTGATTGGGTTTGACCCATATCTGACGGTACATCTTTTCGATGTCACTATTAAAAACGTATTTGAAAAATCTCCATCTAAGGAGTAATATTGTTAAATCGGCCTGCAGTACCGGACCTGTATGAAGAATGTCGTTAAGACTTGTGCCATTAGCAGTAGGACACAAAGCGTTAAAAACTACCCGGACTTTGGTAGTTGTACTCTCTTCCTTGATAACCGCATGATGCGGCAGGAAGTAGCAGTCCGTTGATTGGGGTGGTACCATTGTGGGAACTTTAGACATGTGCCCTAACGTCTCATACTCCGACAATACTCTATTGTACTCTCTCTGTAGGCCCGGTGTCTTAGCCAGGCGGGTCTCATTCCTGTAAAATTGAGAGCAAACACCTTTTAAAGAAGGCCTTAAGCAGATGTCGTTGGGAAACTCTTGTTTAAAGGGATGGGAGACAATGCTTTTGCCATCATAGCCGAGTTCCGTTGTTGCTTTGTGCCTTTTTCTTAGGCACATCTTCCAACTCCCAGAAAGCGGTTAGCTGTTTATCTAGGCTTATCTCGTTAAAAAATGATACCCTATTATTAGTGGGCTGTGCTGTTTCTGCGCGACCGGTCAATATCCACTCGACGACGGTTTCTTGGGCAAGAAGCGTGCTCATCACGTTCTTCCTTATACCGTTCAATATTATTTTTGCATATATGTCGCCTCCTAGGATGAGGTCGACTGGTTCGTTAGTCAGGGAAAGTTTGCTGGGTCAATGCACTGACCTGACAAGTCGGAAGGTCCCCTGTAAGTTGTGGTAGGACTAGGACCATTGTATCAATGCTAACTAATGGGTCGATGAGGGAACCTATTGTAATAGAGCACGACTCTTTTACCTGCGCTGAAGGCGTATTGTTAATACCCGATACTTGAATGTTCAGGCGTTTGGATGGCAAGTTTATTCTTTTCTTCAGCTTTTCTGTTATAAAGGAGCACTCAGAGCCGGAGTCAATAAGTGCTCTTGCCGAGAAATCCACTCCATTCCCAACAATACCCCTTTAGTTGTATTGGCATGTAATGTAGAAACATTATTAACGTTTTCGTTTCTATTTGCAGACTCAAGCCTTGCCCTAGCCTGTTGCGAAGTTGAAGGCCTATCATCGTTGGAGTTGCGGTTCCAACTTCGATTAATTGTGTTGGTGTTTCGGTTCCGACTTTGATTGTTAGAGTTGGTGTTTCGGTTCCAACTTTGGTGATTTCCTTGGGGTTGTGCTGTTGGCAGGTGGAGTAAGGTGTTGTGCCTCAAGTGACACAAGGTGCAATTAAGCGGATGAGGGCATCGTGTCACGGTGTGTTTGTCTGACAAACAGTAAAGGCAAGACCTTTTTTCCTCAATAAAGGTTATTCTGTCTTGTGTGGACAGCCTTCGGAAGTTTTGACAATCCCGCAATCTGTGCTCCTTGGTTTTGCACATTTGACACCAGCCAGGAGGGACGCTGGCTTGGAAAACTCCGAGTTTCCTCGGCGTTTCCAGTGAACTATTTGTGGACTGATTCGTGGGTGCTTTGTTGCTACTCCTCAAATCGCACACGGTTTCCAATGTTTGGAACCGGTTGAATAAGAATTTATCCATGTCTTCCCATTTTGGAATCTCTGTTTTATTTTCTATGGTTTGTTCCCATAGAGCCAGAGTACATTCCGGGAGTTTAGTGGAACATTGTTACGTTTTTGTACTTTTAAAACGTTTATATTTCTTTATTTGTATTTAATTTAATTCCAAAAAGTAAAGCAAAGACTTATATAATAAATATAATTGTAATATCAAATTTCCCACGTGTGTATTCTTGCTATTGAAAATCTTAAGTGCCGGCATGTATATCAAAACGTCAAAATGTAATTCAGTGTTGCCAGATGATGGCTATAATATGCCTAATAATGTTTCGTCCCAACACCTTCGCTGTTTAGTTTGATTAGTCCGGTGAAAATCTACGTGGAGCTCGTCGAGAACGGCTTGAGCGACGTAGAGGAGTCGCTTGTTCTACGTTATTGAGTGGCGTAGAACGTTCTTCCTGAATGACCTGATCAGGGCCGTAATCATGATGATCTTCGAGATGATCCACGTTGTTGTTTTCGATTTGGGTGCTTGAGGTTTCGTCTAAGTGATCTAAAATATGATCCTCGCGTTTAGGTGTCTGTTGAGCCTGTGATCTACGAAGGCGTAGCTGATTTGCGTGTAACCTTTTCAACTTGCCTGTGTCCATTAAAACGTTGTACATCACCCTCCCGATACGTTCTATGACTTTGCCTGGTTTCCATTCAAAGTTCTTGTTCGATGTATGTATTGCAGCGTACACCTTGTCGTCGGGTGAGAATTGCTTTTGCTTGGATCCATGCTTTTTGTTGAACTGGTTTCGCATTTCAGTAGTGCGGTTTTCGCTTTGTTCTTTTTTCTCACTAGGTGGGTGGAGTAAATCCAAACGGATGCGAAGTTTTCGATTGTACAGTAGTTCAGCCGGTGATTTGGATTCCACGCAATTTTCATTCGGGGTGGAGCGATAACTCAATAAGAATGCTTGTAAATTTTGATCGGTTGTACCCTCCTCGCAAAGTTTTTTTAAAGTCCTCTTGAGTGTATCGACAAATCGTTCCGCCTGACCATTGGACATAGGGTAGTATGGACTGGAACAAAGATGTTGTATACCGCGTTCTCGCATGAAATTTTCAAACTCTGCGCTCTTGAATTGTGTTCCGTTGTCCGAAACCAAAGTGTTTGGAAATCCATGTCTGGAGAAAATTTCGTTTAAAATGTTGATGGTTTGCTGAGTAGAGATCGACTTGGTCATCACTATTTCTGGCCACTTAGAGTAGGAGTCCACCAGTACTAGGAAATAGTATCCATTGGTCGGGCCTGCGTAGTCGACATGTACACGTTGCCATGGTCCATCGGGTGTAGGCCACGGACTTAGCGTTGTTTTTGTTGGAAACTTTGCAGCCGCTGCGCATTGATGACAGTCGTTAATAAAGTTAATGATATCTTTATCTATTGTGGGCCAATATACATAGCTACGAGCGATTGCCTTCGTTCGTTGTATGCCTTGATGTCCTCGGTGAAGTTCTTTTAGAATTCGCTTTTGGTAGATTCTAGGTATCGCAATGCGATTACCTACCATTATGGAGTCCTTAGTAACGGCAATAGAATCTTTGCGGGCAATATACTGTCTGATGTCTGTGTTTTGCGGGAGTTTCTGTGGCCATCCCATTTTATGAAAGTCTAAGACAACCTTCAAGACTGGATCTCTTGAAGTTTCGTATTGTAGCATTTTATGTGTGATTGGCATTTTCTCTATAGTTTCTGTGAAAATTGAATTTACCTCATTTTCCAGTTTAATGGAAGCTATGATGAAATCTTCTGAATCGGGAATTGTGTTTTTAATAAGGCGCGATAGAACATCGGCATAGCCGAAACTGTTTGTGTTTATGAATTTGATCTCGAAGTCATAAGCCAGTAGTTTGATTGCCCATCTTTGAAGACGGTTCGCTTGGTGAGCACTGATTCCCGATTTTTTTCCGAATATCGCTAAAAGTGGTTTATGGTCGGTATGAAGGGTGAATTTACGACCGAAGATCATTTTATGGAATTTGGTCACAGCAAAAATTAAAGCTAAAGCCTCCTTTTCAATTTGACTGTAACCTTTTTCTGTTTCAGTGAGTGACTTTGATGCATGGCTGATTGCCTTTTGTGTACCGTCTGGATACTCGTGCATGATACAAGCACCAAGTCCGTAATTTGACGCATCTGCTGCTACGATTATCTTTTGATTTGGATCGTAATGTGCGAGCAATAGATTAGATGACAGAATGTCTTTAAGATGTTTGAAACATTTAGAGTGTTGATTATTCCAACGCCATTTGGTATTTATTTTTAGCAACTCGTCAAGTGGTCCTCGGTACACTCGCATTTTGTCCACGAATTTTCCATAAAAGTTGATAGCCCCTAAAAATGAACGAAGTTCAGAAATGTTCGTTGGCTCCGGCATTTCGCGGATTGCCGCAATTCTCTCTACATTCGGTTTCAAGCCCTCTGAGTTAATGATATAGCCAAGATATTTTATTTCGCGAAGTGAAAACTTACATTTTTCAATTTTAAGCTTGAATCCATGTTCTTGTATGCGGAGTAACACTTTTTCGAGATTACGGTCATGCATTTCTTGTGTAGCACCGGAAACGAATATGTCGTCGATGTATGAAGTGACGCCTTCCAAACCAGCGAGCATCTGGTCCATAATTTGTTGAAAAATTGATGGAAATATTTTTACTCCAAAAACCATGCGATTGTAGCGAAACAATCCCAGATGTGTATTTATTGTGAGTAAATGTTTGGATTCATTATCAACAGCAATTTGTAAGAAAGCATCTGCCAAATCAATATGGCTAAAAATTTTCGCGTTCGATAATTTTGAGAAAATATCCTCCGGTAAAGGAAGTGGATATTTGTGTGTCTCCAATGCATCATTCAGACCTGTTGAAAAGTCTGCACATATGCGTACTCTACCGTCTGTTTTTCTAACTACAACGATGGGAGCCGCCCAATCGCTATAATCTACCGGTGAGATTATTCCATCTTTTACAAGACGGTTTATTTCGGCTTCTACGGTTTGTTTAACGGCATACGCGACTGGTCGTGGTGGGCGAAAAACTGGCCTGCAGTCTTTCTTGATGTATAAGTGCGCTGTTGATTTGTTGTACAGCCCCATTTTGTTCTCAAAAAGATCTGGAAAAAATTCTTTTACATTAGTTTCGTTAGTTAAGGGTCTTGGATAATTTGCTGTTGTAATCGCCATACAAATATCGTTGATAGACATGTTGTCTAGCTGAAGTGCTTTTATCCAATCGAGACCCATAACATTGAGGCCTTTTACTGACGTTACGTAGCATGTGGAAGTAGCCTTCCGGTTTTGAAATTCAATGTTGCACTTAAATTGTGCTATGAGTGGCAGCTCGCCTGTTGCGCTGCGTGCTTGTTGCATCACTTCATCCACTTTATTGACTGAAAGCTTCTGCAAAGCCTCTTCAGTTATGATGGTTATATCGGATCCAGTGTCGAACTGTAGGTCTACTTCGATTTCGTTGATACTAACTTTTATAAACTTTCTGCTGCTTATGTTGTTGACTGAAAAAATGGTTTTTGTATCAGCGTTTGCTTTTTTCTTAGTGTGAGTACCCTTGTTTGCAGAGGGCTTCACCTTCTTCACCCTACAGTATCCGTCTTTGTGTCCGATTTCATTGCATTTTTTGCATTTATGATTCTTGAAAGAACAATTTCGGGCGTAGTGCATACCGCCACAGAACCAACATGGTGAGTTTGGTGTACTCTTTTTGTTCTGCGTATTAGTGGATGTCTTTATTTGTTGCACTTCAAAATTTTTCTTTTCGACAAGCGCGGTGTCTGACTTAAGATTGATGATACGCTGACATTCTCGTGAAATAATTTCAAGAGTGATGGTACTCGCCTCGCTGTCGATTTTGCTTAAGAGTTTTGTACGTATTTCAAAATCTGTTTGTGATTTCAGACCCATGACGAACACCAAACATTTGAATTGGTCAATCGTCAACTCGTTTAGCTTGAATTTCTCGCAGTGTTTGTTAACCATTCCTGTGTATGTGAGAAAATCCATATTCGCGTCTTTTGTCACTTGCAAACAGTTGAATCGTACATTGAAAATTGATGTTTGACTTCCAAAAAGTTGGGTTAGTTTCTGCACTGTGATGGCGAATGAAAACTCACGTGGATGTTTGGGAAGAATATAATTTAGATATTTACTATGAGCGTTTGTGTTAAGTTTACGGAGCAATAATCTTACTTTTGCGGCATCGTCTAACTTTGCTGCATCTATTAAAAATAGATCTTCGTAGCGTGCGAACCACGTATCAAATGTTACATTGTTTTCCACGTCTAAACAAAATTCGGATATGTTGGCTGCAAGTGCCTCTAGGATGAACTCTGGGCCTTTGTTTGCATCGGATGTATTACTTTCGGGTTGTGATGGCCCTTTGGGAAGTAATTTTTCCATCAACTTTTGCATGTCATCGTGTTGTTGCTTCTGCTGAAGTTGCATTTGCTTAAGCAATGCCTGTATTGCGTCATCCATTTTGCTTCTGATTGGAATCACTATTCCTCGTCGCCACTGTTACGTTTTTGTACTTTTAAAACGTTTATATTTGTTGGGACGAAACATTATTAGGCATATTATAGCCATCATCTGGCAACACTGAATTACATTTTGACGTTTTGATATACATGCCGGCACTTAAGATTTTCAATAGCAAGAATACACACGTGGGAAATTTGATATTACAATTATATTTATTATATAAGTCTTTGCTTTACTTTTTGGAATTAAATTAAATACAAATAAAGAAATATAAACGTTTTAAAAGTACAAAAACGTAACAAACATAAATAGGTAATTATTGCATCCCAATTCGATATGTCAATTTGATGACATTGGAGTGATGCGATACAATTATTTATGCCTCTTTGTAGTTGCTTAATCTTTGTACCGCATTCCTTCTCAACTGCGGTCAGACTAAACAAAGATTTCAATTGTGTATTGACCAGGATACGCTTGTTTTCGTACCTGTCACTTAAATTTTTCCAGGCTGTAGAAAAGCCTTCGTTGGTCAATGGACATCTCCAAACTATCTCTTTTGCCTCCCCTTGGGTTTTCTGGTTGAGGTGATACAATTTCTCAACCGGTGTAAAGCGTTTATTTAGTATGTATATAGATAGATAATCGCCCTTAAACACATCGGTGTCACAAGGCGGAAGCCGAATATTATTTTCACGGCTGGATGTATCATCAGTACTTTGTTGTTTTTGTGGTTGTATGGGCTGTGCTGACAGCTTTTCCAGCTGAGCATTCATAGCAGCCATGCATTTTGTGTAGCATGCGAAACATGTCTTATTTTTTTGCTTTATGGATTGCAAATCTTCCTTGGTGGTCTCTTTGTGGGACAAAAGGCTGTCATACGCCGTTTTCGTCTTCTTCCATAGTGACTTCAGATCCTCTTGCTGTAGGGCAATTGTGTGCTTATCCATTTCTTCAACAATAATGGAGTTCCATTCTTGCTCGAACTCCACTATGCAGTCGGATTGACGTATATATGTCTCCATTCCCTTTATTTGTTTAAATATTTTGTATATTTACAGAGAAGTGGACTCAGAAGTAGTGACTCAGGAAGGTGTCTTGCTTGGAAAATAAGCGAAATTTAAAACAGTGTTACTGATATATAATATATAATAATCTCTGAAGATTTAATCTTACGAAATGTGTGATAGACAGAAATATGTCTTTAAAAGTGTGTGTGATATAAATCTCTGAAGATTTAGTATATCAACAACGGTGTATATGAAACAAATCTCTGAAGATTTAATGTCTCAAAAGTGTATAAGAAACAAATCTCTGAAGATTTAATGTCTCTAAAATGAATGTGAAACCGCAAGGGATCTCTGAAGATTTAATGTCTCAATAGATGTATATGTGAACCAGAAAAATCTCTGAAGATTTAATGTCTTAAAGTGATCTAAATCTCTGAAGATTTAAGGTGCTTTGGGTAGTATGAACCCTGTAGCCAAACCAAGTAAAATAATTTCCAAACAAAAAAACTAACGCAATTGTGTTTGTCGAGATATTCGTGGACTAGTGATGATTGTTTATTTAATCTTTAAATGATACAAGTAAATGTGTTTAATTAGCGACACCTGTGAATTGTGTACGCTTTAAATATTTATATCACAAGCCACCCAACGTAGTTGATGAATATAATGGTGTGTTGATGAACTGATTCATGTGATGTGAACTTTGTTTATTTAAAAAAGCATGAACTAAGTGAAAATTGGAAGTTATTTTGGAGAACGTTTCCACACGAAGTGGTAGAGCAGACAGATGTTCAGTACAGTGATAAGTGTCTATAAAAAAAAAACAAAAAAAATTCACTGACTGTTTGCCTTGAGCTGTGTCGGATAAGTCTTACCACTGGTGGGGGACTTAACCGATAGTCAAAAGGCGATATTGCGCTGTCAAGCACACAAGGTTTTCACTTATTTTGTTCTTTAAAAAAAATCACTCACAAAGTTCACTTACGTTTTGTACGTATAAAAAAAATGGTGCATGAACTAAACAAACCAACGTACCTTGAGTGATGAAACTGTGTTGAGCAAATGGACTATAGTGAGCAGATTGGTGAGCTGTGATGCTGATGTGATGTGTTGATATGATGTGATGTGATTAGAGCTGACTGTAAGCTGTGATGTGGCGTGAGTACTGGATGTATTTATGTGTATTTGTGTAACTCGCTGGTCTGTTATTGGCTAGTGTGTAGCTCGTTTAAGTTTTTCGGAAGAAAAGTAATTAAAAATCTGAATTGGCTTGATGATTCGTATAATTATAATTATTTCCTCGATAGAGCAGTGGGTTTTTGTTTATGCTGGTGTGTAGCTCGTTTAAGTTTTTCGGAAGAAAAGTAATTAAAAATCTGAATTGGCTTGATGATTCGTATAATTATAATTATTTCCTCGATAGAGCAGTGGGTTTTTGTTTATGAATGTTTAGAACGCCAGTTCGAATTCCCGGTGAGATGGACCAATGTTACGTGCGGCCAATGGTAATGGCGGGATGCTCGCACGTAATAAGATACAAAAGAGAAAGAAAGAAAGTGCAACGAGTTAATAAATAAACAAAACACTTGTCTTTCTAATACACACAATATAATAGCGCTCTTTATTGAGTATAAGGTACACAGTTAATTATTAACGAATTAATGTGTACAATTAATATTTTTTTGGAAATGCAAGTAATTTATGATGGAAAAATTATGGAAATTTTGGATCTTACCTGGAGTGGCTGATGATGGTGCTCGTATAATCGAAAACGAAGTGAACGAGCGTTTAGATAAATATCAGCTCTGTACCGCCGCCGAATCCTACATTTGTAGGATTCGAAGGGTAAGAGCTGTTATCGGTATAAAGATGAAAGTAAAAAAAAGTAATAGCGCGGCAGATACTAAGGCTTGCAACGAGGGGCGACCGATATATTTAGACCGATGGTCTAAACATATATTATATATGTAGTTGGGCCCCTCGTGAAGGGTGGATACCTTGCCGCGGTACGAGGGCTTAAGTCGATAGCCACAGGGCTACGCTGCCCTTGTGATCATAGCTCCGTACGGCACTTCATCACGAGAGCAGCCTAGCCTCTCTGGCGCGACGACAAAGATTTTCCCCCTCCCAATCCAGGGTGTTATGCGAAACCGTGCCCATTGGACGTTTGCAGCCGGGAAGCAAATCGTGGCTGTATTTGAACGGAGCCTCTCTGATACCGGGTCGCCTCAGAGAGTAAGCATGGCCTTACCGCGGTACGGGGCTCTGCCGCGGCGGACGACACATTTTCCCCTACTCTTCCCTTGACCCTAAGCTGGCCTTGTCCGGCGACGGGTCGTACGAACAAGATGAACTCAAATAACCCAAATAAAAACGATAAAACTAAAAAACAAACAACGCCAAATTTCACTCCTCAGCAAAGGAGAGCTATGGAGGAACAGGCGAGAAAGCAACAACAACGCCGGAGGACAACCTCCGTTCCACAATCAAGGGGGGGGATCGACAGCGATGGCAACTACGAGTCGGTCAACCAACCCTCTATCGACTAAGATTGACTTGATGGGAGCTAGCACCAGTGCGGTTGCCAACGCAACTAAGCGGACAACGGCGGATGCTAAACTCCCATCAACTGCTGATATGAAAACCAGTATCTTTACGTCTGTGGCAGCGGTCTCACGACCTGGCCTCGGAGTTTCGAAGGAGAAGGAAGCTGCAACTGAGATTTCGGCAAGGAGAGCGACCGCTATGGCAACTACAGGTCCGCACTCCCAGGAGACATCTCCCCGCCGCTTCACATACCACGAGAAAAGATTGGCTGCAAAGATCCTGAAGAGGTATGAAGGGGTACCGCTGTCGCCGAATTCCAGTAAATCGGTAGAGCTAGCGAAAGCTGTGATACCGGATTTCCAAAATTCGTACATGCCAAAGAGGTTAAAAGTTAACCCTTTCAAGCGCCAGAGATCGGACCTGGAGTTAAATCCCCCTCCCAAGCGGCATCAGAATACCCCTGGAGCGGGCAAACTAAGCTTTGCTGAGGTAACCAAGAACAGGATCCTTATAGGCGTCCTTGACCGAGGCAATGACCGTCTGGCCATCCCTAAGGACCGGTGGCGTTACGTGCGAAATGAACTCGGCAACATTCTTCTCAATGTTGCTCCAGAGTTTCCGGGTAGTTCGGCGCGAGTAACGGATGCGGGTTGGCACCAGGGTCAGATTAAATTACTCGCATGCGAGGATGCAAAAACCGTAGCACTGTACAAGGCAGCAGCTGCTAAGCTGGGTGAAGTCTACAAGGGCGCAAAGATAGAGGTCGTCGACTGGAAGGACATTCCAGCTCGTCCAAGGGCAAGGGCGTGGATTCCGGCCATCCCTGACGAACCCGAGAGAATTCTCGGGATGCTACGGCTAATGAATCCGTCCCTGCCAACGCATGAATGGAGTGTCAATCTGGTCGGGGATGCGGTAGGGCCCGACAGACAGGTGGTGTTCACCATGAATAAAGAGTCAATCGAGCCCCTCAAAAGGTGCAATGGCCTAGTACACTACAGCGTAGGACAGATCGTTATCCACGTATATCGTGGTGATGCTCAGCGCGCTGCCTTCTCGGCTGCTCCGGGGGAACCGGAAAACGAATTACCAGAAGAGGAAGCGGAGGATTCCGATGCGGAGAGCATGTTATCCGCCACGTCCCTTGGCGATAGTGCTGTGAACAACTCGGAGATGGAGGACAGCCTACAGGACGAGGAAGCCCTCGACGTCACGGTGGTAGCAGCCAACGCTGAGCGATTAACATCTAACGCTACAGACAGCAAGACACCTGCAACGCCATATCGGGCAGTTAATCGGAACAACTCGTCGTTGATAGGCAACCTCCGGGATGGCGCAAACCTCGACGATATGGGGACGGCAGGGAAGTCTGTGCGCTCTCATGTTGGTGGTGCTTCAGATTAATCTGCACAAATCTAAAGTAGCTTCGGCTGCTTTAAGTAGTCGTCTTTCTAAAGGCGACGTGGATGTGGTCCTCATGGGTCAATAGCTCGAGAATCTGCGGATTGGGGACTAAGGGCTTCAAGCACATTCGAGCCAGCGAGGAGAGCAAAGTCAGAACGTGTATTCTGGTCAAGTCTGAGTTGAACTCCTTTCTCCTACCTAATTACACCAATGGTGATATTACCGCTATCAGTCTAACGGTCGACAGCACCCGCCTGACGGTGGCTTCGGTCTATATGCCCTACGACGCCGAAGAACCCCCACCACAAACGGAGGTGAAAGACCTGGTGTCAAATTTCTGCACGGGTAATCTTATTATTGGAGCGGACGCTAATGCTCACCATGTCCAATGGGGGAGCTCCGACATCAATGCCAGGGGCGAGTCTCTGTTTGATTACCTCTTAACAACCAACCTGGTGATTTGCAACGTGGGTAATGAGCCTACTTTTATCACTAAGACCCGCAGGGAGGTCATAGACCTCACTATCTGTAGTGAAGGCGCTTATGAGTGGGTCAGAAAATGGAGGGTTCTAGAAGAACATTCTTTCTCCGACCACCGTTACATAGAAATGGTTTTAGACTTTATTGTAGAACAACCAATCATGAAGCGCAATCCACGTAACACTGATTGGCAGTTACACAATGAAATATTAGACAGAGACCTACCAGTACTGCCCTCACAAGCCCCCTCATCAGTAGAGGAGCTGGAGGATCTTGTTACTACATTTACATCGGCGCTCTCAAATGCTCTAGGACAGGCTTGTCCAGTGCCAAAACCACGCGGTCAACACAGGCCACATTGGTGGTCCTACGATTTGGACTCGCTCCGAATATCATGCCGGAAACAATTTAACAAGGCCAAGAGCTTCGGCTCTGAGCCTCATTGGCACGAATATAAAGCTAAACTAAGGGCCTACAAAAAAGCTCTGAGACAGGCGAAGAGAACCTCGTGGAGAAATTTCTGCACTGGCGTCGAAAAGGTCGACGACACAGCGAGACTTAGACGAGTCCTCTCGAAAAGTCAAACAACCATCAGCTATCAGCGAAAACCTGACGGATCCTGGACCAGCACGGAAGAGGAAACCCTTGAGCTGCTCTTGAATACACATTTTCCGGGGAATCTGCATGACGCACCACTAGTACCTGCAACAAACCTGGCAGTAAAAATACCCATCACTGAGGAAAGGGTAAGGTGGGCAGTTAAGAGCTTTGAACCGTATAAGGCTGCCGGGCCGGACGGGATTATCCCCGCGCAACTTATAAACACGTTGGAGACATCAGCTAAATGGCTGGTATTTCTCTTCACAGCCTGCCTGGCTCTCAACCACATTCCGGGCTCCTGGAGAAGCGCCACGGTAGTGTTTATCCCTAAGGCTGGGAAGGCATCCCACTACGAGCCAAAAGACTACAGACCGATCAGTCTCTCGTCCTTTGTACTAAAAACCTTTGAGAGGATACTAAGCGACTACCTCTTAACGACTATTGATAGCAACCTTATCTCTAGCTATCAGCATGCATACACCAAGGGTAAATCAACAGAAACCGCTCTGCACAGCCTAGTGTCTGTCATTGAGAAATCGCTGTGTGAAAAGGACTACTGTCTCGTGACCCTCCTAGACATTGAGGGGGCTTTCAACAATATAAGCCCGGAGGCTATCAACTCCGCTCTAACTAATCTGGGCGTAGATAGACCTCTAACTGATTTAATTGACCAACTTTTAAGGGGAAGGAAAA
Organism: Campiglossa producta; assembly: GCA_964058755.1. Taxonomy (NCBI): domain Eukaryota; kingdom Metazoa; phylum Arthropoda; class Insecta; order Diptera; family Tephritidae; genus Campiglossa; species Campiglossa producta. The sequence goes on along the minus strand of CAXKVI010000003.1, from coordinate 84,645,398 downwards.
TAGCTTCTTCACTTGGTACGGTTGAGTTATCACGTTATGTCACAAAGGGAACACCCCAGGGTGGTGTTCTTTCCCCGCTTTTATGGAACCTCACAGTCAACTCGTTGCACCGTGACACAAGCTGGGGGGGCGGGAAGATAGTGGCATACGCAGACGATTTAGCTATTGCATTCAGAGGCAAGTTCCCACAAACTCTGTGTGACCTGATGCAAGTAGCACTGCGAGAAGTTTCGACGTGGTCCTCTCGCTGCGGACTTAGTATCAACCCAGGGAAGGTGGAACTTGTCCTCTTCACCAACCGGTACAAAATACCTCCACTAAGCCTACCAGAACTAGATGGCACGCGCCTGGGCTTGTCGGATAAGGCCAAGTTTCTAGGCATAGTTCTGGACAGGAAATTGAATTGGAAGGAGAATGTTCTTCAGCGCCAGAAGAAAGCTTGCATCGCTCTTTACACATGCAAAAGAGCCATTGGCAAAAAATGGGGGCTCAGCCCTACAGTATGCAGTTGGATCTACACGGCCATCATTCGCCCAATCATGCTTTATGGAGTCGTCGTATGGTGGCCTGCGCTGAGCAAGGCAACATACCTGAATCTGTTGCGGAAAGTCCATAGATCCAACATGATCTGTATAAGCGGTGCGCTAAGGACAACGCCCAACGAAGCCCTCCTGAGGGTGAATTCTGGTTCTATGATATGATAACGTGAAAAAAAATTTGTATGAATTTGAAGTTTCTTTTCACAAATTTTGTATGAAAATTCTTTTCATTTTATCATTTCATAGAACCAGAATTCACCCCCAGGTCATTCTGGGCATTTTGCCACTTGATCTGGAAGGGTTTCGGTCAGCGGCGGCATCAGCTCTGCGCCTAAGAGAAACCTCCAGTTGGGCTGCGGGTACTATTGGACACTCCAGTATTCTGGAATCTTACAGCTTTCTCCCTCTAAGCACAGATCGTTGTGCGACTACTACAGTCGGGGATAGCTGTTTCAAAATAAACATTCCCAGCAGAGAAGACTGGGAGAGGACGGATTGGTGTCCCGAAACAAATGGTGGCACTTCCATATACACCGACGGCTCGAAGTTGGACGGTAGAGTTGGAGGAGGAGTTTATTCAAGGGATTTGGACCTTGAGCTCTCCTTCAGACTACCTGATCATTGTAGCGTCTTCCAGGCGGAAGTCTCGGCAATCCTGGACGCCGCGGCCTGGTTAAGCAAACGTGTTATCGGAGAAGATATCGCTATTTTCAGCGATAGCCAAGCGGCCATCAAATCCCTTGGCTCATACACGTTCAACTCTGAACTGACGCTCAGCTGTCGTCGATCTCTTCAGGAGATGGCCCAACAGAAGCGCGTAAACCTCATATGGGTCCCGGGACATAGGGACATTGAGGGAAACTGTAAGGCAGACGAGCTTGCCAGGCAGGGCACGACCAAGCAGGTTCTTCAGGATAAAGAGCGCTTCGGTATGCCGTTTGCCACATGCAAACTAATGCTGAAGGAGCACACACTCCGTCAAGCCAACGAAAGATGGCTGCAATCCCCAGGGTGTCGCATATCGAAACAAACCTGGCCAAAATGGGATCTTAAAAGGTCTAGACGCATTTATGCCCTAACTAGGAGGGAAATCTGCATATTGATAGGGGTATTAACCGGTCACTGCCTCATTGGTAGGCATGCAGAAAGGCTAGGTGTGCCCTACCGACGATGCTGCAGGAGTTGCAAAGATGATGAGGAGGAGGAAACAGTGGAGCACCTCATCTGCAACTGTCCGGCTTTAAGCGGCGCGAGAACGCGCTTTTTGGGAGTTCCGTTCCTGGATAGCCTAAGCCAGATCGCGGAAATGGACATAAAGGACTTGATGGGCTTCATAAAGTCATCTAAGTGGTTCGAGGAGGAGTAACGGTGTCGGTTTAGGAGTGTCAGTCCCGGGATTCTGCTATGTGGAGAATCCCAACAACTCAGGGATTTTCCATATGGCTGGGTCCCGGGACTGACTTTCCTTGTGTTGGTGGTATCACAACGGGCCTTTCAAAACTGGCCTAAGTGTGCCTCTGCGGCAACCACTTGAACCTATGTAGTTGGGCCAGAAGTCCTGTCCTGTGGGCTCACTGTCCGCCCTTTTGCAACTCTCCTTCCTATCTTTCTTCGCCTTAACACTTTCCTTCCCTCTTCCTCTATATCCCATTCGTATTGGCCGCTGTTAATTTAGGCATAATTCTACCCACCTACCGAATTTGAAGGAAAAAGCACTCGTGCAGCCGCCAACAACATAAAATACTGTTTTCTCAACAATATAATCTTTTTTATGATTATGGAACGTCGCCTTTGCAGTTTATGTAAAAAATGTATGTTGGACGTTGCATGGTCCATAATTGACAATCCATTCGATTGCGTTCTTACCATTACCAGCTCCAAAAGTTTGTTAGCTTGTTCGTCCATCTTTAATTAAATAAAATGTAATCTAAATAGAAATATTTAAATTTTTTAAATTTACATACATTTGCGATCTCCGTTGGTTGAATTATTTTTTACGCAGGGTTGCTAGGTCGCTGTCAAGTGAAATTAGAAATTGCAAGTAGCTTTGTTTCTTTTCTGCTAATTATGAATAATTATGAATAATTATTCCTAGAAAAGTGTTTTGTGAAAAAATTAGCAGCGAATCCAGCAGCTTTTTGACATTTAATTGAGAGAAAGAGCGCCAATTCGCTGCAAGTTCGCTGCAAGTTGCTGCTGGAGATTTTTCGTCCAGCAAAAACTAGCAAGTAACAAACAGCTGATTGTGACATATGGCAAAATAAAAATTGATTGAATATTTTTATGAAATTTAAAATTTATTACGAATATTTTGAAAACTATGAGTTATTTACCAGCAAATGAAGTAAGTACATACAATAAATTCCAAAACTTCAATAATTCCGTATATTGGAATAGCAAAGCGCCGAAGCCCAATGTCCATTGGACCAACGTAATGTGGCTCGTTTAGGAGACCAATATAATCCTGTAGACACAGTTACAGGAATCGGAAATACTGAAGGTGTATAAGGCATTCAATTTTCTTAATATTTTGTAAGGTTTACATCGATATATACGCAGAAATTGTCCAAAGACTGAAAAATTCGCAATTTCATGTGCTGCGGAAAAAATTTATTTTCATTTGTCAATTGTCAGAACAGCTGTTCTGCTTGAGAATTTCTGCTGGCTCCTGTTCGGCGAAAAACTAGCAGAAGAGAGATAAAACTAGCAGAAATGAGATTTTGACAGATTTTTACAAGACTCTCTTCTGCTGACAGTTCTTTGCTGGAGATTTCAAGAAACAAATCTAGTATGAACGCGAAATCACTTGTTTTCAGCTCTAGTGTGTACATAATATAAGATATTTTCGAATTGATCGGTTCCCTGCTCCACTTCCCGGAAGTAAGAAATTGTGAATCTAAACCATTCTCGAATATACCTTATTCATATTTCGTTATTTCTGAATTTAAGAAGTTAAGTTCTTTCACGTAGGGTTGGACCAAAGGGAGATGGGTGTTAGAAGAGTGGGCTCCGACGAGCCGCATGCCGGATATACATTCGGCACATAAGGGTTCAGTCTGGATATGTAGGAGTTTAATCTGCTACAATATCCAGAGCGTAATTGAGCCAGAGTGATCGTTGTCTCTCGAGGAAGATGACGCTCTTCTTCAGAAATGCGTGGTGTTGAGGCATGTAAGACAGTGTTCAGCGGACAGAGCGCGGCCTGATGACCAACTGAAGTTTTATGGATATGCTCCAAGGCCTGCTTGTGTACCTCTAGATCAAACGGCGTTGTTATAAAGTGCCGGATCTCATCAAAATGTTTACGTAAATGCGTCCTTATGGTCCTAGGAGGCAGAGTGAGCTCAAACCCCTATTGGGGTGCTGTGGTTTACAACAATTCAGCAGGTACTGCTTGTTTAGCATTTCATTATGCTCCCTAACTGGAAGCATTTCCGCCTCATTGTGTATATGAGTTATAGGAGACATAAGGACGCACCCCGTAGCGGTTCTGAGCGCGGTGTTTTGACAGGCCTGCAGCTGACTCCATAGAACGTCTGCAAGCCCCGGCGGCCATATCGGCGACGCGTTGTTCAGGATCGGCCGACCAATTGCCTTGTACGTTACCAACAACGTTTGTCTTTACCCTAAGTACTGCCGGCTAGTGATTTGAGGATTTTGTTGCGGCTCTGTAATTTTGAGACAATTGCAGCTGAAAGTGTGCATGGTGTCGAAAGTCATTCCTCAGATTTTTGGGTGAGCGACAGTAGGTATGTTTTGATCACCTACATAAATTTCTAATTCCATACCAACCTGCGCCGTCCACGTCGTGAATAAAGTCGCCGAGGACTTTGTCGGCGACAATGTCAAGCTCCGAGCGTTGAAGAACTCGACAAGAGAGGGAAGATAACCATTTATTTTAGAGCACAGCTCATCAACGGAAGTACCTTTTGCCAATATCGTGCATTCATCTGCGTAAGAAACAATCGTAACTTCTTCTTGTGGAGGAGGAAGCTTCGAAATATAGAAGTTAAACAATAACGGGAAAAGGACACCACCCTGTGGTGATCTTCTTGGCTTTAGATTTTTTGTTCCTGAACACAACAGACGACCGATGACCACTGAGATAATTGGCGGTACAGCCATGTTGGTGCTCGGGTAACATCAAGTTTGATGTGTAGAGCGGGAGTAGGACGTTGGCTTGCTTGCCAGGCTTTAGTAGTGGGATCACAGTTGCCTGCTTCCATTTATCGGGTATGACAGCTGTGGTCAAGGACAGATTGAAGGCAGCAGTGACGTACTTAACTCCTACTGCGCCGATGTGTTTAAGGTGCACCATGGTTATGCGGTCAGGACCGATGGCTTTGGAGTTTTTGGCCTTCTGGATGGCCTCTTGAACCTCTGTAGCGGTGATAGGAACGGGGGCATAGTTTTTGTGCTTATGCGCACGCCTGAAGATTTCACGACTTGTCCTGCGCAGGATGGGGGTCATTGAATGTCTTGTCACCAAAGGTGATCTCGACATTCTTCGGCGGACCCGTAGGATTTGACAAGGACTTGACTGTGGACCATAATTTCCCAACACCGGTAGAGAGGTTACAAGACCTAAGGTGCTCCCCCCATTTGGCTTGTTTGTGTTCGTTAACAAGCTGTCTGATTTCCACGTTGAGATCACCGATCTGTGGGTCTGAGGGATCGATGTTGCGTGAGGTCACGTTCTTTGGCCAAGACTGCGCCTCAGCTGGGAAGTTAGGCCTTATATTTTTTATTCTACCAGCTGGTATAAAAAGGGCTGTAGCCTTTTTATGACCTCACGGCTGTTTCGCTCGCCAACGTGTATATCAGTAGGAATGGGAAGATCACCAAAGGAGCTCTCCGTGAATTCCAAAAAGCCGACCCAGTTAGGCCTTTTGAAATTCACGTATGTTCTTTTCTCCGACGTAATAAAATCCGAGGCACGGTCGACGGACGGGATGATGGGCAGGTGGTCGGATGACAAGGCCAGTTAATGCTGTTAATTAACCCCGGACTAACAATAGTTAGGTCCGGGAAGTTACTACAATTAACTGCCATCCTTGTAGGGGCGTCTGCGTGCGCAGTGCAGAATGGGGAACCGTCAATTTGCTCGGCTAACTCCCGTCCTCTGCCGTCCACAGAAAGGCGTGAATGCCACATATCATGGTGGGAATTAAAATCGCCCATGATGATACGGTTATCGCCACAAAGAAACGCCCTAAGGCCAAGGCGATAACTTCTGGGCAGCAGATGACGGGGGGAATGTAAATATTGATTAGCTCGAGATCAACACCTCCAGCTTGTATAACTATACCCTGACACTCTAAGGGGAAGTCTCTTTGGTCGGTGTTGATAACAAATTCCCTATACTGCACTGTTTGGTGAACAAGGAACGGGAGACCGCCCCCGCCGTCCGTGTGATCGTGCCGGAGAACGTGCCAACGGGTTTTTCAAAATTGCATGCAACAAAGTTGGTAGCCAGCCGACTTTTGTTCAACTTATCATTCAACTTCTGTACAACTCTGGGTTTGTTTACGAATAGAGGGATGTAAATATTTGTCAAAATTTTATAAACAAAATTTGTGAATAAAAAATACATTTTTTCTCTTTTAATTGGCATTTCTTTTTCGTGTTCAACACCAAATGCAAAACCTGTGCATCCCGTCCCATCTAACCAAACGAGTCCGTAAGGTATTCCGTTAGTCTCCCGGCGTAGCCTATCCGACGGGGAAGTGCCTTTTAAAAATGTATGCAGAAAAGTGTCTTATAGGACTCCTTGAGGATGCGTTTATGGCGTTCCAAAACACTCCCGCAGATACCCAGATAATGGAAAAAGTGTTTGCTTGTAGTGCCGAAGGACTCCGTGTGGGCTCCCCTTTACAATTAAACCCGTAGACGCTCCCATAATCATTCCTTCAAATGGGGTTTTCGCTCCTTTTGGAAACGCTTCGTATTTTGTTGGCTTGGAGTTGTAAAGCATTGTTTATAGGCAATATAACAATATAGCCAGGATGACCGATAATTTTTCATCCGCTTTACTAGGTCTCTATTTCCGTTGTTCTTGTTGCAACAAAACATATTCCTGCCCAGACGTAACGCCTATTGGTCTAAATTGTTATCAATCTCTTCTAACCATAAGATTCATTATGGTTTGACGAAAGTGAGATTGGTATTAGAAGAGTATGCTCAGAGGAGCAGGTGAATCAATGGTTAGTGTCGTGAGAAAAGCCACATGCCAGGCAAAAATTTTGCACTTCGCGGTTCGTTCTGGATAAGTGAGGGCTTCACTTGTCACCTTAACCAAATCAAAGTTTAACGAGAGTGTGTCTGGACACTATCGGGAGATGATGTTCCTACGCAGCAACCGATGGGCTTGCTGTTGCAGGACGGCATTCGTCGGGCGGGAGCTAATAAAGGTGATCACCATCTCTATGTGGATGTTGTTGAGTGCTTGCCTGTAAGCCCGTGGCAGTTCTGGGTGCGGTGTTCAGAAAGACGTGCATTGAAAAAAAAAATGAAATGAAAATAGTTTTTTCTATTTTTATTTAAGTTTTTTCAATGACATAAACAATCGTCAAATAGTTAAAAAAAAAAATTGATTAATGTAAACGAGTAGTCAATTTAATTTGGAATCAACTATACATGCGACGAAATTTGATTCCAAAATTGAACAATGTAAACAGCCCTTAACATAGATTTTTCAATCGTCAATCCAGTAACGTCTAAAAAATGTAAGAAAACAAAAATGTAAGAAAAGAAAAATGTATTTTGTTATATCAATTGTGCTTTTTGGAAATAATGTAAAAATTTTAACATGGCTATTTTATTCATTTTTATAAAGGTCGCAGTGATCCCGCCGACTTCTCCAATTGAACAACATCTTATGTCTCATTACACCAGTCATAAGCTGTATTAAACATTATTTGCCAAGGACTCTCTTCAGTATCAAATTTAAAGTATGCTGGAACATATGGCCATTGAAACATAGCACTACAACGCTCAGGGTGTGGCATAACTGCCAAGTGACGACCATCCTCAGAACATATACCAGCTATGCCTTCAATACTTCCATTTGGATTCATTGGGTATATATCGGTGGGCTCGCCAATGTCGTTGGCATAGCGAATAGCAATACATCGATTTTTGTTTAATGAATTCAAGACTTCCTTATTTTTGAATGAAAATTTGCCTTCACCATGGGATATCCAACAACCCAAAACTGAAAATTTCAGTTTTCTTAACATCATTGCTTTACTATCTTCTATACGTATTGTAGACCAGCGGCATTCAAATCTGGCTGATTTGTTATGTAATACTGCAACGTCGGGTACATCAATAATTTGCTTCTTAGCCGAATTTTCATGACCTATCCATCCAATTAAGCTCATGAGTTGACAGCCATTGCAAACTCCAAGCGAAAAGGTATTTTCTCGTTGTTGAAAGGCCCGAAATTGGTCAGATACAGAACCACTGAACATAATATTGGCAGCCCATCCTTTAGCGGAGCCCAAAGTATCAGCGTAGCTAAAACCTACAGGGAATATAATGCCACGGTATCTATCCAAATAAGTTTTCCCTGAAAAATTTAAATAAATGATTACTAGCAAATTTATTTTAAAATTAAAAAAGAAAAATGATTTTAGGAAACGTAAAACCCCGCGGTTACAGGTCTAGAATATGACCGCGGTAGGTATGCCTACCGTTAAAGGCGACTAAAATCTACAGAGGACAACTCTATAACCCGTAATCCCGAGTGTGAAGCGTGCCGTGCTCATGGGACGAATGGCACTACGTTAGTGTGTCTTCCTCCATATACCTGCGGCCTCTGGCTGTAACTAGTCTTACTGGGATATTGGGGGCTATGGCCCAGCTGACCTAATAGTAACCGAAGCTCCTCTTAATGATGTGGCAGCAAAACAGTCAGAATATTTCAATGTTAAGCAAAGTATAGTCCCTCGGGATTATCCAGCTACCATGTAAGGCATTACCATGTACCTAATTCGTTTCTACAGCAAATGCTATTCGAATCACATACGTTTTCTTTTTTTTCAAATGCGAAAGAAATTTCTTTCGGATTGAATTACATGATCATACAGAAGGAAATTCTGAAAGAAGTATGGAAACTCCATGTTGGCGCTATAAGTCCCCGGATAAACGACACCGTCCCAAAACTAGCTTCGTGGAAGGGGCGAAGTTGAAGGTAGTTTTGCATGCGGAATCATCGAATCATCTCTGTGGGGTATTTTAAAGATGACGTTTGTCCTTCAAACGAGCATATCCTCATAATTGTTGCTGTTCAAAATGCGGCCCTAAACACCAGGAATTGGAGAATCTTTAATCGGATAAATAGGGCCACAGTGGCGGTAATCACAACAGCTGTAGATCCGTTGTGCGCGGAAAAGATCCGCCGTGACGTGTAGAACCAAACCATCTCTGCCCCTAGTATCTAAAAATCCAGCGGTAGTGATGGAAAAACTACGGTAGGAGATGAGGCAGACGACCAGGCAGCCTGCAACTCAAAGGCATTACAGGTGGAGTAGGTATCTACCTTTAAGCCAGCTGCAATGCAGTATGGATTGAAGGATGTACCAACAAAACTTGAGCGGAAATCAACAGCAAAGGCTATGTACGCGCTATTCAGCTAGAAACTGCAACGAAAGCTATTCACACGCCCTTTCAAAACCGGCAAACGAAAAGTGGTGAGTCCCTCAGATCTGAAATCGGAAAAGATGAGGGCCAAAGTCAAGCATCTGGAGAGGATACTTTGCTGAACGGAAGCGGACTAAAAGAAATGGCGGACTGGGGCCACAAAAACTTGGTACGAAATGTGTAAATATACTATAATATATATATGTATATACTCTGCCGATGCAACCGTGCACGGCTTGTAAAAAGATGAAAATTTTGCGAACCTTCCTTTTGCAAATGGCTGGCGCACCTTAGTCCGCGTTGTTCGACTTCCGGCCTTTTCTTTCACGAGCAGCCGATCAAACAACAGCGAACTGGTAAGCATAAAATTATAAAACTAATGAAAATTTACAAATAGGCTAATAATGCCAATTTATTAAACAGGCACGCCCTGCAGCGTAAATAAGCCCTTCTTATAAGCAGCAAATGTTAGCGGTGGCTAAAGATAAAGGATTGAGCCGATAAAAGCAGCGGAAAACCATAATAGCAACGTGATCCACAAGTAGCAGCATCCAGCATAACAAACTGTTCAAAAGTCCAGCTTGCTAGGGCATCTACGGCCATCGTGAAATGTTGCTAGTAACTTTCATTTTATTATTTCATTAATTCTTTGTTTATTTATCACTCTTCTGTTATTTTTCCCATTTCAAGGGTCAATTTCAACAAATGTCACTTTTCGCACTGTTTTAAATACCATGGACAATTAAAACGGTCGTGAAAAAATTTTGCTAATGCCATATTGCGCAATATTTTCAGGTCGTGAACGTAGTACTACTTTGCCGTGAAGTACAAGCGAAATTCCACGGCTATTTCACGACAAGAAATTGTGTATGGATTTTCACAGCTGTTACACGTGAAACGCGAAGTTAGTACCTAGCTTTAGACACAACGAGCAATAGACATGTAAAATAGACACTTCTTGCGCAACGTGAAAACGTAAACAAAACATATTTTATGTTTCTTATTGGAGCTTAGCTCGAAAATTGTTTATACCTGCTGTACATTTTACTAGTACTAGGGTATTCTAATTTTTGATGTTACGAAATTTTTATGAATTTTGATACTTAGAGAAAATTGACAAATATTTACACAGCGATGGATACCATGACGCGTTTCGGACTTTCCAGGGTCCACATCAGATGGATTTTCAGACACAGAACTACTGTGTCTGCACTGAAGCGGTTAAAGCAATTGCTTATAACAAATCAGCTACGATGCCCTGTAGTATTTCTAAGGGCCGCTTGCATAAAAGCTGATAACGACTAACCGGAGTTTAATTGACGTATTTTGTATGGTTAGCTGTCAAGTTAATCACCGATTAGGCTTAATCGGCTTTTATGCAAGTGGCCCTAAGTCAACTTTCTTATAAGCGTGCCAATTTCATACCTTTAGACATAAGGCCGCGACATATTTTCCATATGATCCACGGAATATGAGTATATTATTCATCATCATTTATTGGCGCTTAACCGCCTAAGCGATTTTGGCCGTTGCATATCAAAGCACGCCAGTCATTAATTTTTAGCGATAACTGACGCCAATTGGAAACCCCAAGGGAGTTCAAGTCATCCTCCACCTGTTGTTTCCATCTTAGTCGAGGCCTCCCCCTTCCTCTGCTGCCGAATTCAGGCGACAATAGGAAAACCTTCTGTGCTGGAGCTTCTTTGTCCATTCGCATAACATGGCCCAGCCAGCGGAGTCTTTGGGCTTTAATTCGCTGGACTATGGTCAGATCTGCGTAGAGCTCGTACAGCTCATCGTTAAATTTCCTTCGATACTCGCCGTTGGCATCACGGGAAGGACCATAAATCTTCCGGAGAACTTTTCTCTCAAATACTCCAAGGGCCATCTCATCTTCTCTTGACATTGTCCATGAATCTGAGCCATACATCAGGACAGGTATGATGAGAGACTTATAGAGCGTGATCTTTGTTCTTCAATTGCCTACTCAGTCCAAAGTAGCACTTGTTGGCAAGAGTGATTCTCCGCTGGATTTCTAGACTGATATTATTTTCGGTCTTTTGATACTGGTTCCCAAATAGACGAAGTCCCTCACAGTTTCAAATTTGTAACTATCAACAGTGACATGGCTGCCAAGGCGCAGGTGCGCCGATTCTTTCTTTGATGACAGCAAATACTTCGTCTTGTCCTCCCACTTGACCCACTTTTTTCGCTTCCTTATCCAGTCCAGAGAAGGCAGCGCTTACGGCGCGGTTGTTAAGGCCAATGATATCAATATCATCGGCATACGCCAGCAATTGCACGCTCTTGTAAAAGATTGTACCATTGCGGTTTAGCTCTGCTGCTCGAATTATCTTCTCCAGCATCAGATTGAAGAAATCGCACGAAAGAGAGTCGCCCTGTCTGAAGCCTCGTTTGGTTTCAAATGGCTCAGGTCCTTCCCGATTCTGACGGAGCTGTTGGTATTGCTCAACGTCATTTGGCAAAGCCGTATAAGCTTTGCAGGGAAGTCAAATTCAGACATGGCGGCTTTTTGCGCTGTCAAAATCGGCTTTGAAATCGACAAAGAGATGGTGTGTGATTCTGCATAAATATGCACGCCTAATAATATACTTATATTCCGTGTATCATATGTAAAATATGTTGCGGCCTTATGTCTAAAGGTATGAAATTGGCACGCTTATAAGAAAGTTGACTTAGAAATACTACAGGGCATCGTAGCTGATTTGTTATAAGCAATTGCTTTAACTGCTTCGGTGCAGACACAGTAGTTCTGTGTCCGAAAATCCATCTGATGTGGACCCTGGAAAGTCCGAAACGCGTCATGGTATCCATCGCTGTGTAAATGTTTGTCAATTTTCTCTAAGTATCAAAATTCATAAAAATTTCGTAACATCAAAAATTAGAATACCCTAGTACTAGTAAAAAGTACAGCAGGTATAAAAAATTTTCGAGCAAAGCTCCAATAAGAAACATTCATAATTGATACATAAGTACACACCATAGGTAGAGCAAACCAATAATACACAAAAAAGTGGTATGAAGGAATGCAAATTAAAAACCTCAGTGTGCTTCTGCATAAATATGCACGCCTAATAATATACTCATATTCCGTGTATCATATGGAAAATATGTCGCAGCCTTATGTCTAAAGGTATGAAATTGGCACGCTTATAAGAAGGTTGACTTAGAAATACTACAGGGCATCGTAGCTGATTTGTTATAAGCAATTGCTTTAACCGCTTCGGTGCAGACACAGTAGTTTTGTGTCCGAAAATCCATTTGATGTGGACCCCGGAAAGTCCGAAACGCGTCATGGTATCCATCGCTCTGTAAATCTTTGTCAATTTTCCCTAAGTATCAAAATTCATAAAAATTTCGTAACATCAAAAATTAGAATACCCTAGTACTAGTAAAAAGTACAGCAGGTATAAACAATTTTCGAGCTAAGCTCCAATAAGAAACATTCATAATTGATACATAAGTACACACCATAGGTAGAGCAAACCAATAATACACAAAAAAGTGGTATGAAGGAATGCAAATTAAAAACCTCAGTGCGCTTCTGCATAAATATGCACGAATAATAATATACTCATATTCCGTGTATCATATGGAAAAGATGTAGCGGCCTTATGTCTAAAGGTATGAAATTGGCACGCTTATAAGAAAGTTGACTTAGATATACTACAGGGCATCGTAGCTGATTTGTTATAAGCAATTGCTTTAACCGCTTCAGTGCAGACACAGTAGTTCTGTGTCCGAAAATCCATCTGATGTGGACCCTGGAAAGTCCGAAACGCGTCATGGTATCCATCGCTGTGTAAATCTTTGTCAATTTTCTCTAAGTATCAAAATTTGAAATTACATTGGCAGACGGAAAATCCACGAAAAAGGCCGATATCCCCGATTCTGGCAGCACCGCTCTGAAGTCTGATGAATGTCAGTCACAATAGCGTTGCGGTACAAATTGATTTTTTTGTAAATTCACAATGCTTTATTTAAACAAATTAATTTTTATAAAATACGCTTAAACAAAAGCAATCCGCTAATTAATATATGGTTTCGCATGTAGAGCTAACCCCCAACTTTAAAACGATACCTTATTTATTAATATTGGTTTCAAATGAGAGCAGAAAATTAGGAGCAAACACAAAAAGGCTTTACAGAAATAATATATATGATGACAGTCACTTGTGAAAATAGTCAGTATTTTGTCAATAGAGTAACAGCAATATCAATTTTAGGTGTAAGTGTGTGAGTGCAAAATATCAGCGTTTCTTGTAGGGATTATATTTATATTTATTTTATTTAACTTTATTAATAATCAAACATTTTTTTAATAGCCTTTATGTTAATATTTAAAGTATTTTTATGAGCTCAAGGCCGTTGGCTAAATAAAACACATTGGCCCGTAGTTATAGTCAAAGTTAAACATGATTTTAAGTTAGTTAAAGCATTTTTGACATATAGCACATGTTAAGTTGTGTCAAAAAGCTTTAACTAACTTAAAATCATATTTTATTTCGACTATGACTACGGGCCAATGTTTTTAGGTTTGTATTTTAAAATGTGTGTCGATATTTCGGTTTTATTCTAAAACCATCACCAGGAACTAAGAAACACAAAAACGAAAAAACAGAAAATCGGGTACAATTGGTTATAAAAATATTTCTTACATATAGGTATATAATTTTAATACTAAACGCAACTTACACATATGAATATGTTGGATCGACTGATCATATGTTCGAAAATAAGCATGAAAGAAAAACAATTATAAACACGGCTAAAAACTTTATAGATAGAGTCCTAACAATAAGCGATAAAATATACCACGGGAAAAACATTGAGATAATACAGAAAACTTTAGAGCAAAATGATTTTCTCCACAATTTAATTAATAAACTAGTCCGAGATTTCTATGCCAGAGATCCCAATGAAGAGCAAGGGCATTGTGTATCAATAACAAGTGTGAACTCTTCTTTTGACAACACACATTAAAATGTCGGTTTGTTTACATCCTGCACATATTAAAATGTCGCCAGCACCGAATAACAGAAAAGCAAATGGCGTTGTTTAACATCCTGCACACATCAACATGGCGGTCTCCTATCTTTTACCTAATGGTAGAAAGAGATGGGAAGATGGAAAGAAGTGAGACAAAAAAGGAAATTAAAAACAGGTGACTAAACTCACTTTGAAGTTTTCACGACTATGGGCCAATTTCACAGTGTTTAGTTAACTCACATTCTATAGTTAACTATCAATTCTCGATTTCACAGTAGCTAGTTAACTAAAGGTTTACTGCCCAACGTTGGCCAGTTAACCTTTGGTTGGAAATCAGCTGATTTTTTTTTTTGACAGCAATTTTCAACTGTGACAGCAACAAACAATTAATTATTAGTTTGTTTTGTGTAAATTTGAAAAACAAAATGAATCATAGTGATTATCAGGACTTACAGGATGCAGAAGACTGCATTGGTGCCAGAAGAGTAATTGTCCGTAGGAGCAAAGTTATTCATGAGAGAACTTTGTTTTCAAATTACGACGAGAAGGATTTTCGGGACCGTTTTAGGCTCACTAAACAAGTCGCTTGGTCTGTATTAGTTAGAATTAAGGAAAAGCTAGAACACAAAACTAAATGGTAAGTAGTCCCTTTTAATAAGTGTGCAAATCACAGTATTTTTCACATCCTTAGGAATTGTGCTTTAACGGCTGAGACCATGCTGCTAGTTGCTCTGCGCTTTTATGCAACTGGAAGTTTTCTGCAAACAGTGGGTGACCTGTGTGGGGTGTCCACATCAACAACTTCACGCGTTGTTACGCTTGTATCCCACAACTTAGCTCTTCTGGCCAAAGAATTTATTTGCTTTCCATCGAATGATGAACTTCCAAGTGTTCAAAAACAATTTTACATGATAGCTAAATTTCCTCGTGTTATAGCAGCTATGGACTGCACACATATCAAAATTAGTTCGCCAGGTAAATCAACTTGATACATAGTGGGATTTTCAATAGTTATAAAGGACTTCTTTCAGGTGGAGATGAGGCTGAACTTTATCGGAATCGCAAAGGGTGGTTTTCTTTTAATGTCCAAACACTTTGTGATAGCTCTCTTAAAATACTCGACATTGTTGCGCGTTGGCCAGGATCTGCGCATGATGCTACCATATTTCGAAATTCGCGTAAATGCGCACGCCTTGAAAACGGAGAGTTCCAAAATGGAATTGTTGTGGCTGATAGTGGCTATCAAAATACTGATTGGGTATTAACACCTTTGTCCCAATGTAACAGCCCAGAAGAAAACCTATACAACGAGTCAATAATAAGAACAAGAAACTGTGTTGAGCGCGAATATGGCGTATGGAAACGTAGATTCCCAGTTCTATCATTAGGTTTGCGAATAAATATAAACAAAGTGGAAAGTGTAATAGTCGCGACTGCAGTTTTGCACAATATTTGCTGTTTAAATAGAGATTGGGAACCACCAGCGCTGCCTGATAATGTTGAAGATTCAATCAGAAGCAATTTAGCATCTCCAGCCCTTAACCATTCACCCAGCACTGACCGAAATCATCATTTGAGAAGAACTTTTATAGATCAGCATTTTGCCAGTTTATTGTAAGTTAACAAAATGCATTTGGAAGCTATAGTCAGTCACAACCCACCCGACCAACGCTCACGAGAACGCTTAAGGTTTCGAAGCTTTAGCAAAAAAATTTCCGACAAAGGATTCCGCAAAACTGTCGTAAAAGATATACCTACCTTTCACCCAGTTTGTGGCAGCAGAGCTCACTTTTCACTTAAGATGTTGAAAACGGATCGGTCATAAATGCAGAGTATTGGGATCGAAAGATATAAGTAACGTGAGTATAATATGTAAATTTTTTTCGGGCAAACACCAACGAAAATTATTTTGGTTCAAAGTTCAATTGAAGCATTTTTCTAAATCAAAATTTCTCACAAACTAACCAACCGATTTTCAAAATTTTTTTGTATTGGATAGGTAATTGAATTACCTTTCATTTAATGTACCGTTGCTTGGGGTGCAAAACCACGTATATGCAAAATTTAAAGCATTTTTTATATCAAAAGTTTCTTATTACATTTTTTAACCACTGGCCAAAAACATGGTCCGAAAACAATATTAAACATGTAAGGAAGTCTTAGTTCGGATGAACCGAACATTGAATACCCAGCGGTAATTTTCAGAACGGGATAACATGATATAGGCACTATCTTAGCTATTTACCTTACCGAATTATGTCAACTTATGTGATTTTCGAAGTTTTCGATATCGAAAGTGGGCGTGGTTGGAAGGCGATTTTATCCAATTTCACCAGGTATACTCCCAATGATACTAGGATGCTTTGTGCCAAATTTCATCGTTCTACCGTAATCATTTTAAAAGTTACGACCAATAGAATTTTCAAAAATGCCACGCCCACTTTCAAAAATTTATGGAAAAATCCTATGAGAATGACCAGGAGATTTACCTATAAAATCATATCACTTTATCCATTTCAGCTACCGAGATATGTCAATTTGTGTGATTTTCGATACTGAAAAAGGGGGTGTGGTTATCATCCGATTTCGCCCATTTTCAATAGCAACCTACCTTGGCCAGAAAGTAACCTGTATACAAAATTTCATGCAAATATCTCAATTTTTACTCAAGTTATCGGACGTGCCTTAATGAACTCCTCTTTTCAACCTAAGAACTTTCACATATGGAACGCCATGCCAAGTCCGGGTGCGTGGCGGAAGCCACGGGTATACCACGGTGCGGACTTGGCCACGCACCCGGACTTCGCATGGCGTAGCCCAGGGTTATTTTGTATAGGCTCAAAAAGGTGCCCTGCACATAAATACCATGGATCCTGGCCCAGTTTTGGTATAGGACCCGGGTCATTTTTCGGTTTTTTGACCATAACGACTGTACATTAAATGAAAGGGTTTTAAAAAATTAAAATTGGTTCATTTGTTTTTAAGAAATTTTGTTTTTAAAAAATGCTTTAAATTTTACACATACGGGGTTTTGCACCCAAGGAAATGGTACCTGAAATTAAAGGTAATTCAATTACCCATCCAATGCAAAAAAATTGAAAATCGGTTCAACAAAATTTTGAGAAATTTTTATTTTAAGAAATGCTCCCTATGAACTTTGACCTTTAATAACTTTTGGTGTTGTTTGCCCAAAAAAAAATATATACCGGTTTGTTCAGTACAAAAATACCTATCGTTCCAAATTTTTGGTTTTTTATTCCAGACCTCGAATTTGCTCCACGGGTCGCAAACGAATACATTGCGATTTGCTATCGAGAAAGTGTCTAAAGCAGTATCGAAAACGGGTTACAAAAGTTTACCTTAGGGATGGGTTGTAAAAAGTTCCACACTCAAAAGTAATGCATTTTGTACTTAATCATTTGCCTATATGATGATTAGTAGTATAAACATTCCTATATGGTATTGATTCAAAAATAACACTATGTAATGTATTAGCTAGTGCATACTTTAGTTTACATATCTTCAGTGAACGTTAGTTAGGAGTAGTTGCTGCCAAGATCAAACATAGTATTTCTTTTGCTACAGTTTGCAGTATGGTAAGAGTGAATCTTCCTTCCAGAGAGAACAATTGCTAGTTAAATGAAATTTAGATTTTTAAATGTTATGAAATACTTTGATTCGTCAATGGCAAATCAGCCTTATTGCGCACTTCCTAGTAGCGTTAGTTGCTTAAAATAAAAAGTGATTCAAAAATTCAAGCCTTTTATACTTTTTTTCTCTAAAACTTTAATTAACGAAATTTGTATTCTAGCTATATCAATAAAATTAAATCTTATTTGTAATGATATAAATGTACATTGACTGCTGCAATTTAATAGATGGTGCATTGTGGAATAGCGAATTTAAAATAGATACAGTGGCTCACAGCCCTTTTCGTGCATTGCATTTTTTTAAATTTTGTTAGACGAAGTACTAAGATAATAAAAAAAAAACCATTTTCGAAAAATGTTTCAGATAGGGCTTTTGTGAATTAAAGTAACAATATGCTTTTACAAAAATAATAATAATAACGCTAACGATAACGCTAAAAACATACATAGAAGAGTGATAATTTGATTAAAACAAAGAAAATGAAAAAAGTTTGCAGAAAATTACACAGATGCTTACTCACCAAGCTAAAAATCACCAAAACGAAGAAATAAAAGTTAAAAAATGTGTGAAAATTCAATTGGTTGGTTATGATATGGTTAGCGCGTTAGGGTTATGTTATGGCAAGTATAATGCTAATATTATCAATAAAGAATCAATGAATAATCGTTTACATTGATTTACATAAGTTTAGTTGGACGTTAGCGATAAGGATGTTTAATTGTAACTTAAATTTATAATAACAAGTATATGTAATACAGCTACGGTCAAAATAATAGGAGTGAAATTAGATTTCATATCGTTCGACAAAATAAGAAGAAGCACAGACAAATAAATTTAAAAGTTTACACAAAGTTCAGGATAGCTAATTTAACTTTAAATAAAATCCATTAAAATTTAAAACTTTTCTGTCAGAATTTCCACACTTTTTGAGTATGCCGTTTTGACGGACATTCAATTTTATTCGAACATTGTGCAAGTTAGAAATCGCTTAAAATTTTCCCTGAATTTTCTGACTTTTTTGTCAAGGGTGTTACAACACATGAACTAAATTTGCTTTGTATGAAAAAAAGCACCCAACACCCTTTACAAAAAAATCTGAAAATTTAGGGAAAATTTTAAGCGATTTCTAAATTAAATGGCCGTCAAAACTGCTTACTCAAAAATTGTGGTAATTCTATTATTTTGACCGTAGCTGTATATATATTAAGTACATTAAAAAAGATTGTAAAGTTAGTCACTTCCATAACAAGACCTGAAATTAAAAATAAAAATAAATAAAAGAAATACAGTTTATAAGATTATACTGCAAAACGTTTACGTATTTGGTAGCCGCCGTTGCTTCAGGTCACATTTTAAAATTTCCATTTTAATTTGGTGCTCTTCTTCTGCATGCCTGATTCGCTGCTCATGCTCTAACAATCGCTGAGCACGTCCCTCTTCCTCTCGTAAAACAAGCAGCTCATGCTCTTTTCTACGCATTTGTAGATCCTCTTCAGCGCACATTTTTTTGGTGTAGGCCAAATCGTCCCAGCTTGATTTGGAGTTCGGCTTTGAGTCTGTTGAAAGCTTTTTCTTTTTGGGGTTTTAAGCATGCTGGGGGTGTATTTGGTCCAATTTACTTTACCATCTAAGCAATAAAAAAAAAAAAACGGTAGTGACAAAAGTTAGTTGAGTCCCATAGAAGGTGTTAAATAAATGCTATAAACCTTTAAATTTGTCCTCGTACTCCTCTAACACTTCCACTCCATCCATCTCAGCTTCGTCATTTCCCATTTCGCCGCCTTCTTGTTGTTGTTGTTCGCCATCTTCCTCGTTACCTATATCAAAAAGCGTCATTAATATATGTATACTAGCTATTATACATGTTAATAGGGTTAGGAATAGAAGGAGATGAGGTGAAAACAGCCCATGTCGGTCAAACGAGTCACTCTAGAAGGAGTCGGGTTAGTACCAGCTGGGATATGGGGATAAGGAAGCGTGAATGGATAAGGAAGAATGAGTTTTATAAAAGCTGGAGTCAATCTCACCACCATTGCCAATTAAATGTCCGTTGCATGCTCCAGATATCGCAGTAAAAATCCTTTTTATTTATACTCACATAAATATCACAAGGAATATGGTATAATTCACGATATTCAGCGATAACTAAAACCGTACCCTAAAGAACTTTAAACAGATATTTAAGTTTTTACTAATTTTGAATATTTGTATAAAAGTGGGGTGGAACCCGTAGGTTTGACCTAGTAGTATACGCATCTTTATACTTGCCATATTCCATGTGGTCTCCATCGTAATACGATTCCCTGCCGCTAATTTCCTTATCATGGACAATACGCAACAACTGCTCCTCTGATGCGGAATAAGTATGATTAGTTGCAGGACCTCCACCAGTGGAATACAACGATTTCCTCACGTCCGATTTGGGTTTTTTAGGGATTTTTTTAAGTTGTACTTATCCCTCAAAACTTTCTTGGAACGTCCGGTTCCCAGCTCGGCGTTAAACTCGGCGGATATTTCATCCCAACATTTGTCCTTTATTTCCGAATTCACGCGATCACTTTTCTTACATTCTAAAATGCGCTTTTTCTTCTCTATAATGCCTAGAGGTTTTTCAATTTCAAAGCTTGAAAAATTTGATGCCCGCTTCTGATCACTCATTTTTTATTTTTATTTTTGTTTTGTTTTGATTATTTATCTTTGTTGGCAGTTTAAAACAAAGATGCCATACTTCGTTACAAAAATCAGCTGACTCATTTGGAAAGTTAACTTGCCACTGTGAAATTGATTTTCATTGACCTGTAGGTTAACTACCAAACAAGGTTTAAAGTTAAACAAAGGTTAACCCGGCACTGTGAAATTGGGCCTATGTCTATGATATCACACTTGTTATTAACCACAATCTCAAACAGTGTTAAACTCATTTTGGAATTTTGACGTCTATGCAGAAGAGTTTACACTTGTTATTGATACACAATGAGTTTACACTTAAGCGGGCTACTCACCTGCCAAGAAATGTCAAACTCCATATAAAAAAACGCTCAAGAAATGGTCAAGAACTGTTTTCACACGTCAGATTTTCTTGAGCCAATACTCAGCTCATAAGAAAAAATACTACAATTTTCGATGGTTGGCAATGCAGGTTTACCTCAAGAAATAAATATGCTCGTATATATTTCTTGAGGTAAACGTGCAGATCCACGGCAAAGGTGAGTACATATTTCGCTAAACATATTTTGTACATTTTTATAGGAGTAATTTGCAAAAAAAATGGAAAATTTGGTAAACGTCAAAATTTCTTGACCAGGCACAAGAAATATATGCTCGCTTTTTTTTTGAGGCATTTCTTGGCAGGTGAGTAGCCCGCTTTATACTGATCCACAATGTTCGCTACAGTGGTGCTAAAGGTCTGTTTACATTGTTCAATTTTGGAATCAATTTTAGTCGCATGTGCCGTTGATTCAAAATTGAGTTGACTACCCGTTTACATTAATCAATTTTTTTTTAAACTATTCATTGTGTACAAAATAAAGTGTGAACTCTAGCTTTGACAGAAATGTCAAACCACACTTCCACGTCAAATCACAATTGTCAAAACACACATCCATGTCAAAAATCTGGGTTGCTATTGTTCTTTTCGTTGCGCTCGGGTTTTGTGCAGCACCGAATATCAATGAGACAGGGTTCTTGTTTGCACAAAAGTGTTGCTGTATTGCACAACTTTTTCACTCCAGTTTCTAGGGCAACTTTCAAGAGAATCTTTCAGTTTATACTTTTATTATACCTTATATCAAAGAAAAAAAAAAAACACAAAATAAAAAAACTGAAAACTAGTAAATTTTATTTATTTTACAGAAAAATTTTGAGGTAAGTATCTTCGAAATGAGAAATTAGAAAGATAATGAAAACAAACGTTTTTTTTTTGTCAATATCTTGTTAGCACTAACCAACACTTTTTATGATAGATAACAAACGCTTTCTGCCAACAGTTTTAAGTTGGACCTTTACACTTTTACGGAAATTGTGAAAGTCACACGGGAAAAATCGGGTTACGTTTTTATATTTGGAAACATGTATGTATGATGTTTTTGGATAGATTTACTATCAAATACATATCTTAACAGTTTGACTTAAATGAATGCAACGAGGCTATAACTATATAACAGTACACCTGCACAAAGAAGGCTTCAAACCATAAATTTTGGTATTTGTTTCCTTTAGATGTCAACTCCTAATAAATTAGCTAGAATTATGGAAGATAGCTCAAAATACGGGGTTTGGCCTCAGGATCACGAGTCCCTTAAGCGCTTTTATAATATTTTGCTTCTCTGAAGATAATCCGCCCCAATTTTGGTACCGGACCCGGGTCAATTTTCGGTTTTTTGACCATAACTTTCCACAGACACAAAAAATTAAAAAAAGCGCTTCCGGATTCGTTATCCTCAGGCCAAAACCCGTCTTTTGAGCTATCTTCCGTTATTTTAGCTAATTTATGAGCAGTTGTTTGTTATATGTTTAATAGAAAATAGTGAGCAGACTCGAAAGAGTTATTCTAACTAATAATTTTATATAATTTGCTGTTATTTATGAACTTTATTAATTATTTTTCTGAGGACTTTGCCATCAATATTTTTCATTTTTTTTAAGTTTAGAGAACAATTGCACTTTCATTTACTACTAATTTTTTATACCAAACGAATGCAACTCGGCGCAAAATGATGCTATTTTTCCAAAAAGCAACTCTGATGAACTCATTATTGGCACACCTAATGTGATATGAAACTATTTGACGGTTGTTTATGTCATTGAAAAAATTAAAATTTTTATTTATTGATTTTTTTTTCACAACAACGGCATTATAAAACCACCCCTTTTGATTCACGGGTTAATTGACATGTCCTCAACAGTATCCACACAGAGACAGGGAACACCTTTGCCAGCTGCCGTCAGGCGAATGTCGTCCTACTACAACAGGTACCACCGGTTGGTGCAGAGGAACACGATCTCCCGAGAGAGACCGGATGCACTCTCGTTCAACTCGGATCTGGGTAATGTAATATGCGAAACTTATCCAGACTGAATCCCAAAGGCCAACATGTTTGCGCTGTATGTGGTTCTTCTCCTCACGACACTAACCACTTATTCACTTGCTCCTCGAAGCCAAAGATACTCTTTTTAACACCATTCTCACCCTGGCCTAACAATATTGGATTTGAAACTGTTTTGTTTTCTTGGAATCCTATTAAAAGGTGGCAGTTTAGGGGCAATAAGCGTTACTTCTAGGTAGGGCAACATTTCGTTACACAACAACAACGGAAATAGAGATCTAGTCAAGCGGGTATAAAATTATCGGACATCCTAGCTAGGAAATGTTTTACGAATCAAATCCAACAAAGTACGGAGCGCTCAAAAGGAGCGAAAAGGGTTGGTTGGTTGCCGTGCTGCTCGGTCAGAAGGACCAAGCCCAAGTAGCGCGCTGGGCGCCATTTTGATGCACTAACTGTGAAACCAATTACACCTTATTGTCTATGGACTGGATGGATACTGGTCAAACCATTTGGTGAGACTTATGAATTTGCTTATGTCAACTACGGAGCACTAAGACACATCCTTCAGGTCGGTTAGAACGAACCTACCTAAGGTCTTATGTCTTATATTGGCCAGGGCAGGGTACTCGCAGGAAGTGAGTAACAGTTTCTTTACAGCCATCTAGGCCGCAACTTCTACACACGTCGTTGAATAGTAGCCCAATTCTTTCCGCATGTTGGCCCAGTGGCCAGTGTCCCGTTTGATTCTGAAAATCTCCTTCCTAGATCTGCATAGCAGGTTCTCGATTCTGCTTCTGTTGTAGTCAGGCCAAGTTTTTTTGGCAATCCTACAGCTATCTGTGAGTGGGCGACGCACTCTAACTACTTCCGAGATGACTGCTGAAGCCCCTGACCTTGCCAGTTCATCCGCTTTCTCATTGCCCTCAATATTCCGGTGGCCCGGAACCCAGACAAGTGTGATTTTCGCGGAGTTTGCTGCTGCCCTAAGCGACCCTTTGCAGTCGCTGACGGCCTTAGAGGAAGTGATCGGCGAGTCGAGCGCCATTAGCGCTGCTTGACTGTCTGAGTATATTCGTACCTCCCTCCCTTCAATTGACTCTCCTATTAGGTGCCCACAGGCTTTTTCGATACCAACTACTTCTGCTTGGAAGATGCTGGCCGAGTCCGGGAGACGGTAGGACTGAGCGACTTGCAATTGCTCAGAGAAAACCCCTGGCCCCACGCCGCTGTCCATTTTGGACCCATACATGAAGACCGAGATTATCCCCTGCTTACAAGCGCTGCCATCTCTCCATTTGCCTCTTGAAGGGAAGTGCACTTCGTAGCTTTTGTCGAATTTCAAGGAGGGCGGGAGGTAGTCTCATGTTGGGTCTTCGTTTGAAAACCTGTGTGCTGTGGCCATACTGTTTCGCATTCCAGCACTCGGACGCCCTAAGCCTTAGTGCTGCTCCGGTAGCCGTTACACGAATGTGCATTTGTAGCGGTAATTGGTCTAGGATTATGTTGAGTGCGTCTGTCGGGCAGGATCTAAGTGCACCCGTTACGCCTCCGAATGCCGCCCGTTGTATCTTGTTTAGGCTATTGATGTTATACTGTTTGTCTAGGGCCGGCCACCAAACTAACGCCCCATAGGATAGTATGGGTCTTATGACCGCTGTGTAGAGCCACATCATTAGTTTTGGTTTTAGGCCCCAGTTCTTGCTGACTATTCGTTTGCAGGAGTACTAGGCAATGTATGCTTTGTTTACTCTTTTCTCAACGTTCAGCTTCCAGTTTAGTTTGCTATCTATTTCAGCACCGAGGTACTTTACCCTCTGGGAGAGCAATAGTTCAGTGCCGTTCAGCGAGGGTAGTCATAATTGAGGGATCTTGGTTTTGTTGCTGAACAGTATTAGTTCCGTTTTACTCGGGTTGATACCTAGACCATTTGCAGAGGTCCAGGCCTGTAACTTCCGGAGTGCCCTTTCCAGGATTTCGCTTAGCGTTGAAGGGAACGGTCCCGATACTGCAATAACAACGTCGTCAGCATATGCTACTACATTAACCCCATTTTTGTTGAGCTCAAGAAGTATATCGTTCAGTGCGATCACCCACAGTAGTGGAGAGAGGACACCTCCCTGAGTTGTGCCCCTGCTCACTGTTCTACTTATTGTAGCTGATCCCATGTTTGCTTGTATCTGCCTGTTCTCTAGCATCGATTGTGTCCATCCACAAATGTTGCTGTCTATTCCAGCCTTATGGAGGGATTTGACAATTGCGCCTGTTTCTATGTTGTTGAAAGCCCCTTCTATATCTAAGAAGGCTGCCAAAGTGACTTGCCTTTCATGTACGTATGCTGTGCTACGGAAAGGATAGGCCCAGTTATTACTGCTCGTTGAAGTCGTTGCAGAGTCTTCAACATGAAGGATGTGAGACTTATGGGTCTGTAGTAGTTGGCATTTTCATGCGAACGCCTACCCGTTTTGGAGAGGAAGATGACGTGAACTCTCCTCCAGCTCCGCGGGATATAGGTCAGGGTGATACTCGCCCTGAAAATCCTGCTCAGCCAGCGGAACATTTCATCTCCTAGCTTCTGAAGCATCACTGGAGTGACGCCGTCGGGTCCAGGAGATTTGTATGGGGAGAAACTGTTAATTGAGTGTCTGATCTTTTCCCTGTCCAACAACGTTACCAGTCTGCCCAAGAACCATCTTCCTTTCTCACGAAAAGATTATTTGAATGTTCCTTGGACAGGATCTTGCTCAGTCCGGAGACTTCCCGGGTGTTTTCTATTGTGGAGCAGAAGGTTTGCCAGGATTGAGCCTTTGCCTTCCTTACTGCTTTCTTGTTAGTTTTGAGCGCTTCCCTATATGGCCGCCACTCTTTGGTAGTATAACATACATTGAATGTTTTCCTCGCTGCTGTTCTCAGCTTCCTAAGCTCTCCGTTCCACCACGGGGGGATTTTTTCTTAAGAATACTGACAGGGGTAGATTTATTATACGATATTGCTAGAGCGTGCTCCAGTTTTTCCACTGCCTCATCCAGCTCTTGCGGGCTTGTGATGTCAGGGTGGGGCTCTCTTAGCGTTAAGGATTTCTCGGAGAGTTTGACGAATTTGTCCCATCTAGTTCTTCGTGGGTTCCGGTACCGAAGAGGCCGACCTGGACCATACCCTATGTCGAAGAAGATCAAGCGGTGGTCTGATAGGGAAGCTCTGTCTGAGACCTCCCAGTTGCATACCAGTGCTGAACCATTATCCGTTGAAAGGGTAAGATCGAGGACCTCCTCCCAGACCTGGAATCTGTCCGAACTCGGGAAAAAGAAAGTTGGCTTAGTACCCCTATTGCAGATACCCAGGTTTGAATTAAGTATATAGTGTAAAAGGGACTCACCTCTATCGTACTGCCCCACATAGAATGTCTTGCATTCGCGTCGCAGCCGATAACGACGTTTTGGTTGTTGTTGTCATCCAGGAAGTGCTTGAGTTCGGTAGGTGGGGCCGGCCTGTCGTGGGCCATGTAGGCTGAAATGACGAAGACCGGCTGAACCTTCCAACTTTATTACTGTTACGTCTGATGTGCCGTAATTTGAACATAGGAAAGCATTTATACCTTTTCTGATTAAAACGCATGATC
Organism: Campiglossa producta; assembly: GCA_964058755.1. NCBI lineage: Eukaryota > Metazoa > Arthropoda > Insecta > Diptera > Tephritidae > Campiglossa > Campiglossa producta. The sequence goes on along the minus strand of CAXKVI010000003.1, from coordinate 84,618,894 downwards.
TTGGCTTACCTCCATCTGTTTTGTAGAACAGATTGTGAGTGCTGATGTTTAACCCCATAATCCTCTCGTGGTTGCTCCAGGGCTCTTGAATGAGGCTGATGTCGAAGTCCTCCTGTGCCAGAAGGACCTTCAGATTATCCTTAGCACTTATTGAGTGCTGCAGATTAATCTGAACACATTTGATGTTGGTTGTGGTCCCCATCTTGGATGTGGACACCCTGCAGCAGCTGACCTGCATCATCTACTTCCTCAGGGTCGTACTCATCTGGGGTGGAGTCGCCGCGGAAGACCTTAACCTTGGTCATGCGAAAGGCAAAGGCTACCTTGTGGTCCGCCTTCGCCAGAGCCTCCAAGGACTCTTCGCATATTGCGACCAGAATTGGTTTGCTGGTCTTCGACGGCTCTTCCTCTTTAATCAGCTGCCAGTCTGCAATGGCCGGGATGCTGCTGTTGTACAGTTTTATGTACGACAACAATTCCTCCCCCGAGTCATCCATGGGTGGTAGCCAAATGCGTGCCCGCGGCCTCTTTGGCAATTCCGCTGCAGGGGTTAGCTTTAGCTGGAGGTTGTTGACCTCTCCGCTAATTTGTGCTACACACCCCGGCCTGATCAGCGCATTTGATCACCCTATATCCCCGGAGGCTCTCGGAGGAGTCAAACACCGGGAGGGGACCTGTCGGGTTGTCGCGCACGTGCTTCATCGCCAGCTTTGACAATCTAACCCAGTTCTGTTGAATTGTTGCCGGCGATCTACTGTTCGCATCCACAATGGCCACATGCAGGTTATCCCTGGCAACCTCATTGTAGTGCCTTTCTGTGGTGTGGACCGTTTCCGCCCGTTTGGGCTTCTTCGGTTCCGCTCCGTAGCTGTCCTGATTTGAACGGTTTCTCTTTTGAGAAGCGTCATGGTTGCGTGGAGGGGCCGGATTCTTCTTCTGGAAGTTTTCGTACTCCTCCACCACCGCTTTGTAGTATTCAGCGTCCTTGGTACCACAGGCTGCCTCGCCGTTTTTTATTCTTTCGATCATAAACAGCGCCCTCTGGTACCTATTACGCCTTGACTGGCCTTCACCTTTCTTTTTCTACCTACCCTTGGCCGCAGGTGCACTTTGGTTGGCGCCGCCAGCCGCCTTGGGGTCGGAAGTTGGTCCTAGGGTACTTTGGTTGGTACCCAACTGGATTTTTGATACTGATGTGCTTTTGGTGTACTATGTTTGGCACCACCGCAAGCACTAATAATCGTCTCCTGACTGGAGGCGAGATGGGTCTCCTCTTCAGATTCCGTCGCTTCTGGCAACGGATCCCTGTAGAGGGTTTTCGTATTCGTCGTGTTCGTCATAGTCGTCGTTTTTGTCGTTACTGTCAAGTCCGCGTCCGTCAAGGAAGTCGGTACGTCCGTGTGTTCGTCTGCGCTTTTTGTATTAGTCAGTTTGTTTGTGTTTATTTTGTTTGGTTCATCCATAATTTGGTCCCACGAGTAAGCCGGAAAGGGTTGGTCACTCGTCCGCAGAGCCGGTATGCGTAGATAAGGCACTTATACAACCGACCTTGCCCGGGCATCGGAGGGGACCGTTCGCGATCAGAAATTCAATAGCCGCCATCTGACCATTCATCCATCGGCACGGGTACCTCGACACCTTGGATTAGGGTGGTTTTCTGCGGCAATCTTAACACTCGCCTCAACCACGGGCTGGGGATCGACAAACCGTTGGGTCTGTCTGCCCCAGCCCAAAGATGGAACGAGTGGAAGGCTTTCCTTTTAGTTTTTTGCCGCAGCCCGTGGTTCGCCCGTTGGGGAGATGCCTCGGGTTGCCACAAAAAGGTGTTGGTGCAGCTATCCTAGCATTCTCCACATCTACGGGGGGCGGGTTGTGACGACCGTTGGGTTTGTCCACCGCACCCCATGGATGTAGAGAATAGTAGGCTTTCCTCTTAGTTCGCCGCGGTCCGTGGTTCCGTCGTGGGAAGGATGCCACGGGCCGCCGCTTAAGCCCCTTCGCCGCGACAAGGCGACCAACTTGAAGGGGAGCGAAAAGGGACTCCGTCAAAACTCTCTTGAAGGAATCCTAGTTGAAGCGTCTACGGATTTGAAGAGTCCTTCCAGGGTGTGTTTCTTGAAGGAGCACTTTTTTCACTATCTAATAAACGCCCCTTAAAAAGAGTCCTTATAAGCACACCGCGCATGGAGTCCGAACGGAGCGCCTTGTAGACTCTTCTAGTTGGATGGGATGGAACGCAAAGGTTTTGCTCTGGATGTTGGTAATGATCAAGAAAAAAAGGTCACGCAAATTAAAATTGCTAAAATTTTATTGATGAAAAATTTTGTGAAAAATATAATACAATTTTATTTCCAAAATTTTACCTCAAAATCTTGTTCTGCAAAAGTTGAATGATGAGTTGAACAAAAGTCGGCTGGCTACCAACTTTGTTGCATGCAATTTTGCAAGACCCGTTGACACGAGTCAATTCTCAGAATCAACATAAAATTGAACGAAAAATCGAGCAATGTATACGGGACTTAAGAACAAAATTTTCGTGTCAGTTGCATAACCGACAGCAAGGAAGTAACGACCTAATCGCTTTGATGCAAAACTTGTATGATAATATCTATGCGCGACCAAAATTTTTTTTTGAATTTTATGTTATCTCAGAGTTCGCGTCAAATAAGCAAGTTCCTATTTTTCTCATAATAGCTTATTTTCCCTTTCCGTTACATTTTAGCGAAAGTATCTGAAGTCGTAAATTAATCAGTGCATTACTAAACAATTTTTCATTTCGCGAATTTTGCAGTGAACAATTTTTTATAATTGCCCTGAATGCTTTCATTCATTTCAAATCACGCATAATTTACTAACGCATACAAAATATGAACAAAGTGGTAATACGTGTTACTCCTTTGCTGTCTGCAACACGACTATCATGAAAATTCCGTTTCAGCACCACTGTGGCGCAATTGCTTTTTCGCTCTCATCACCAACTGAAATGCATGTGAAGAGCTGTTAATTAGCTGGCCAGGCGCGTATCCAGAAAATATTTTCGGGGGGGGGGGGGGGACTGGAAAAGGGAAATGATTTAGCTAAAATTTAATTTTGTTACCAGTGCAGACGCGAACCAAATTTATCAAAGCCTAGAGAAAAACAACAAAAAATAAATAAATTGTCTTTTGAAACATTAAAAAATGTTCGAGGTCCATTACAAAAAAAGTGTCGGAGTAAGCGAAAACTCGGTACATGTCTATTTTAATATTTCAAAGTAATTTTTATTTAGTCAATTAAATTAGTGGACAACCCCTGCGGGTTGGGGTTCTAGAATATGCCCGCGGTGGGTATGACTGTCGTAAAAGGCGACTAAAATCCAAAGAGAGGACAACTCAATAAAACCCGTAATTCCGAGGGTGATCCGTACCGTGCTCAAGGGATGAATGGCACTACGTTAGTGCGTCTTATAACGGTGGCCTCCAGATACCTGGGGCCCTCTGGTTGTAATTAGTCTTACTGAGATATCGGGGGCTATGTCTCAGCTGACCTTCTTTCCCCTATACTCGTGGGAATTATATGTACTGATTAACAGCCCTCTGCTGCGCGTTACCGGTAAAATTGCCATCGGCAAACAATTTTCCCTAAAATACGTTACCAAATAAAGTGGCTGCGATTCTGAGCAGATGGTAACGCTCTAATGGCAAAAAAACTCACCAGTGTGTATGGTGAATTGAAAAGCCACCCGGCTAGTCACCTGCCATATGTTTTTTGTTTATCAAAAAGAAGAAGACTGCAAAATGGAAATGAACAAGTAAGTAAATTTGGTAAATATTTTATGAAATTTATAAAAATTGTTTATTTTATTTACAGAAAATATGCACGCACCACCCCAGCGCAGTTGCGGTTGTTTGTGGCCTTTTGCAAAGACCATCCCGAGCTCCTGCAGGGAATACACAGTTTTTATTGTGATTTATTAATACTATATACCTGTTTATTTGTTTGATTTTCACTTTGTTTTATTTATTTTGTTTAATTTTCACTTTATTTTGTTCAATTGCACTTTCGCTTTTTTATTTTTCAAAGTAAACATCAGCTGTTTTATATTGATGTTACCACAGAATACCAAAAATGAGTAAAAGTTGCCGAGTGAATTTGTTTGCCGGTAATAATAAAGTTATTACCACAGTAGAATTGACCTGTAAAAGAGAAAAACCATACTTTATAGTACATTTATACTGCACCAAATTTGGCGAATTTGAATGAGTCATTTCGAACCTGTTTACACTGGCAAATTTGCATTTGGCTTCACCTTCTCTACAAAATCTTCTACCAGAACACAAAGCCACCGAAAGAAAATGTACAACCGTGATGTTTTAAACACCTGTAGAGTAATAATAAATGAAGAGAGAAGCTGTTCATAATGCAAAAGTTATCACACGTTAATTACTCATTAAGGTTCTTGCTGGGCAATTCTAAATGTGGAACACCCGCAGGGTTGCTATTTGGATGAACTGTGGATTGTATTGTCCGACGAATGAGGCCAAATGTGATGGAATTCCAAATTTGGAAAATGGGATTTGTATTGAAAAAAGCGCCAAATTTGCAATTTTTCGCCAAATTTACCAAATTTGGTGCGGTGTAAATGTACTTTTAGATCATGATAAATGTGAATTGCTTTCAAGTGATCAGGCCAGAACTGGTCTTTCGGTTGATACCGAATCAAAAGCTGAAACCGCAGGCATGGTGGGGCTGAATAGGCCCCCCATGAAACTGAAAATGTTGGAAAACGTAAGCACTTGAATGGTGCCGCTCGTAAGCGTCTTAAGAAACTCCTGGCTAAGGGTGTTAGATACGAAACCGCCTTAGAAATTGCCAAACAGCCCCAAGGGCCGGCACAAAGGGAGGCGACCAATAAAAGGGGGCGATCCAATAGTACGACTCCACCAAATTTCCAAAAGAGGACAAGGCAGATGCCTCCTCTTGATGGAGAGGCAGCCAGTGCCTTAGTAACCGCGGCTCATCCTGACGGTGTGTCATCTGCATCTTTGAGAGATGCCCAGACCACTATTAAGCTGGGCATAGTCCCACAGGACTATCCTAGTACCATCTGGTCTTCTGAACAACTGAAGATCATAAGGAGGGCCATTTTGAATGAAGTGTTTAAACTTCAAGTTGGCAATATTAGTCCCCGCTTCACGGGCTGCGCGATTCGCCAAGGATGGCTTTCAATTGTCTGCGATGATTCTAATACTGCAGAGGGGTTAAAAGACATTGTCCCAAAACTAGTTCCTTGGGAGGGGGCGAAACTGAAGGTAGTCTCGGATGCGGAAGAACCCCGTTGCATTATCTTTGTCGGGTATTTTAAAGAGGACGATTGCCCCTCAAACGAGCATATCCTCAGAGTTATTTCTGTTCAAAACCCGGCCCTAGACACCAGATACTGGAGAATCCTCAATCGGACAAGAAGGGCCACACTGGCGGAAATTGCAATAGCTGTAGATCCGGTGTCAGCTGAAACAATCCGTCACCTTAATAAAACAATCAGTTTGGCGTATGCCAAAGTGAACTGCGGCTTAAAACCAAACCGTCTCTGCCCCGGATAGCTGATGAAGCCAGCGGCACTGATGAAAATGTTGCGGTAGAAAAGAAGGCTGGAGAACAAACAGCATGCAGCTCAAAACCGGTAGAGGTGACCCAAGGCTTGGAGGATGTACAAACTAAGCTTCAGCTGGAGTCCACAGCAGAAGCTACAATTATCGAGTCTCCACCGCCCTCTCAAAGCGGGCAAACAAATCAATTACTTAGTGAGAACTCTAGACGCGGAGTCAAAAAAAAAACGGGCCAAAGTCAGGCATCTAATGGGGATGCTTTGCTCAGCGGCAACCGCAGTTCGAGGCGTCTAAAATGCCTCCAGGTCATGTACTTCTCTCATTTCTTCTTCCAAGATGCTAGTGGATTTCCTGGCATTCATCAGCGTTTATCCCAAACTTCAAGTCAGCTGGCAACCGAAGATCATTCCCAAAAATCACTTTTGCCGGAGTCTGACCCGTTGTTTCATGTATTGCCGAGCGATATGCCATCAGGAACAAGGAGATGTGCGTGTCCCAATCTTTCTGGAACTTATCCACTACTTTCCTCATGTGCTCTTCCAAGGTTCGATTGAAACGTTCCACCATGCCACCTGACTGAGGATGCAGCGCAGTTGTTCGAGTTTTCCGAATACCCAATATCTTGCACATTTCTTGGAATACAACTGATTCGACATTCCTGCCTTCATTCAGAACATCAGAGATTCTCTTCCTTGGGACAACTATCAGCTTCCGATCGCATTGACCATCTTCGCTTTCCCTCTATGTAAGCAACCGGATACCAATTTCAGACTGTTCCACTGTGCCCAATATGACTTGGCAACAGGACTCTCTGCTGACATCTCCTCTCTTGTTGGTCGTTCGTTTTTCTCGATCCCCCATTCGTCCGACGAAGTTATAGTCATCAGCCGTGCATCTATAACATCTTACTTGGCCTCAGCTTTCGAACAATGCTTGCATTCTAGGTTACATGGTCGCCGGGACATTGCATCAGCATTACCGTGGTTGCTGCCTTTGCTCTATGGAAAAGTCACAACTTTGTAGTCGCTCAATCTAACGTGCCAATAGTCCTTCCGGATTATGGAACTGCAAGAGCCATTTCAACGCTGCATGGTCTGTCCTGACATGGAATCGCTGTCCATAGATATACTTATGGAAATTTTTGATGCACTCCACCAATGCCAGTAGTTCTCTTCGTGTTACACAATAGTTCCTTTCGGGCTTCCCAATTATGCGGCTATAGTACGCCACTACCTTCTCTTGCCCCCCGATAATCTGTGACAAAACTCCTCTAATCGCATAACCGCCCGCGTCTGTATCCAAAATAAATGTTCAGCCTGGAATTGTATAAGCTAACATTGCACAGCCGTTTCTTCAAGGTTTGGAAAGCCACTTCATGTTCCTTCTTCCAATTAAATGACATATTCTTCCTGGTCAACTCATGAAGGCTACTGGCTATGCAGGCGAAATTCGGTACAAATCGGCGGTAAAACGTGCACAGTCCAAGGAAACTTCGTAACTCATGTAAATTTTTCGGTCTTGGCCAATCCTTTACTGCTTCGATCTTCTCTTTAGCAGTGCAAATTCCCTCCGTAGTAACCCTGTGACCCAAGTAACTTACTTCCTTCTTGAACAATGCACACTTTTTGGGGCTTAATTTCAGACCGGCGCCAGCTATCCTTTGGAAAACTTCCTCTAAGTTCTTAAGGTGTTCCTCAAAGCTTTTTTCCAGCACGATGAGGTCGTCTCTCAAAAGTAGCTGGAGCGTTACATAGTCCAAAGGGCATTACCGTAAATTGTCACAGCCCCTCTCCAACGCTGAAGGCTGTCTTTTCCTTATCCTCATCTTTAACCTCCAGTTGCCAATAGCCGCTTTTCAAGTCCAGTGTTGTTGCTGCGCCGGCAGGGGTGTTCGAGAACAAATATATTAAAAACGACCTTTGATTTTGAATTTCACAGCGTTTTAATATCTATAAAAATTGGATGGATTAATACAATAAAAATGAAAAGCAATATTTTTCTTACTTATTCGTGCTTCTCTTTCAATCGTCCATTTTTGGAAAGGCCGGAAACGGCCATTATTACAAATTATATAAAAAGGAAATTATAGGCAATTCACAGTAGAATAGCGCTCAAGTTACAATAGAATATGGGTTACCAAATGTACATATGAACTTAAGTATTAATTATCTAAGGTGTATTTTGTTCCACAAAATCCTCCCCTCCGTGAATCGAAGGAGCGTCAGCGATTTGAGGTTCACCCCTCACGTCCAGTACCGCTAGCTTTGAAGCGGGTCTACGCACGCTGCCACATTTTGTTTTAACCAATGCTGACCTAACTTGACCATCGGGGGCTGGGTACACTTCGAGAACTATCCCGCGCTTCCATTCACCTCTGCTTTCCTTGTCATCGCAAATAAGAACCACGTCACCACTTTCAATCGGCTTAACTGGTTGTTGCCACTTAGTGCGCCTGGTTAGGGTTGGCAAATATTCCAATATCCACCTTCGCCAAAATGTTTGTTTCAACTATTGCACAATATGCCATTGCTTTCGCAGACACACTGGCTTTGAAAAATCAGCTGTTTGAATGTAGTTCGGACAACCAATAATGAAGTGGTTAGGAGTTATCGGATTCGAGTCGACGCTTTCGATGGATAAATGTGTAAGCGGCCTGGAGTTTATCAAGTTTTCAGCTTCAGTAAGCAAGCTTTGTCTCTATTTGCGGCGCTACATCCTTCAATGTGAATGATAAAACACGCTTCACGCTTCGGACCATACGCTCCCATGCCCCTCCAGCCGCTGGATTTGCTGGTGAGTTAAATAACCACTCAACGCCTCGCCGTGTACACTCTGTTTCCATACCACTTTCAACGTTGGCCCATTCTATTTTACTTGCCCCAACGAAGTTCGTACCTCTGTCACTGCGTATACGTACAGGTGTTCCTCTGCGATTTATGAAATTCCTTAAGCATAAAATCACTGCGTCCGCCGATAAGTCCCTTGCGACTTCCAAATGTATTGCCCGCACCGTCAAGCATGTGAATAGGGCAACCCACCTTTTTTCGCGCCGGCGGCCTATGGAAACCATCATGGGGACGAAGTAGTCCAGGCCAGTGTACGAAAATGGTCTAATATACTGCGTTAATCGATCTATCGGGAGCTGCCCCATTAGTGGTGGCTTTGGAGCTGCTATCATGTTTTTAAAATACTGGCAATTACGTTTCACAGATCGTAGAAGGCTACGTATATTGGGTATCCAATATTTACTCCTAATAGCGCATATTATGGCTTCTAGATTTTGATGGTAGAACATCTCATGGTAATGGCGAGAGATTAGTCGTGCCATCGCATGATCCCTTGGCATAATAATTGGTCGCCTAGAAGACATCGGCAGCGATTCAGCATTGTCGATGTGGCCACCCAGTCGAAGTACTCCTTCATCATCGACCATCGGCGTTAAACTAAAAAGCGAACTTTTCTTCGATAGCAACTTGCCATTTCTGATCGATATGACATCTTCTGAAAACACTGTATTTTGCACGAGCCGCACTAACATGCACTCTGTCTTTCTGAGCGCTTGTGAATCAATTTTGAAATTATCTCGCCTGGCTGAATTATTCCGTGAATATGTCTTGAACTTGAAAATGGCATGTCTTACTCAGGTCATAACTTTCAAAAATTTGTAGTAGTTGGAATACTTCGTAAATGGTATTACGTCTGCATCGGTTTGAATCGTGAAGAGTTGTTTCGTGCGCTTCTCTTCATCTGGCATACTTGACACTTCCTCTGGCATGACAGGCCAGCTTTCCTCTGAGGACTCGAGGAACGAGGGTCCCCTAATTCATCTACAGTTAGCTGTGGTCTGGTCACATCGTCAGCCGGGTTTTGAGATCCCGGTACCCACCTCCATTGTGGAACCTCCGACGAATGAAGAATTTCGGATATTCTATTGCACACAAACTGCTTGTAACGTCGTGCTTCGAACCGAATCCATTGAATGACGGTCTTTGAATCTGACCAAAATACTATTGTTTGCGGCTTAACGGTGTGGCTGTTTAAGACGACGTCTTTGAGTCGCGTTCCAAGAACGGCAGACTGAAGTTCCAAACGTGGAATAGATAACGGCTTGATTGGGCTGCAATGGGACTTCCCAACAACAAAAACAATTTGTGTATGATCATCGTGGCATATGCGCCAATATGCAACGGCTGCGTAAGCAAGTTCGCTTGCATCAACAAATATATGTAGCTGAATATTAGTTGACGGTTCTGTAAAATTGAGGTGATAACATCTCGGTATATTAAAATCTGTAAGCGTGTTAAGGGCCCTGTACCAATGATACCATGTTTCGTAGATTTCAATCGGTATGGGATCATGCCAATCAACATTTATCTGCCACAACTTCTGCAATAATAATTTTGGTACCAACGTTATGCTAGAAAAACCCGTACGGATCGAAAATAGACATGGTAAGTCCTAACAGCTCTGCTTTAGTCGGACGTCGACTTCTTCTTCTTCTTCTAAGTTCAAACCCAGCGTCTTTATGTATATCAGTTACCTTCTTTGTAACGCGGATGGCCTCATTTACAGTAGAAAAACTGTCCACATAGTCGTCTACATAGTGGCGATCAACAATAGCTTCTACCGCTCGAGGAAACTCTTCTTTAAACTTACTCGCATTTAAGTTTTTTATATACTGCGCCGAACATGGCGAACAAACAGAGCCGAAAATCATTGCAACCATAACGTACACATCGGGCCTCATCGAATGGTCACCCTCTCGCCAAAGGAATCTCTGAGAATTTTGGTCGTGTTTGCGTATATTTACGTGGTGGAACATTTCGCGAATGTCGCCGCATACGGCAATCTTGCCTTCACGAAATTTAAAGATAATAGATTGCAATGATTTCGGCTGATAACAATCGGGCCCCTTCATCAGTACCGAGTTTAACGAAACCCCATTTGTTTTTGCAGCAGTCTCGGTTTGTGACCTTTGTTCACGTTATACACAGCAAAATGGGGTAAGTACCAGGTCCGTTCATCGACTTGTTCGGCTTCATTCCAAGTCAATTTTTTAGCATAACCCTTACTTACGTACTCGTCTATTTTCTCCTTATACCATTTTGCATAATTTTCATCAAGCATCATCTTTCTTTCTACGATTTGGAGACGCTTTAATGCCATATTGTAGCTTTCGGGGAGCGATACATTGTCATTTTGCCACAAAAGTCCCGTCTCATACCTACCTCCAATTAGCTTAGTTGTATTTTCTAGTATTTGTTGCGCTCTAATATCAAAAACAGATTTTATTTCAGGTAAAACATTTATTTCGAAATTTTCTAACTTAAAATAATCAGAAACTTGGTTGTGCAACTTGCTCATATCATTTTCTTCGATATGCACATGACAAATAGTTGTGTTATCTGCTTTGTTTTCACTGGAACCAAGAAGCGTCCAGCCTATCTTTGTCTCGTGCGCAGTGTAACCTTCAGCAAAGTTCACCACACTCAGAGGCCTAACTAGATTTGTGTGTGAAATTAATATGTGTGGAACAGCATCTTCGTAGCTAGCAATAGGGATATTGTTTAAATCTTCGCATGCTTCCTTGAAGTTATTGGCATTTAAAGTCTGTGGCGGCAAAAGCAGTTTTTTAATTGTACGCACGTCCTTCATGTGAAATCGCATTGGCTCACTTATGCTAGAAATTTCAACATCTACTCATTTTGATACTTCTGTTGTTGTTTGATCGTCAAACCACTTCAAGTGCAACAAATCCGAGGCGCCTTTCAAGCCTATTTAATGGGCTACACGCTCCTCCAGCAGTGTAACTTTCGCCCCATCATCAATAAGTGCCATGACTTGTACGCTTCCCTTTGGTCCATACAGTTTTATCGGCAAAAATTTGAGCAAGGTTCCACAATCTTTGTTTTTTCGAGAATTAGCTTTTTGTTTGTTTACATTGTGTGTAACATTTGCGCGTTTGTTCTTTTGACATTCGCTGACTGTTGCTACTGCTGATTCCCTGCTAGCAGAGTTGCCATCTTGAAAGGTTACTGTTGAGTGATTATGGAGTAATTTATTATGATACTTACGACAAGATGATACATCGCATTCACGCCCACGAGGGCAACTGTGCATGTTGTGATTCGCTGAAAGGCAGCCAAAACACAAACGGCTTTTCTTCAAAATCGGCATCTTTGAAATTGGTGCACTGATACAATTTATGGTTTGAGTTACAAAGCTGGCACCTTTGTTTTTCTTCGCCTACTGGTCTGGTAAATCTATTATTCTTTTGTGCATTCTGGTCTGTATTGACATTTGGTTTTGTTATATTACTTTCAGTGGCCATAGCGATGCACACAGCTATTTGTTGCAACCAAATGCTAAAGTCATGGATCGTGGGATAAGGTTTATTTATTGCGAATGCATGGCGAGCCCATTCTTCGCGTTTATTAAGCGGCAATTTGCTCACAAGTTCCTCTAGCAGTGATGGATTCGAGAGGTGGGGTGTGGCATTGGCATTTTCTAAGAAGGCAACAAGATTGGATACCATTGTCGACAGATTGACAATTTCGCTGATATTTTTCCCAGAGATAACCGGAAAAGCACGTGCTGTAGAAAGTTGGCTTCGAATTAATAGCTCCGGGCGGCCAAAATGAAATTGTAGCGTTGACATGACGGCGTTAGCACTAGAAGGGTGAATTAATAAAGATTCTACAATACTGCGGGCGTTTCCTTTCAGGCACTTCTGAAGACGTTGTAAATTTTCAAAATTTGAGTAACCAAAGTTAAGTGTGGTTTCTTTAAATGCAACCGAGAACATTGGCCACTGTTCTGGAAACGGCCATTATTACAAATTATATAAAAAGGAAATTATAGGCAATTCACAGTAGAATAGCGCTCAAGTTACAATAGAATATGGGTTACCAAATGTACATATGAACTTAAGTATTAATTATCTAAGGTGTATTTTGTTCCACAACAAGTGTAGAAATCCATTTCGTAGCAGATAGTGAGTCCAGAGTATCGTCAATTCTGGCTAATGGATAGCTGTCCATTCTCGTTACGTCGTTCAACTTCCGGTAGTCCACACAGAACCGCATTTTTCCATCCCTTTTCTTTACTAGCACTACTGGTGAGCTCCATGGACTAGCTGATGGTTCGATCACGCCACTCTCAATCATTTCCTGTATAATTTCTCTTACCACTTGGCGTTTGGCCAAGGGAACACTTCGAGGAGCTTGGCGGATTGGTCTCGCATCGTCGGTATCAATTTGATGCTTCACTTCATTGGTTCGACCTGGCCTAGAGCCATCCTTGTCAAATATGCTAGAGTACTTTAGTATAAGTTGTTTTGCCTTATTCTGGTGGTCTTCTTCGAGGTCTTGCGTCACGCCGTGATATCATCTGAAAGATTAATGTTGCTAGTAGAACCATTTTCCTGAAGCTGTTCACAATTTATAACCACCTCCACCTCCTGACATTGTCCCAATATAGCTCCCTTGGAAAGCTTAATCGGTGATCTGAACTCATTTAGTACTCTTACTCCATCTTGTTTTGTCATAGCCAGTGTTTTTCCTACTAGTATATCCGTCTTTGATTTGTTTGCTGCCTCTACCACCCACAATTTGTTTGTCCCGTAATCTCCATCAATCCTTGCCCAAACGATCGCCTCCGACTTCGGTGGAATTTGTTGGCTTTCTTCCCCGAGGACCCGCTTACTGATGTACTTGTTCTCGTAACCAAAATTGAGTGGCAAATCCATGTTCTTATAGCTCATAGTCCTGTTTTGCATGTCCATCTTGATGCCTTGGTTGCTTAAGAAATCCACACCAACTATGATCTCACCAACAATATCTGCAACTATAAAATTGTGCAGTACGGTGGCATTCCCAATTGCGATTTCACATGTTACTTCTCCTTGGACTTTGCTCCATGTAATGGCCTCGCTTCTTTGTTGACTAAATCAGATCGAATGAAGGAATGAGATGCGCCCGTATCATCAGTCAGTAAACGCTCCTTTCCGTCCACGAGTCCCCCAACAGTAACATTACTCGACTTCCTTCCGATCGGTGAGACAGAGATTATGGGGCATCCAATTGCGGGAGCCAGCCTACGCCCCTTTGCGGGTGAATCTCTTTAGTTTAACAGTTGGTTAGATTGGGAGACTTGCTCATCTCCTTCAGCCTTGCGCTTACGTCCGCCTGCATTACTGGAATTATTGGATCCCGATCCACAATAACGTGCAATGTGACCAGATTTTCCGCACTTGAAGCATTTAAAGGCAGCTTCACTTTTCTGTTGCTTTCCGTTCACTGCTTCTAGGATTGCGTCCACCCATTATGGTCGTTCTACTTCCACACGATGAGCTTTGTACGCTGGCTTGCACAAAAGAGATGCTGTTTCTTGAGTTAGAGCATGTGATACCGTCTCCGCAAATGATCTCTTTGGATTTGCATATGTGGCCCGCTTCATCTCCACATCACGTATTCCATTTATAAACCTTTGTATCTTTATCCTCTCGGAGTACTCTACAGGTGCATCCGCGTTTGCTAGATGTGCTAACCTCTCGATGTCCGATGCAAATTCTTGTATAGTCTCATTGGGTTTCTGGAATCGACTTTGTAGCTCTATCTGGTAAATCTGCTTCCGGTGCTCGCTACCGTCTCTCCACAGCAGCCATCAATGCTTCATAATTGTTTCGTTCGCCATCAGGAATAGTCTGTAAGATTTCGGCTGCCGGTCCTTTCAATGCTACGAAGAGTACAGCGACTTTCTCCTCACCGCTCCAGTTATTCACCGATGCGGTCGTCTCAAATTGCAGCTTAAACACCTGGAAAGGAACAGAACCGTCAAAAGATGGAGTTTTTACCTTAAGCGTGCTTGTGGAAACACTTGGACGATTCAGCTGCAACTCCTGGATACGAGATTTTAACGCATACACCTCGGCCTCGATCTTATCCTGTCGTCCACTGAAAACTTCTAGCTGCGATGATACTCTTTGCTCGTGTGCCTCTAGTTTTAACGTTATGCGTGTTTCCTTGATCTGTGACGCCATGTACGTCTTCTTTCTTTCAACTGAGATGACATGCTTGATGTTATGTTGACATCTCAGCCAAGGCAGCCAATAAAGAATTTGTGTCCACATTTGCCACTGAATCCGAGGTATCCTTTTTCTCTTGGTCGTCAACGTTGATTCCCTCTGCTTCCATAGCCTTTCGCAACCGTGATTGTAGCTCTGCTTTATTGCCCGTTGTTGCCAATCCACTTCGTTCCAACTCGTTTTTGAGTTGCAGGATCTTCAACTCATTCAACTTTGCCATGTCCTTGGAATCCTTGCAATGTATTTGCTATCCTTACAATGTCCTTGTTATCCTTGCTATTCTTTCAATGTCCTTGCTTATTTAACTATACCGCTTCTGACACCAAATGTGACGAATTCGATGATTCCTCGACTATTTTCCCTGAGTTCGATCACTGTACGTTAAATAAAACACTCAGATTCTGCTTAATAAATAGTACGCTTTATTCACTGTATAACACTTTAAAATAAACTGATTGATGTGCGTTGTCTTTGCGTTCTTTTTAAACCCTAGCAGACTACAGCTTCATAACCTAGAAATGTATACACATTTCTGGTTTATTCGTGCAACAGTGTTCTCGAAATGTTTATCTGTCGTCATCTCCTCTTTGTGACACATTCGCGGAGCGTGGCACCTTCCATACAAATGAAATACTTCATAGTCGATATCTCTGAAGTATTCATGTTAGACCACTGAAATTTGGTAAGGGGTTATATGAGATCGATCCCTACCACCTCCAAAAAAACTGTGGATAACGAAAAAGGGACCTTGGCACCTCCCATACGAATGAAATACTTCATAGTCCATATCTCGGGAAGTATTTAGGTTAGACCACTGAAATTTCATGAGGACTTAAATAAGATTAATCCCTATCATCTCCAAAAAAACTGGAGATAAAGAAAAAGGGGGCGTGGCACCTCCCATACGAAGGAAACATTTCATAGTCCATATCCCTGCAAGTATTATACACCTCCCAAAAAACTCGAGTTAACGAAATATGGGGCGTGGCACGATCTAGCCACGGTCGTATCAATCATGCCAGGTGTTGCCGACATTTAACTCCGCCATAGTCAACCATCGTCTTCGTGGCGCCAAAGTACAAATTCCAACCGCCAAGCTAATGCAAATCAAGGAGGTCAAACGCGTCGTGTCCTGCACACTAGTGAGGAACAGGTTAAGTGTCCATGCTGCAGCCAGTCACATGTCATAACTAGTTGCCGACAATTTGAATCACTAGACTGCCCTGCTAACCAAACCCAAGGAAAATCACAGATAATTCCTAAGTCGCGCTACTCTAAATCGAGGATATATAAATGGATAGTTTTGTATAGGCGGCGTGCAGATTGGACCCACTTTTTATCGATTATTTCGTGTACATATGATAGCGCTGCTCACTCGCACTCATTTAGGAACGCCATAAGGAAAAACCATAGCTGCACTCCTCTAACTAGAAAATTTCCCCAAGCAAAACTGACATATCGGCAATTGTTGCATACTTTTAGGCTCTGCTAGGGCTGCCGCCATACCCTCTAGCATACAACTTTTCAAAATAACCAAAATATTTCCAATAAATTTCCCACAAAAATTTTTTTTTATTTCTTTATTCAAAATGCATTTATTAGTTAGACAAATACAATTTTATTGCATTTATTAAATATAGGTTAGAAGTATAATCTATAAAAAAATTCAAAATGAAAAAAAAGCAAAATGAAATGAAATGAAACAAAATAAAATGAAATGAAATCAAATAAAATAAAACAGAATGAAGTAAAACAAAATGACGTGAAATTACATAAAATGAAATAAAAATAAATGAAACGAAATGAAAAAAAATTGAGCCGAATAAACGGAAATGAAACAAAATTAAATTAAGTTAAATAAAATGGAAAACGAAATTATTTAAAATAAAATGAAATGAAATGAAATAAAACAAAACGAAAAAAAATATAATGAAATAAAAAAAATAAAATGAAACAAAAAAAGAAAAGAAATATAAAATAATGAAATCAATTGCTATTAAATGAGATTTAAAAAAATTTAAATAAAATAAAATGAAACAGAAGGAATTGAAATGAAATAAAATTAAATGAAACGAAATTAAGCCGAATAAACGGAAATGAAACAAAATTAAATTAAGTTAAATAAAATGGAACAGAACGTAATAAACAAATTAAAATGAAATGAGGAGAAATCGAATGAATGGGAACAGAATGAAATAAAATGAAATGCAACAAAAAAAGACATTCGTCTTTAAAAATGAAATAAAATGAACCTAAATAAAATTAGATGAATTGAATGAAATGAAACAGAATAAACTGAAATGAAACAAACCGAAATTATTTAAAATAAAATGAAATGAAATGAAATAAAACAAAATGAAAAAAAAAAAATATAATGAAATGAAATAAAATAAAATGAAACAAAAAAAGAAAAGAAATATAATATAATGAAATGAATTGATATTAAATGAGATTTAAAAAAATTTAAATAAAATAAAATGAAACAGAAGGAATTGAAATGAAATAAAATTAAATGAAGATATATAAAACTATATGGAAAAAAATGAAATAATTCAATAAAATATAATGAAATGGAATAAAATGAAACTAAATAAAATAAGATAAATTGAAGTAAATGAAACAGAATAAACTGAAATGAAACAAAACGAAATTATTTGAAATAAAATGAAATGAAATGAAATAAAGTGGAATGAAACAAAATAAAATTAAATGAAGTGAAATGAAATTAAATTAAATGAAAATGAAATAAAGTAAAAGGAAGTGAAGCAAAATTAGGTGAAATGCAAAGAAATAAATAAAATATAATGAAACAAAACAAAATGAAATGACGCAGAATAAACTGAATTGAAACAAATTAAAATAAAATGAGGAATAAT
This sequence comes from Campiglossa producta, assembly GCA_964058755.1. Taxonomy (NCBI): domain Eukaryota; kingdom Metazoa; phylum Arthropoda; class Insecta; order Diptera; family Tephritidae; genus Campiglossa; species Campiglossa producta. The sequence continues at coordinate 84,601,345 of CAXKVI010000003.1, read as the reverse complement.
GAAATGAATAGGAACAGAATGAAGTAAAATGAAATAACATAAAATAAAACAAAACGAACGAAACAAAGCAAAATAAAAAGAAAAAAATAAAAAAGAATGAAATGGATCGGAATAAGACAAAATTGAATAAATTGAAATAAAATAAAATGAATCAAACGGATTTGAAATTATATAAAAACAAGTAAGGAAAGCTGTCTTCGGCTGTGCCGAAGGCTAAATACCTTTCATGAATAAGCGTCACGATTTTCACTGTTTGATCCCCAGTACAGCCTGTGTGAATTTAACTTTAGCTCATACCGAAATTATCGGAGCTATCGATTATATGGGGACGATGTGTTTTATTGGTCCAATCTCATTGATTTTTGACATCGACATTCCACATTCTAAAATAGCAACATTTACGAAATTTCACGTTCCTACCGATATAATTACAGGAGTTATCTACCAAAATCCGTTTATCGGAGCAATCGATTGTATGGGGGCTATGTGAAATATTTATCCAATCTCGATGATTTTCAACATCGATATTTCACATATAAAAATAGCAATAAGTACAAAATTTCACGTTCCTACGTGTTTAATTACAGGAGTTATAGCCCAAAATCCGTTTATCGGAATAATCGATTGTATGGGAGCTATGTGAAATATTTATCCCATCTCTATGAGTTTCAACATCGATATTTCACATATAAAAATAGCAATACTTACAAAATTTCACGTTCCTACGTGTTTAATTACAGGAGTTATAGCCCAAAATCCGTTTATCGGAATAATCGATTGTATGGGAGCTATGTGAAATATTTATCCCATCTCTATGAGTTTCAACATCGATATTTCACATATAAAAATAGCAATACTTGCAAAATTTCACGTTCCTACGTGTTTAATTACAGGAGTTATAGCCCAAAATCCGTTTATCGGAATAATCGGTTGTATGGGAGCTATATGTTATATTGGTCCGATCTTGCTGGTTCCGACAAATGATTCCTATATTGGAAAATGGTGGCCGCATACCAAATTTCAGCCAAATATCTCAAAAACTGAGGGACTAGTTTGCGTTCAAACAGACAGACAGACAGACGGACAGACGGACATGGCTAAATCAACTCATCTCGTCATCCTGATCATTTCGGTATACTTATTGATGGGTCTATCTCTTCTTCTTCTCATATTTACAAACATCGGACCAAAGTTATAATACCATTTCATGTTCATGAAAGGTATAATGATATAAAAGGTATACAATGGTTATCACATCACAAATGTGCATACAATCAAAAGGCTGAATTTGCAAAACAGTCATTTGATAAGTCGATTCATTCACACATAAGCGCGCTGCCAGCGCAAAACTACATCGACGTACAGCCAGTCTTACTACTTGGTTTGGACAACTGCCACTTAAGCGTGCCTATCCAAACAGTCGCCGCCAAACACGACCAACCAGTTGCCATTAATACAAAGTTGGGTTGGGTCGTTTATGGACCAGTTCGCGAAGGGGTGAGTACTACACCCAATGTATTGCACTTCCGTCAGTCAAACGCTTTGAGCCATCTCAATAAATTAGTTGAAGAATATTTCTCCATCGAACATTTTGGTGTCAACTGCACAGCTTTAGAATCCGACGATAATAAACGTGCGAGAAGAGTTCTAGCAACAACAACAACAGACATTGGCCCAAGGTACGAAGTTGGCTTGCTTTGGCGTGAAGAGAGGGTCAATCTTCCGCCAAGCTATGCAATGGCCAAACAACGCTTACTCAACACTGAGTCGCGCATGTTACGAGTTTCAGATTAAGCCGAAAGATACAACAAGGAAATGGAGAAGTACCTCGATAAGGGTTACGCAAAACTACTTACGCCAGATGAAGCCGCCAGGGAAGGACCAACGACTTGGTACCTCCCCCACTTTGGGCTCGTCAACCCACACCAGCCAAACAAACTTCGCATTGTTTTCGACGCAGCCGCCGCCACGAATGCCACATCATTGAATTCGGTCTTGCTAAAAGGTCCGGAGCAAGCCCAGCCACTTATTGCCATAATCCACATATTTCGCCAAGGAATAGTCGTAGTCACCGGTGACATCGAGGAAATGTTTTTTCAGGTGCGCATTAAAGACGCAGATCAGGATGCGCAACGATTTCTGTGGCGAAATGGAGATCAAAATCACCCTATACGCACATATAAAATGCAAGCAATGATGTTTGGTGCCATTTGCTCACCATGTTATGCTAAGCACATTAAAAATATCAACGCCGCCAAGTTTAAGTCAACGATGCCCAGGGGTATGCGTGCACTCATTGAGAGTACGTATGTCGACGACCTGGTCATAAGTTTCAACAAAGCAGAAGAAGCAATCGCTGTCACTAAAGAAGCTATTACAATAAACGCCGCCACAGGCTTCAAATTACGCAATTTCGTTTCTAACAATAAGTATGTGGAGCAGAATTTGAATGATGGTGTCGCCGTTGACAACGGAGTAGTCAAAATGGAGCGTCAGGCAACAAGGGAGAAAATATTAGGTATGTTTTGGAACACTGCTAACGATGGCCTAGAGTTGTATTCCAGAGCGCCCACCGTTAGATACAATTTTTGTGACTTGAGATATAATTCGGTATTCTGTAAAAGAAATCCCGGGATTCTGCTATGTGGAAAATCCCAACAACTCAGGGATTTTCCATATGGCCGGGTCCCGGGACTGACTTTCCTAGTGTTCGTGGTATCACAACGGGCCTTTTAAGACTGGCCTTAGTGTGCCTCTGCTACAGCCACTTCAACCTAACCTAACCCTAAGAGCCGGACCGCGGACAGTAAATTTTTATTTTTTTATTAAATTTTTTTAAATTTAATTAACTTTTTTTAAATATATACCTAAATACTTTTAATCCCTAAATTAGTTTTTTTTTTATTTTTCCAATGTTTCGCCCAACGTTCTTTAATATTTTCGTTTGTGACCTGCCTACAAGTAGATCACAAATTAGTGACTCTTTTTTTGAGACTAGAGCTGTGAGGTAGCTTACTGAATACCACGAAATGTCTCTATTAGTGACTAGATACAGCTTACAGACACAGTTGCCGTTTGCTAAAAATTTTCCGTACCAAAATAATTTGCTAGCCAAACAATATAACATTTATTAAAACTATAATGACGCAATTGTCAAGTACCGATATAACATGCACAAAAGCTTTAGAAAGTAATAATCTTTGGTGTGTATAATTTTTATAATTGTATTACAAATAGTTTTCGCGCTAGACGCTTGCGAAGTTGTTCCAATTGTCCATAACATGTGCGCATACAAATATTGAAACTTGCTTCACCAAAACTTAATATTTTACAATTCACTTCTACTGCCAGTGCAGAAGGGGAGTGAAAAATACACAACATCATGACACCACGGAGAAAATTTTTTACTAACAACAAGGCACAAACAAGAAAATCGAGAATTGATTTTGATCTTGGAAAGTTTTTTCTTAAAATTAAGAAAATCCAGGATATTAAAATTTTTAAATAAATCTAAAATGTTTTCTCGATTCTACCTTGATAATCACTAAACTAAATAACAAAAGTTTTCCTAATTCTGCCTTGATAAACACTAAAATAAGTACAAAAATTTTCCTAATTCTGCTTTGATAAAAATTAAAATAAATAAGAAATGTTTTCCTAATTCTGCCTTGATAAAAACTAAAATAAATAAGAAAATGTTTTCCATCTGGAGTATGAAATTTGCATAACCTTTGTTAAAAATTTTCCAAAAATGCTGGGCTGTTGAAGAACACATTTTCTTCAAAAATTTCAATTGTTCTTTTGTGTTGAAATGTTTTCCTAATTCTGCCTTTATAAAAAACTAAAATAAATAAGAACTTGTTTTCCTCTTGAGTATGAAATTTGAATAATCTTTGTTAAAAATTTTTAAAAAATGCTAAGATATTTTCTTAAATTAAGTTTATTTTTGAAAATGTTTTCTTGGTTTTTTTAAATATTTTTTAAATATTTTTTCCCTCGTGAAGGGTAGACACTAGAGCGTATCACCAAAACAAGTCGGCCGTACCTCCCCTCATATGAAGTGTTTTTGAAAATCATTTAAAAAAAAATATATATTTTTATTTTCTGACAACCCTAGATGTCGCCCAATTGCATTTTTCTTCAAATCTTCGGCATTTATTGTCGGATTTTAAAGTGTGATACCACAACGTACCTCCCCTCATATGAAGTGTTTTTGAAAAAACATAAAAAAAAAAGTTGTATTTTTTTCTGGCAACCCTAGAAGTCGCCCGATTGCATTTGTCTTCATATCTTCGGCATTTTTTGTCGGATTTTAAAGTGTGGTACCACAACGAAACGCATGAGCTCAATGAACTTTCTTGGGAAAAAACCTCCTCTTTGAGACGAAATTTTTTTGGCTGTAATCGAACGGAGCCTCTCTGATACCGGGCCGCCTCGGAGAGTAACTATGGCCTTACCGCGGTATGGGCATATGCCGCGGCGGACGACACATTCCACTTACTCTTCCCTTGACCCTAAACTGGCCTTACCCGGCGAGGGGTCGTACGAACAAGATGAAAAATAGTAATAGGTTCAAGTGGCTGCCGAAGAGGCACACCTAGGCCAGTATTAAAAGGCCCGTTGTGATACCACCAACACTAGGAAAGTCAGTTCCGGGACCCTGCCATATGGAAAATCCCGGTATTAACGGAATTCTCCACATAGCAGAATCCCGGGACTGACGTTCCTATACCGACACCGTTACTCCTCCTCGAACCATTTAGATGACTTGATGAAGGCCATCAGGTCCTTTATGTACAGCTCCGTGACCTGGCGTAGGCTAACCAGGAAGGGAACTCCCAAAAAGCGCATTCTCGCGCCACTTAAAGCCGGGCAGTTGCAGATGAGGTGCTCTACCGTTTCCTCCTTCTCATCATCCTTACAACTCCTACAGCATCGTCGGTAGGGCACACCTAGTCTTTCTGCGTGCCCACCTATGAGGCAGTGCCCAGTTAATACGCCTATTAATATGGAGATTTATCTTCTCCTTAGGGCATAAATTTGTCTGGATCTTTCATGAACACATTTCGGCCAGGTTTCTTTGGATATCCGGCATCCTGGAGATTGCAGCCATCTTTCGTTGGCTTGACGGAGTGTGTACTCCTTCAGCATAAGCTTGCATGTGGCAAACGGCATACCTAAGCGCTCTTTATCGCGAAGAACCTGCTTGGTCGTGCCCTGCCTCGCAAGTTCGTCTGCCCTACAATTTCCCTCAATGTCCCTATGCCCCGGGACCCATGTGAGGTTCACGCGATTCTGGTGGGCCATCTCTTGTAGAGATCGACGACAGCTTAGCGTCAGTTCAGAGTTGAAAGAATAAGAGCCAAGGGATTTGATGGCCGCCTGGCTGTCGCTGAATATAAAAATGTCCTGTCCGATAGTGTGTTGGCCTATCCAAGCCGCGGCGTCCATGATTGCTGATACTTCAGCCTGGAAGACACTGCAGTGATCAGGTAGTCTGAAGGAGAGCTCAAGATTCAGATCCTTTGAATAAACCCCTCCTCCAACTCTGCCGTCTAACTTCGAGCCATCAGTATAAATGGAAGTGCCGCCATGAGTGGCGGGGCTCCGATCCGTGCTCTCCCATTCTTCCCTGCTGGGAATGTTGATATTAAAACCGTTATCTCCGACTGTTGTGGTCGCACAACGATCTGTGCTCAGCGGAAGAAAGCTATAGGATCCCAAAATACAGGCGTGTCCAGTAGTGCTTGCGCCCCAGCCGGACGTTTCCCTTAGACGCAGAGCCGATGTTGCTGCCACCCGGTGCCCTTCCAGATCGAGTGGCAAAATGCCAAGAATGGTCTGGAGTGCTTCATTGGGCGTTGTTCTTAACGCACCGCTTATACAGATCATGCAAGATCTGTGTACTTTACCTAGCAGATTAAGGTTTGTTGCCTTGCTCAGCGCAGGCCACCATACCACAACTCCATAGAGCATGATTGGTCGAATGATTGCAGTGTAGATCCATTTGCATATTTTGGGGCTGAGCCCCCATTTCTTTCCAATGGCTCTTTTGCACGTGTAGAGTGCAATACACGCTTTCTTCTGGCGCTGAAGAACATTCTCCTTAAAGGTTAGTTTCCTATCCAGAACTGTGCCCAAGAACTTGGCTTTGTCAGCCAAGTTCAGGTGCACGTCATTCAGTTTTGGTAGTATTAGCGGTGGTATCTTATAGCGGTTGGTAAAGAGAACCAGTTCTACTTTTCCCGGGTTGATGCTCAGTCCGCAGCGCAAGCGGACAGGGTTTGTGGGAATTTGCCCCTATATACTATAGCTAAGTCGTCTGCATATGCCACTACCTTCCCGCCCCCCCAGCTTGTGTCTCGCAGCATCGAGTTGACAGTGAGGTTCCATAGAAGCGGGGAGAGAACACCACCCTGGGACGTTCCCCTTGTGACATAGCGTGATAAGTCAACCGAGCCCAGTGATGAAACTATTCGTCTACCCTTTAGTAGTTGATCAACCTGCTTATAAGAGACCTGCTTATGCCCAGACTTGTTAAAGCGGTGTTTATAGCATCAGGGCTTATGTTGTTGAAGGCTCCTTCAATATCTAAAAAGGCCACAAGACAGTACTCCTTTTCATACAGCGATTTTTTAATAACAGAAACTAGGCTGTGAAGCGCAGTTTCTGTAGATTTCCCTTTGGTGTATGCATGCTGATAGCTACAGATCAGGTTGCTATTAATAGTATAGGAGAGGTAGTCATTTATTATCCTCTCGAATGTTTTGAGCACAAAGGATGAGAGACTGATCGGCCTGTAGTCCTTGGGCTCGTAATGAGACGCCTTCCCCGCCTTAGGAATAAACACTACCGTGGCACTTCTCCAGGAGCACGGAATGTAGCTAAGAGAAAGGCAGGCTGTATAGAGAAATACCAGCCATTTGGCTGATGTCTCCAGCGTGTTTATGAGTTGTGCGGGAATAATCCCGCCTGGCCCGGCAGCATTGAACGGTTCGAAGCTTTTCCTCCGTGATGGGTATGTATACAGCCAGGTTTGTTGTAGGTGCTACGGGTTCCTCATGCAAGTTCCCTGGGAAGTGCGTATTCAAGAGCAGCTCTAGGGTTTCCCTCTCCGTGCTGGTCCAGGATGCGTCAGGTTTGCGCAAATAGCTTGTGGCTGTTTGAGTTTTTAAGAGCACTCGTCTAAGTCTCGCTGTATCGTCGACATTATCGACCCCAGTGCAGAAATTTCTCCACGATACTCTCTTCGCCTGCCTCAGCGCTTTTTTGTAGACCCTGAGTTTAACTTTATATTCGAGCCATTGAGTCTCCGTGCCAAGGCTCTTGGCCTTATTAAATTGTGTCCTACATGATTTTCGGAGCAAGTCCAGGTCGTAGGACCACCAATGCGGCCTATGTTTACCGCGTGGTTTTGGCACTGGGCAAGCCTGCTATAAGGCATTCGAGAGCGCCGTTGTAAAGGTCTTTACCAGATCCTCCAACTCCCCTACTGATGAAGGGACTTGTGGGGGCAGTGCTGGCAAGTCCCTAGATAGTATTTCATTGTGTAGCTGCCAGTTAGTGTTACGTGGGTTGCGTTTCATAACCGGCTGCTCAACAGAAAAGTCTAGAACTAATTCTACGTACCGGTGGTCGGAGAATGAGTGCTCATCGAGAACGCGCCATTTTCTTACCCACTCATAAGCGTCTTCGCTGCAAATAGTGAGATCTATGACCTCCCTACGGGTTTTAGTAATAAACGTAGGTTCGTTACCCACGTTGCAAACTACCAGGTTAGTTGTTAACAAATAGTCAAACAACGACTCTCCTCTAGCATTGATACAGGAGCTTCCCCACTGGACGTGATGAGCATTGGCGTCAGTTCCGATAATAAGATAACCCAAGGAAAAATTTGCCACCAGGTCTTTTACCTCCCTCTGTGGCGGAGGTTCTTCGGCGTCGTAGGGGATATAGACCGACGCCATCGTCAGACTGTTACTGTCGACTGTTAAACTGGCAGCTGTAACGTCACCAATGGTATAGTTTGGCAAGAGAAAGGCATTCAGCTCAGACTTAACCAAAATACAGGCCCTAACCCTGCTCCCCTCGCTGGCTCGAATAAGCTTAAAACCCTTAGTCCCCAAACCGCAAATGCTTGAGCTGTTGACCTAGGGTTCTTGTATGAGAACCACATCTATGTCGCATTTAGAAAGACGACTGATTAAAGCAGCCGTGGCTGCTTTAGATTTGTGCAGGTTTATCTGAAGCACCACCAACATGAGAGCGCTCAGACTTCCCTGCCACCGCCGTATCGTCGAGTTCCGCCTCGTCTGGAGGCTTATCTTTCAACGACGATTTGTTCAGACCACGGTTTGGCGTGGCAGAGATCCTACTAACTGAGGCAGTGTCAACATTGGTGCGCTCAGGACTAGCTGCTATTACTGTGACGTTGAGGTCTTCCCCATCCAGCAGGCTGTCCCCCCATCTCCGAGCTGTCCACTGCTCCTTCGCCATTTGACGTGGCAGATACCATACTTTCCGAGTCGGACATCTCCGACTCCCCTTCCGGCGCTGTGATGTCCGAGTCCTCCGGTGCAGCCGAAATAGCAGCGCGCTGTGCATCGCCGCGGTATACGTGAATAACGATCTGACCCATACCGTAGTGCACTCGTCCGTTGCACCGTGGCTCGAGTGCCTCCTTATTCAAGGTGAAGATCACTTGCCTATCAGGCCCTACCGCATCCTCGACCAGATTGACACCCCAGTCCTTCGTCGGGAGAGACGGGTTCATGATCCTCAGCATCCTGAGAATTCTCTCAGGTTCAGCAGGGATAGCAGGAATCCACGCTCTTGCCCTTGGCCGAGCCGGGATGTCCTTCCATTCGACAACCTCGATAGATAGATCTCACCTAGTCTTGCAGCTGCTGCCTTGTACAGTGCAACAGTTTTTGCAACCTCGCAAGCAAATACCTTGATTCGGCTCTGGTGCCATCCCGCATCAGAACCCATCGGAGTGGCACCCGGAGACTCATCCATAATGTCGAGAAGGGCATTACCGATAGCATTCCGGACGTACCGCTACTGGTCCCTAGGGATGGCCCAGCTTTCATTACCTCGGTCAATGACGCCTATGAGGATCCTATCCTTAGTCACTTCAGCAAAGCTGAGTTTACCCATTACGGGGGCGTGTTGCTGCAGCTTCGGGTGAGGTTTTAAATCCACGTCCGATCTCTGGCGTTTGAAGGGGTTTCCATTAACCTTCTTTGGCGCGTAATCGCTTTGGAAGTTCGGTAAGATAGCTTCAGCCATCTCCACCGTCTTTCTAGCATTCGGCGATAGCGTCTCTTGTGAAATACCCTCGTATTTCTTCAAAATCCTTGCGGCCGCTCTTTTGTCCAAGTACTCAGAGCTGACTGGGAGATGTCTTTTTCGACCCGTAGTTGCCATCGCGGTTATACCCTTATTTGGATCTCTGGGGCCAGGTCGTGAGACCACTGCCACAGACGTTAAAGACTTGGTTTCGGTACCGGCACTTACTGAGGCTTTAGCATCAGCCGTTGTTGGCTTCACCGTGTTTGTACCGGTACTTACTTTGGGGATTGCCCCCTTGTTATCCAGAGCTAATCGACTCGTAGTTGCCATCGCTGTCGATCTCTCGGCTGATAAAGAAATGGAGTTTGTCCTCCGACGTTGCGTTCTTGCTTGCTCCAGCATTTTCCTCCTCTGCTGTGCAGTATACAATGTTGTATCTTTAGTTTTAGGGTTTTTGTTACTATCTTTCATCTTGTTCGTACGACCCCTCGCCGGTCAAGGCCAGTTTAGGGTCAAAGGAAGAGTAAGGGGAATGTATCGTCCACCGCAGAAGAGCCCCATACCGCGGTAAGGCCATAGTTACTCTCCGAGGCGGCCCGGTATCAGAGAGGCTCCGTTCGATTACAGCCACGATTTGCCTTCCGGCTGCAAACGTCCAATGGGCACGTGGTCGCATAACACCCTGGATTGGCAGGGGGAAGATCTTAGTCGTCGCGCCAGAGAGGCTTGGCTTCTCTCGTGATGTAGTACCGGCGGCGCTATGATCACAAGGGCAGCGTAGCCCTGTGGCTATCGACTTAAGCCCTCGTACCGCGGCAAGGTGTCCACCCTTCACTTAAGATACAGGATCCTCATAGGCGTCAATGACCGAGGTAACGAAAGCTGGGCCATCCCTAGGGACCAGTGGTGGTACGTCCGAAACGCGATCGGTAATGCCCTTCTCGACATTATGGAAGGGTCTGCGGGTGCCACCCCAATGGGTTCTGATGCGCGATGGCACCAGGGCCGAATCAAGGTATTCGCTTGCGAGGATGCAAAAACTGTTGCACTCTACCAGGCAGCAGCTGCAAGACTGGGTGAGATCTACCAAGGTGCAAGAATCGAGGTTGTCGACTGGAAGGACATTCCGGCTCGGCCAAGGGCAAGAGCATGGATTCCTGCCATCCCTGCTGAACCTGAGAGAATTCTCAGGATGCTGCGGAGCATGAACCCGTCTCTCCCGACGCAGGACTAGAGTGTCAATCTGGTTGAGGATGCCCCTTAAACGGTGCAATGGACGAGTGCACTACGGCATGCGTCAGATAGTGATCCACGTATACCGCGGCGATGCACAGCGCGCTGCTATTTCGGCTGCACCGGAGGACTCGGACATCGCAGTGCCGGAAGAGGAGTCGGAGATATCCGAATCGGAAAGTATGGTATCTGCCACGTCAAATGGCGAAGGAGCAGTGAACAGCTCGGAGATGGGAGACAGCCTGCTGGACGGGGAAGACCTCAACGTCACAGTGATAGCAGCTAGTCCTGTGCGCACCAATGTTGATACTGCCACAGTTAGTAGGGTTTCCGCCACGCCAAATCGTGGTCTGAACAAATCGTCGTAGGAAGATAAGCCTCCAGACGAGGTGGAACTCAACGATACGGCGGTTGCAGGGAAGTCTGAGCGCTCTCATGTTGGTGGTGATTCAGATAAACCTGCACAAATCTAAAGTAGCCTCGGCTGCTTTAATCAGTCGTCTCTCTAAAGGCGACATAGATGTGGTCCTCATCCAAGAACCCTGGGTCAACAGCTCAAGGATTTGCGGTTTGGGGACTAAGGGTTTTAAGCTAATCCAAGCCAGCGAGGGGGGCAAGGTTAGAGCCTGTATTTTGGTTAAGTCTGAGCTGAATGCCTTTCTCTTGCCCAACTATACAGCTGCCAGTTTAACATCGGTCTATATGCCCTACGACGCCGAAGAACCTCCGCCACAGAGGGAGGTAAAAGACCTGGTGGCAAATATTTCCATGGGTCATCTTATTATCGGAACTGACGCCAATGCTCATCACGTCCAGTGGGGAAGCTCCGATATCAATGCTAGAGGAGAGTCGTTGTTTGATTATTTGTTAACAACTAACCTGGTAGTTTGCAACGTGGGTAACGAACCTACGTTTATTACTAAAGCCCGTAGGGAGGTCATAGATCTCACTATTTGCAGCGAAGGCGCTTATGAGTGGGTCAGAAAATGGCGCGTTCTCGATGAACACTCATTATCCGACCACCGGTACGTAGATTAGTTCAAGACTTTTCTGTTGAGCAGCCGGTTATGAAACGCAACCAACGTAACACTAACTGGCAGCTACACAATGAAATACTACCTAGGGACTTGCCAGCACTGCCCCCACAAGTTCCCTCATGAGTAGGGGAGTTGGAGGATCTGGTAACGACCTTTACAACCGCGCTCTCGAATGCCCTAGAGCAGGCTTGCCCAGTGCCAAAACCACGCGGTAAACATAGGCCGCATTGGTGGTCCTACGACCTGGACTCGCTCCGTAAATCATGTAGGACACAATTTAATAAGGCCAAGAGCCTTGGCACGGAAAATCAATGGCTCGAATATAAAGTTAAACTGAGGGCCTACAAAAAAGCTCTGAGGCAGGCAAAGAGAGTATCGTGAAGAAATTTATGCACTGGGGTCAAAAAGGTCGACGATAAGCGCGACTTAGACGAGTGCTCTCAAAAACTCAAGCAGCCACAAGCTATTTGCGCAAACCTGACGGATCCTGGACCAGCACGGAGTGGGAAACCCTAGAGCTGCTCTTGAATACGCACTTCCCAGGGAACTTGCATGAGGAACCCCTAGCACCTACAATAAACCTGGCTGTACACATACCCATCACGGATGAAAAGGTTAGGTGGGCGGTTAAAAGCTTCGAACCGTTCAAGGCTGCCGGGCCAGACGGGATTATTCCCGCACAACTCATACACACGCTGGAGACATCAGCCGAATGGCTGGTATTTCTCTATACAGCCTGCCTGGCTCTTAGCTACATTCTGTGCTCCTGGAGAAGTGCCACGGTAGTGTTTATTCCTAAGGCGGGGAAGGCGTCTCATTACGAGCCCAAGGACTATAGGCCGATCAGTCTCTCATCCTTTGTGCTCAAGACCTTCGAGAGGATAATAAATGACTACCTCTCCTCTACTATTGATAGCAACCTGATCTGTAGCTATCAGCATGCATACACCAAAGGGAAATCTACAGAAACTGCGCTTCACAGCCTAGTTTCTGTTATTGAAAAATCGCTGTATGAAAAGGAGTACTATCTTGTGGCCTTTTTAGATATTGAAGGAGCCTTCAACAACATAAGCCCTGATGCTATAAAAACCGCTTTAACAAGTCTAGGCATAAGCAGGTCTCTTATTGAACTTATTGATCAACTGCTAAGGGGTAGACGAATAGTTTCATCACTGTGCTCGGTTGACTTATCACGCTATGTCACAAGGGGAACGCCTCAGGTTGGTGTTCTCTCCCCGCTTCTATGGAACCTCACTGTCAACTCGATGCTGCGAGACACAAGCTGGGGGGGGGGCGGGAAGGTAGTGGCATATGCAGATGACTTAGCTATAGTATACAGGGCCAATTCCCACAAACCCTGTGCGACTTGATGCAAGTAGCACTGAGAGAGGTTTCCTCATGGTGCTCGCGCTGCGGACTGATCATCAACCCGGGAAAAGTGGAACTGGTCCTTTTCACCAACCGCTATAAGATACCACCGCTAATACTACCAAAACTGAATAACGTGCACCTGAACTTGGCTGATAAAGCCAAGTTCTTGGGCACAGTTCTCGATAGGAAACTAACCTGGAAGGAGAATGTTCTTCAGCGCCAGAAGAAAGCGTGTATTGCACTCTACACGTGCAAAAGAGCCATTGGAAAGAAATGGGGGCTCAGCCCCAAAATATACAAATGGATCTACACTGCAATCATTCGACCAATCATGCTCTATGGAGTTGTGGTATGGTGGCCTGCGCTGAGCAAGGCAACAAACCTTAATCTGCTAGGTAAAGTACACAGATCTTGCATGATTTGTATAAGCGGTGCGTTAAGAACAACGCCCAATGAAGCACTCCAGGCCATTCTTGGCATTTTGCCACTCGATCTGGAGGGACACCGAGTAGCAGCAGCATCGGCTCTGCGTCTAAGGGAAACGTCCGGCTGGGGCGCAAGCACTACTGGACACGCCTGTATTTTGGGATCCTATAGCTTTCTTCCGCTGAGCACAGATCGCTGTGCGACCACAACAGTCGGAGATAGCGGTTTTAAAATCAACATTCCCAGCAGGGAAGAATGGGAGAGCACGGATCGGAGTCGCGTCACTCATGGCGGCACTTCCATTTATACTGATGGCTCGAAGTTAGACGGCAGAGTTGGGGGAGGGGTTTATTCAAAGGATCTGAACCTTGAGCTCTCCTTCAGACTACCTGATCAGTGCAGTGTCTTCCAGGCTGAAGTATCAGCAATCATGGACGCCGCGGCTTGGATAGGCCAACACACTATCAGACAGGACATTTTTATATTCAGCGACAGCCAGGTGGCCATCAAATCCCTTGGCTCTTACTAGTTCAACATGGGTCCCGGGGCATAGGGACATTGAGGGAAATTGTAGGGCAGACGAACTTGCGAGGCAGGGCACGACCAAGCAGGTTCTTCGCGATAAAGAGCGCTTAGGTATGCCGTTTGCCACATGCAAGCTAATGCTGAAGGAATACACCCTCCGCCAAGCCAACGAAAGATGGTTGCAATCTCCAGGATGCCGGATATCCAAAGAAACCTGGCCGAAATGGGATCATAAAAGATCAAGACAAATTTATGCCCTAAGGAGAAGAGAAATCTCCATATTAATAGGCGTATTAACTGGGCACTGCCTCATTGGTAGGCACGCAGAAAGACTTGGTGTGCCCTACCGACGATGCTGTAGGAGTTGTAAGGATGATGAGGAGGAGGAAACGGTGGAGAACCTCATCTGCAACTGCCCGGCTTTAAGTGCCGCGAGAATGCGCTTTTTGGGAGTTCCCTTCCTGGTCAGCCTACGCCAGGTCACGGAGCTGGACATAAAGGACGTGATGGCCTTCATCAAGTCATCTAAATGGTTCGAGGAGGAGTAACGGTGTCGGTATAGGAGGGTCAGTCCCGGGATTCTGCTATGTGGAGAATACCGGGATTTTCCATATGGCAGGGTCCCGGAACTGACTTTCCTAGTGTTGGTGGTATCACAACGGGCCTTTTAAAACTGGCCTAGGTGTGCCTCTGCGGCAGCCACTTGAACGCAACCTAACCTACGTGCGTCTCCTTTTGAGCGTCTAGACTTCGGATCTGTCACTATCACTCCAGAAGACGTGTGTAAAGTCATGTTCTCACTGAAACCCTCGCTAAAGTGTGACAGCGATGGCCTTTGCGGCTTTATCCTGAAGCACTGCTGTTTTCCCCTATCCGCTCCTCTTCGTCACATATTTAACTTATCCCTGTCCTCTGGGACTTTCATCAATAGGTGAGAAGTCTACCCTCACTCCGATTTTTGAATCTGGCAGCAGGAATGATGTCGCTAATTACAGGCCTATTGCTAAACTTACTTCGTGTTCAAAGCTTTTCGAAATGATATTAAAAGAAAAATTGTCTTTCGTTACTAATAACAGCCTCATTCTCTTTGGCGAACGATAACCAAAACGAACGATAGTTGGTCTTGACATTTCATCTAGCAGTCACATTCTAGTTAGAATCCGAAATTTTTATGTCAACTAGACAAAAAGAATGTTCCCAGAATTTTGAAATACAAGGAAAATTAAAAAAACACTTAACTGATTCTTATAAGCTCTTGCATAAATTACATATGGCAGCACTTTAATTTGGCAAATAGTTTCGAAATCTAATTAGAATGTAACTGCTCGACGAAACGTCAAGACCAACTATCGTTCATTTTGGTTATCTTTCGCCCAAGAGAATGAGGCTGTAAACATGGGTTTGTCGCGGGGCGTTCCACCGTAACCAATCTGGCACATTTCTCTGATTTCTGCATCTCTGCTTTTAATGATGGCGACCAGGTTAATACAATCTATACCGATTTCTCGAAGGCTTTTGATAAAGTCTCTCACCAAATCTTATTATCTAAACGCAGGCATCTTGGTTTTCACTCAGTGTTTTTAAGTTGGCTGAAATCGTACTTGTCGAATAGATCTATGTATGTGGAAATTGAGAGCTCTATTTCCCACACGTTTATTGCCATCTCGGGTGACCCTCAGGGCAGCATTTTAGGCCCTGTTTTGTTTATTCTATTCATTAATGATATTGGCTCCTGCTTTAAATTTTCTAAATTTCTACTTTACGCCGACGATCTAAAAATTTATCGTAGAATAAATGCTCCGTCCGATTGTGCTCTACTGCAACAGACCTTAATTATCTCGTTGATTGGTGTCTCGCAAACAATCTCCACCTTAACGTTAAAAAATTGTTACGTAACTGCCTGGTGCGGGAGAGGAGGAGTGGCGGGTCGGCATGGTTGTAGCCCGGCTGAGGCTCGTCGGCATTGGGGCGCAGTTCTTGCCACTTCTCCTTTCCCAACAGTTGCGAAGCAAAATTAGAGTTCATGCCTGGGGAAAGAATATATACAAAACAGAGGAAATAGTGAGATAGAAAAAGCGGGAGAAAACCTGTCCGAGTCAGGTGGAGCCTTCCCACCCCTCCTGTTCACAAGATGTGAACAGCCTTTGGACTCTACTATGGCTCCGCTTCCCGAGTAGAGTCCCCTTAAACCTGACTAATGTCCGTCTATGTGTACTTACGTTACTCCATTCTTTTCTCAACTACCCCAACTTACCATCAGTTGCCACAAGGGCAACACCTCCACCAACAAATGTATGTCTTTAGCCAGACATGTTATGGACTCAATTACCTAAAGCAAAGAAAATCTTCAACCCATAAACTTCAAAGGAAATTTTCTTTTGAATTTACAATATTCAATAATTTACAACCTTTATTAAAAATTATTCAAGATAGAAATAAACCCTTACGCTAATTGAAAATTTATTCTTAATACCAAAATTACTATTAATTATTTTCTAATCCTAACACTTAAAAGATATTCAAAATTTTAATGGCGACTGACAACTTCAAAAAAATCTTAGAATTCAACCAGCCTAATGTGTATCTAGTTATTTGTGCACAGGCACACATTTAAATATAATTAAATATGTATGGAAGTATGTGCGCTCCCTCTCTCTAAAATTTGTAAACAAACTATATATACTAGTATATCCCGTGGTCGAAATTCGACCAATTTAAAATAGTTGAACTTATTCAAACATCTGATCAACTTTTTGTCAATAGCTGCCTTTAGGACCCGTGGCCGAACCTCGACCAACTTAAATGTATACATTAAAAACTCATGTATAGGCAAAATGAGGCCATCAAAGAATTTAAAAAATAGCGGCTGTTATTATATGATAAAAATATTAAATTACAGCAGCCCTTTCCAAAATTATTTATGGCAAATGCCATGCAAATATTCGAGATTTTATGTTGCACTTGAATAATCGGATGATGACATTGTGCTTAACAAATAGCCACTAATTTATGCGATCGTTTTGAGCAGGGGAAGAACAAAAAAATATTAGGTTGAAAATTAAGTAAATTGTAATAGTTAAGATTAAAGGTTTTTTAATATAAAAAAAAAACATAATTTAAGAAAAAAAAGGAATATTCCGCAACCGGGTCTTGCAACTGTGCACACCGTATTCTATACGCTCACCGCCGCGCCATTACCTTATGCACAAAGCAGTTTAAGAATTAACAATATACCAACAACAAAGTTAGACTATTAATATAAATAATGGACCAAAGTACTCAATGAGCGAGGGAATGAAAATAATTTCTCTCTCATAATAGGACGTGTTTAATGAGGGAGAGAATGAAGATAAAGAGTGGTTTCCTTTGAAGTTCAGCCAACTTCGAAATATGAGTTTAACGCTATTACTCTAACTCTCAAAGAGCGAGAGAATCAAAATATTTCCATTGCTGGTATTTTACACACATATACAAATTTCTCAAAATAAGCTTGGTACTCCAACAACAGGAGCCATATTGAATTATTATTTTATTTTTTTTGAAACATTTTTTTTGTATGGTGGTACGCAAGCCAACTTTGATTGCGACATATTTTTTTCAAATTAAAAGTTTGACCATGGTTGCCCTATTTCACATTTTAATAATGGTGTCATGAAAACATAAAACTTTGTAGAATTTCATTTTAAACAAATCTATTACATCGGAATTTTTCCTTGAATAAATTTTTTTAATATGGAATTCTACAATTAAGTGAAGCTTTATTGGGCTTTTGAATCTCTATTTAGATATATACATACATATTAGAGTTTTATGGAAAAATATAATTTTGATTACGTTTTCCCAAAAAATTGTATAGTTAAATTACATTTTATTATAAATATATGTAATTGAAAATTTAAGATTTTCAGGATTTTATGGCACAACAATATAACATTTTTAGTGTTTCATTTGTTTATTAATACTATGGAACTTGTTTACCATTTATAAATAAGATATTTATTAAAGCAAAATATCACTTACACTACGTTACAATTTACAAAGGATTAACAATATTTAATATATCAATTGGGTGTTACTTGAAAACGCGTGTTTCCAACTTGAGATCTTGAACGAAGAAGGAAGTGAACAGAGAGAAAAGAAAAGTAAAATAAAACAGAGTTGCCTATTTGTTCTTCTGAATTTGATGTTGCCACAATACTCCCTCCAGACTTCTAAAGGGCGTAGCGTTTTGGAAGTCTGACTGTTCTTCCCAGTCTTGTCTTTAGCTGTGGTGGTGCCTGTTTCTCTTCCGAATCAGTCTTTTCATTATTAGCTGCTTGTTCTTGTACTAAACTCGATTGATCCTGCACGTCTTCTGGAGAGTGACTAACAAATGCAGGTTTTAAACGATCTACTGAAACAGTGACAGATTTGTTGTTGATCCTGAGTACATACGTTTTGAGAGCTCTACTTTCGACCTCGTATGGGCCGTTGTACGGAGGAGTTAACGCAGGCTTCACTGTATCATTGCGTACAAAAACGTGTGTTGTTGTTGCCAACCCTGGCAGCGTGAATGGCCTGCGCTTGTCGTGATGTGATGTGTTTGTGGGCTGGAGCTCATGCATATTATTCAGTAGTTGTTGAACAAACTCAGATTGCGATGTGGTAGTACGCGTCGCAAACATGTCACCGGGAAGTCTGATTGAAGTGCCGTATACCATTTGAGCAGGAGTTGCTTTGATGTCTGGCTTATAAATCGATCGTAGTCCCAATAAGATTAAAGGAAGTTGATACGACCAGTTGGCAGAGTTGTTACACATGATTGCAGCTTTCAATGTACGGTGGAACCTCTCGATGATGCCGTTTGACTGTGGGTGATACGCTGTTGTGCGCAAATGTTGCACGCCCAGGACTCGTGACAGTTCTTGAAAAAGTGTTGACTCAAACTGTCGGCCTTGGTCAGTGGAGATCCTCAACGGCCTTGGTCAGTGGAGATCCTCAACGGAAAACTGAACGCAGCCCGTGTGAAAATTATAATCTTAAATCGGAGGGCGCGCAGCAAGCTTCTTAGCACAGCATTATATCCATCTGCATCAGCAATTTAGGGCTTTCCTCATCCTGATACTATATCACAACAAGTTCTTCTGTCGTTCGTACAACGTCCACAATACTAATTTCGGTTTGCGAGAGGCGGAATCCACCTTTGTATTCACATCTCTACATGCGCACCGACATAGCGCAACATTTATACGCATCTCACTCGCATGCAATAAAAACTACATATTTGATCACACCTCAACCATACGTCACTTAGTCGAGTAAATAAGCACCCGATAGTTTTCTATTATGGCAGACGACGAAAAAACTGAAACTCAGGCCGGTCAAACAGGCGGACCACAAACAAATGCTCCAGGCGCGATATTGGGCCAGGGCACAGCAAGCCAGGGCGCAGCAAGCCATGACGTAAACAGTTTTGCAGCAAGAGTACAAGTACCACAGCTAAATGGGTTCTCTCTGCAAAGTATCGAATCATGGTTCACTCGACTTGAAGCATTCTTCGGTATCAATAACTTTGGGAAAATGAACCAAGATCAGCGTGACAATACCAAATTTAATATAGCCGTAATGTATATGGACGAACGTCTTCACGAGCAAGCATTTGATGTTGTACGAAATCCCCCTGCGAAGGGTAAGTACGACGCATTGCGCACAACAATTTTAAGCAAATTTTCTGTTTCGCCGATTGCCCGGCTGGAACAGCTGACTTCAGGTATCCAACTGGGCGACAAAAAGCCCAGTCACATGTTAACGCAACTCCAGCGAACTGGAGTCACATCAGACAAACAACTAATCAAAGATTTTTGGCTCCAAAAGTTACCTGTATCAGCACGGGCAGTCATCACAGGCATAGACAAAGGCAATCCAGAAATGACGTTGGAACAGCTGGCGTCGATAGCAGACGAAATTATTGATGTAGTTCGCGCTAACTCGGTGGATGCTGTCACTGCCCGCGGCGATGAAGAACATGCCGGCAGAAACACTATAACGCCTGTAAACAACAATTCGTCGATCGAAAGCCGCATCGAACGCATAGAACGATCCCTTTCACGTATAGAACTCAACACTAAATATGACAAAAATCGCAGATCTCGCTCTCACAGCCGTAGTAAGAGCGCAGGTCGCAACTCATCGAACTGCCAGCAAGGTATCTGCTGGTACCACAAGCGACATGGCGAGAAGGCACAGAAATGCAATTCACCTTGTAACTACAAATCAACAAAAAACTAATAACGTCGACAGCACCTGCAGCTACTGCTGTCGAATCATCGCACCAACTTAGCTGCAGTAATCACGTCGGGGTCACCAATATGGAACTTGTTTACCATTTATAAATAAGATATTTATTAAAGCAAAATATCACTTACACTACGTTACAATTTACAAAGGATTAACAATATTTAATATATCAATTGGGTGTTACTTGAAAACGCGTGTTTCCAACTTGAGATCTTGAACGAAGAAGGAAGTGAACAGAGAGAAAAGAAAAGTAAAATAAAACAGAGTTGCCTATTTGTTCTTCTGAATTTGATGTTGCCACAATACTTTGGAATATATGGCGACCATAGTTATCTCATTTTTATTATAGAATTCTACGAAAAAGATGTTTGATTTTTATTTTTTTAAAAAAGCAAAATTTCATATTATATAAAATTGACGGCAATGGGTGTATCTATTTCAATCTAATTTTTTTTTTTTTTCCTTGATGAATTTCAATACAGAAAGTTAAAGCATTGATTGCTTCTTTCCTAAAAATTTTATTTTTAAACTAAACTTACTAAAGCGTGCGAGATATGAGAAAAACAAATTGTCACTTTTTTTTAATCCTTTGGTACATAACAACACATATTGGGGCAACTCTCATGCGGAAACAAATTGGCTATTCGCGCCGACGCCATCTATTTGGAGTGTAACATTTCAATATACATATGAGTTCAACGCCGAATCTACTGTTTGAACTCAATGAGCGAGAGAATTGGAGTGTTTACGCATATATGTTAATGTGTATATAAATAGATATGAGTATGAAATTGGCTTGACGTTTATTTTGAAGGGGTGGAAATTTGGAAATATGAGTTCGTGTAATATTAAAGAGTATTAATGAGCGAGAGAACGAAAATAGTTACACATTCAATTTAGAGAAGTATGGGTTGTATTTTAAAAAAATGTATTATACATGGCGTGGTTTTAAAACTTTTTAGTGGGGGTAAATTACAAATTCTGGTTAGGTCAAAAAAAGTGTGAGGGTTTTCTAGCTTTTTTCTTTAACCATAACTTAGCAATATTTAAAAGACACTTTATATGGATTTTTCTTTTGATTTAAAGAAAAAAAATGTATATTGATTTTTAAAAAAATTCTATTCAATTTGGTCTAGACTTGTTTGGGGCTCGGGTTGCAAATCTGCCCTTTTAAAAGTTAATACATATATACATTTGAAAATAAATTATTTGTTGTCTTCAGTAAAATTTAAGATTTCCGCTTATCACTTGGTTTAGTTCAAAATAACGTAGTATCCATAAAATATTTTGTCGATTTTTATACTTTAAATAAGGAATTTATCAGCAACTCTATCTCAATCGATAGAATTTGAAAAAAAATTCGCAAATTGCAGCTTTCATCTTCAAAAATTAGAGCAGTCAGACTTATATTAATGGTAATTTTTTGAAATATTTACCAAAAAAAAAAACAAAAAGAAATTGTATAAGCGGTTATAGCATTTCTATAATGGGTGGTATGTATGTATATTTATGATATAAAATTATTATTTCACATGGCTTTCCGTAAACTAAAAATATTCGCACCAAATTTTTTTCTTCTCGAAAATAGAGATCACAAACATAAAAATATTGTTTATAAAAATATTAAAAAGTCAAAATTAGAAATATAAAAATATATAAAAAATATAAACAATTTTCAATGACAAAAAAGAAAAAAATGTTGGCCTATAGCTGTGTAACTAACTGTACTCGAACCATCAACCGCTCGACCACTACCCCCTAACGCTTCCCACTGGACTATCGCTTTATTTACAAATTGATTGTCAGATAACCAATTTAAGTTGCATGAAAAATTTTCATTCGCTTATTACAGATAAATGAAGCAGTATTGGTTATATATTAGATAATTGTGCACTGCCTTAGAGGTATGCCAACAAATCCATATGCATTTCATAAATATTTATGCATATTTAGTATGGGTTTAAGCTTGGCAATGATTTATATGTAAAATTTGTTAGCCTATTAATATAATAGATATATGTGTATGAGGTCTCACTCAGATAAATTGGTAGCTACATTTATGTGTGTATGAGCATTCTCGCTCTGAGTAAAACAGATGTAACAATATATATATGAAGGTATGTGTATGTGTGTGTGTGTGTATATTATTTTTCCTCTGCAAAACACTCACCTCGATTTACAGTCCACGTTGGTACCAAAGTGACGTTGCGAGCTGAAAAGAAATGAGAAAAAAACAAACAACATACACAGGGCTATATTAAAGACAGTGGTTCAGTTATAGGTCTTTGACCGCTTGACCGTGGTCAAGGCTAATTTTTAAGAACAATTGTCTTTTGGGTTTTAGTTTAACAACGCGGTTCGGTGCATATGCATTATTTTATGCATTTGCAAAAAAAATTTACGTATACGAAGAAAAATCTCGCGTCCAATAAATTTAAAGTAACTTGTCAAAAGGACAAAATAAAAAAAATTTAAATCGCGGAACCGAGTTTAAAAAAAATGTCTAAAATATTAAAAGTGATTTAAGTGGTAAGTGCAGATAAAATCTGATAAAAAACAACAAAAATTTTATTTTTCCATAATAATATATGTAGACTGGAAATGAAAATAAAAAGGCAAAAACGACCAAAGGGGTCAAAAACAAATAAACAAAATGCAGAAATGAAAAGTGAAAGTGTAAGTGAAATACTGAAACAAAAAAAATGGATCACATTTTTTAACGACAATGTCTCGCAAACAAAAAAATATGGAATTTAGTTGAGCTCTAGGCAAGATAAAAACGCCAAAAAAAAAAGAATAAAAGTTATAAAAAAAAATTTATGAATTAAAACAATGCAAAAATGAAAAGTTTTCTTTTTCGAATAGATACAAAAATTCAAATTTTAAAAGTGGCAGCGTGTATACATAGTGTTTACGCATATGCCTATGTAGGTGGAGACATATGTATGAATAAAAAATTATAAGAAGGACTGAAGGTAAGAAAAATTCAAAATACAACTGAACTTCTACTCTTTAACTTATAAAACTAATAAATAAATGTAAATGAATTCATAAATGCAAAAAAATTAACAAATCAAAAAATTCAAAGTTTGAAAGTTTTTCTCAAAAAAGATAGTTGGGTAGTGCACTCTACTAAATGTACCAAAGTGTGTGTGATGGTGGTAGTGGTAAAACTTCAAAGTTGGTGAGCACGCTGTCGCTGAGCCGAGCTTAGTTACTCTCTCTCTCTCACCTCTCTGTTTCTGTGTTAGTGCTATGTTTTGTGTCGCCGTGTATATGTGTGGTGAGTGAATGTTTCAGAGTCGATGTTGCCAAGTAGATATTTATGTTGCTGATAATCTTGCCCAAATTCTGTACATGTTGCTGTGGCAATTAGGAATGTTGCTCATACTGATGCTGTGTTGTAATGGAAAAATGTGTTCTACCCTCTTTTGTAGTGTTTGACGTGCCGGTATGATATTAAATGTTGGTATGATGTCGATTCCCTGTGTTTTGTGTGAGTGAGTGTGTGTGCGTGTCTATATAATTTTTGGCCTGGTTTCCAAAATTGGTTTTGGCCCAAATTCTGCCTTTTGGCCAAGTAAAAATTCCTCCAAAGATTTTTAGTGCTATATATGTGAACGTGTGATATGATCGTTTGTTGTTGTTTTCCGTGTTTTTTTGTATGTGTGGATTTGTATGTGTGGTTTCATGTATTTTGTTGGCGAGGGTTTATATATTTAACTGTCGCGGCCTTCGGTTGGCTTCGTGAGCTGCAATAAAAATGTATATGCATATTTTTTTCAAATATTTTTATTTTTCAAATTTCCTGCTAGATTTTGTTTTCTGGCCTTTAACTAACTTTGACGAATCTTATGAAATTATTTTTCTTCTCAAAAAAAATTGCCCAAAAGTCCACATCAATTATTTCAAAAAAAAATTCTTCTTCTTCTTCTCTGTTTGCATACGTGCTCGTGTATATATGTACATACCTACATATATACATGTAAGTGCACTTGTGCATATTTTAATATTATTGAATTTTCAGAATTAAATTAAATTTTATCTAACTTAAAATTCAAGAAAAATCCAAAAGGTAAAAAAAATGGGATTTTGGGTCAAAAATTATAATTCGTGATTTAAAATTTTATGGTTTTGACAAAAGTGCATTTATGCAGTTTTTAATCTTTTAGGAATTTTTCGAATAAAAATTTTAGAAAACAAAAAAAATAAAAAAATTTGAGAAACGGTTTTGGGGCTCAAAAATATTATTTAATATTTCAGGAATATTTTAGTGCATGCTGATGCAATTAAATAAACGGTCCTTTTCAGGGCCCCAAAATTTCTAAACAGAGAGATCAAAAATTACGAAGCATCATTTTAGTTATAAACAAATAAAAAAATTATTAAAAAAAAATGTTTCAAACCCTTGCCAGGAAACCACAATCTAAATTAACAATAATAAATTTTAATCGAGGATTTACACCGGAATTAAAAAATCTCTAAATTCACAAAAAAAAATTTTTAGAATTCACGGAAACTATTTTTACTAAACTTTCAAAAAAAAAAGAAAAGGTTTTTCAAAAATTCAAAAATTTCACGAAGTGACTTACCGGTGACTCTGCAGATTGCTTGAAGGGATTTTATCGCCCTGAGGCGGCGGCTCTCCTGACGCTGGTCAGATACCTAGGGAAGATTCCCTGGTACCAGTGATCCACTAATTTATTTTACGCTCGCGTATACTTTTGGCGTGAAACCGCACTTTAAATAAATACTTTATTTTTTTTTCACACGCGCACCTACACTTTAAGGTGAAAACGCACTTTAAACTTAAACTTTTTTTTTTCACACTTTCGCACTCGATCAAGACCGCGCCTTTTCCAATTTTGATCTGTCGATCAGCGGAACCCCTTTTTATACACCATTGTCCTTGCGGCATTTCGGACATCGTACGGCACGAATTGCCTGCCTGCTTTGGTCAAACCAATCCGCGTTCGACACTTAAGCGGCACGTATATGTGCCTATGTACAAGCAACATTTTAACCCACTCACACCATTATTCATCCGCTATGCAAATATCGTAAAAACGAATAAGGGAGTTCGGTTAGCGGTTGCCCATACTTCTGCTCATATACCCGCTTGCGCGTAGTCAGAGAAATCTTCAAAGGCTGTCGTTACAGGCTCGCATCCGCCGATGGTGCCTGCATCATGGAGCGTGTGCGTAAGAGAAATTCATAACGCAGCTTTGGGTTTGTTTGTACGTATAGGGCTAACGTGTGGCCTCCCCACGATCTAATGCCGGGCTTCAAGTTCGCTTCTTACCCAACATCTACTACAACAGGTATTACACTATACATTAATTGTGACACACAAATTAAATAAATTATCAAAAAAACTAAATCTATTATCACTGGGGTTTTCAAGCAAAAAAACTAACCTAGGGTATCACAGATGGGCATCTTAATCCTATATCACAGGGTAAACTTAAAACTATATCACAGATCGAAAGAAAATTGGGCAAGCTGCAAGTATGTAAATAAAAATATGTGTCAAGTCTGAAATGTATAATAAAAAAATGGTCAAGTCAAAATTGTATAATTACATTAGTAGGTCAATAAAACCTAAAATAATTACAAAAATAATAAAAAAAAAAAAAATAAAAACATTTTAGTCAATTTCCTAAGGTCAAATTTTCAGGTACAAAAGTGATTACAAAACATGCAACATGTAACATGCAACATATATCAACATCATGCCACAAATATGTCCTTAGCGTGGTATACCCCGATTTTATTCCCGCTAACATCACCGAGTTCATACATAGAGTTCCCGATTGCTTTTAACACAACGCATTTCACTTGCTTTGGGGAAAGTTTGGGATTATAGTTGTCAATTTGGGAACTCTGTTTGAAATATCGGCGGTATACCATTTGTCCAATTTTGAACGACACATCCCTACTTCTAGTATTATAAAACTTCTTACTGCGTTCGTGGGCCAACCTCAGCTCTTGCATAATCTTATTCCTAATAGCTTGTAGTTTATCTGCAGGTGTTTCCACCTCGCAGTCTATATCCTTAACTGTCCCTAATTTTCGATACAATTCGTAAGATGCCCCATGTTGCACCATTGGCATACCAAACAGAGCGTAGTACGGTGAAGTATTAATGGCGGAATGGGTCACACTTCGTAAAGCAAAAGCTGCATCACTGATGTGCTTATGCCAGTTCTTTTGATTCTCTCCTACGTAGGACCTAACTATTTGTAAAATAGAACGATTGACCCTTTCAGCGGCATTGCCTTGTGGCGAGTAGAAGGCCGTCCTTATATGCGTCGTACCATATTTTGCCAAAAATGACGTGAACAGTTCTGACACGAACTGTTTGCCATTGTCAGAGTGTACGTACTCTGGCACACCAAACACATGAAAAACATCCTTTTCTAAAAATTTTACCACTTCAGCTGAGGTTGCCTTACGCATCGGTTTCAAAAACACAAATTTCGAAAAATGATCTAAACATACAAACACATAAACATTACCATCACACGTACGTGGGTATGGACCCATAAAATCTATAAATAAACGCTGAAAAGGGCGTTCAGTAATATGTTGCTTCCCCATTAACGGTTTGTGGAAAGCATTTTGGGTTTTATTGCCTTTGCAAATATCGCAACCTTTAACATAATTTTGCACATCTGCAACTAGTCCAGGCCAGTAATATCTTTCACGTATGCGCGCTAGGGTCTTATGAATACCTCCATGACCTGCAGAAGGCGAGCAATGCGACGCTTCCACCAACCCTGAACGCAGTTCAGTCGGTACCCAGAGCTTCCAGACATGGTCTCCTTGAAGCTCTTCCCCCCTGTCGAATTGCGTCCGTCTATAAACATACCCGTCTGATACGCACAGTTCGGGCAGTTTGTCTTGATTTGATGTAACGGTGTCAATCAGTTCTTGGTACTCAGTCGTTTTGAAGTACGGTGAGGTGACATCTATGTCTAGTACTCTGTCACTTAACAAAATTTCATTCATTTCGGCCCTGGATAAAGCGTCTGGCACTACATTTTGGGTGCCTTTACGGTGTTGGATATCAAAGTTGTATCCTTGTAGCTTCAAACTCCACCTTGCCAGCCGACCTGATAGGTCTTTCTGACCCATCAACCATTTCAAGCTGGCATGGTCAGTTATCACCGTAAAGGGCAATCCCTCGATGTAAGGCCGCAACCTCTTTATGCTCAGGACCGTTGCATAACATTCTAGTTCCGTAATACTGTAGTTGCGTTGTGCCTTGTTCAACTTTGCTGATACGTAGGCAATTGGTCGTTCGTTTCCGTCCTCGTCTAGTTGGAAGAGTACCCCTCCAACTCCGTCCGTTGATGCATCGCATTGTACGTAAAAGTGCTTGTTGAAATCCGGATGGATTAACACCGGCGCAGAAATGAGTTTCTGTTTTAAACAATTGAATGCTTGCATTGCTTCGTCCGTCATTTTGAATGCTTTTATCTTGTCCTTAGTGAGGCAGTCGTGCAGTGGTGCTGCAATGGTCGCGCAATCCTGTATGAATCTACGGTACCAGCCTGTCATCCCTAGGAACCGCCTGAGTTGCTTCGGTGTTCGGGGTTCGGGGAAGTCTCGCATTGCTGCCACCTTATTTAGATCCGTACGTATACACCCATCGCCTACAACATAACCCAAATAACGCACCTCTTTAAAACAGAATTTGCTCTTTTCAACGTTTATCGTCAATTTTGCATCACGAAGACATTTTGCAACACGGGACAACAAATCTAAATGGGACGAAAAATTCTCAGAACAAACAAGTAAATCATCTAAATAAACAAACACAGAATCACGAAGCGAAGCGGGGATGACCTTGTCTATTAAACGACACATACGTTGTGCCGCGTTGCACAGTCCAAATGGCATTACTGTGAAGTGGTACAAAGGTCTACCAGGTACAGTGAAAGCAGTTTTCTCCCTGGACTTTCGCTCTAAAGGTATCTGCCAAAACGCGTCTTTTAAATCAATGGCAGATATGTACCTGGTATTCTGAAGCCGACTTAGAATACCGTCGATATGTGGGAGTGGGTAGGCGTCTTTGATTGTGCGATCGTTCAACTTGCGGGCGTCCAAACATAAACGATTTTTGGTTCCTTTGATGACTAGAGATACGGGAGAATTCCAGCAACTGTTGCTCTCTTCTATTACGCCCATTTCCAACATCCGATCCAGCTCTGCGAAGATTAACTTTTGTATTGCCGGAGAAATAGGGTAGTGGCGCTGCTTTACTGGAAGGTGTTCATCAGTCACTTCAATGATGTGCTCCTCTACGTCGGTTTTGCCCAACCCAAGTACTGCAAATGAAGGATACTGTGCTTTTACGCGATCCAGAGCAACAGTTTCTTCGTGGCTGAGCTCGTGTTGCACGGCGTCAAATGACAAGTCACCCTCGGCAAGCACGAGCTCTGACACGACATTAGCCTTTGAGTTGATTTGGGGCCCCCTACTGACTACATTAAGCTGGAAGGTTTTCCAGAAATCGATCCCCAGATAGACCCCTTGTTGCAACCCAGGTACTATAAGGAATTCCAGCTCCCGAGTGGTACTGTCCCAGAGCACTGGAAGAGTCACTACTCCAACTACCGCGGTTTCACCCCCATTGGCTGTCTTTACATTTTGGCCCTGAATCGGCAGAATCAGATTCTCTTTTCCTTCGAGAAGTTTATGGGCATTTTTCCCTAAGCAGCTGGCCCCGGCCCCTGAATCTAAGAGCGCGAGCACCACGCGTCCACCGATTTCCGTTTTAGCGAACAACCTGTTGTCGCCCTGCACCGTAACTATCGTCGAAATTATCTTTTTCTTAATCCTTTTAAATAACTTCTGCTTTTCCCTCATTTTCCCTATCTTATCAAAATTTCTCTTCTTCTTCTTGGCGCTGAACTCCTCACAAAATATTCTCCTTCTTGCTTCTTCATACTTTAATTTCCTAACATGTAAACTATCTCTATTTAACTCGACTCTTTTCTTTTCTTCTAATGTTTCCTTCTTCTCTATTTCTTTATCCCTCTTTAAAATCTCTATTTTCCTATTTTCCATCACTTCTCCGGGCGTTCCTGGCTTGAGGCAGAGTTCCCGGACATCTCTGCCAACGCCCGGTTTCCCGCCTCTGGCTTAAATACACAAAAAGACGAATCACCACCACACGCAAAACATCTCATATAATGGAAATTAGACTTACACTTTGTGTCTTTTGCTGCTTCTGCCGGGTTCTTTGTGTAAAAATCCACCGGCATGCCACAAGCATAACACAACATAAGGTGAAACGGGGATGGACAAAACATTTGGTTTTGGACAGGACTAACATTTTGACAATGGACATTGGACGACGAACTTGTAACAGGACTAGGATAATTGGTTGGAATGATGGGTTTCGGAGGAGGATTTTGGGATACGGGGGCACGAGACACATTCCTATTGACATTAGCGCTCCTACTTTCTCTATTAAACGCCTCAACACAGAACTCACCCCCCTGCTCCTCTGACCATACCTCGCTACTCGCTTTAATTCCGCCAACGTTTCTGTTTTTGTGGCGAATGTAAGATTGGCCAGGTACGGCTTTAGGTTGCCCTTTATAATTTTGACCAGCTCTTTCTCCGGGATTCTTTGCCTCAGTCGGATCGTGAGATCGTGGACGTCGGCGTAGAACTCGTCAAAGCTCTCTTGGGGCTGCTGCTTCCGCTCCATAATCTCTCGGATTACCTCATAATCTGCTTCTGCCGACTTGAACTGCGACAAAATCTCCCTTTTTAAACCGAAGTAGTCAAAGGACTCATCGTCGGCGTGGTCCTTCAGTACCTGCCAATACCACTTGAGAGCTGGCCCTGTCACTAAGCAATGGAAGTCCGAAAAGAGTTGCTGATATGACAGCTGGTATTGGACCCTCATTCATTCTAACCTGAAAACAAAACTCTCCACCGTCATACCCTTTGTCGACCCGTCGAATTTAAGGTGCCACTTGTCCAAGTCAACCTTCTTTCTTCCAGTATAGCTGGAGTGGCCGTTGCCTGTATCAGTGTGGTTCGCGGTGCTGCGCTGGTTCGTTGTGGCATCCCTATCTTGCCCTGGGGTGGACGTATTTGGTGGAGGAGCTGATGCAAAAGGAGCGCGCATAGACGTCTCCACATGAGCGACACGATTGCTAAGGGTGGATATATCCGCCCTTACCTTTCGCACTTCGCCCATGTGATGATTCATCTCAGCGTTCTGCTGCATCATCACCTCCATCATACATCCAAGGTGGTCAATCCGTTCATCCACGGTTGCCGGACGCCTGTTGGTGCTCCTCGCTGTAGCTCCTTCACCTCCAGCTGCTCCTGGCCTAGAGCCTCCATTTCTGGGATCTTGGATTCCGCCTCCCACGGCTCCTTCCTCGGAATCTGACATCACTAACAGCCGATCTAACTTCCTTGAAAAATCTAGCGAATTTTCTGACGCGTCTCTGGCAACCCTATCTGTAGCTAAAGCTTCTGTTTGTCCAAACACCGTAGAGGTGCAAAGGTTCAAGAGGTCTATCGGGATACAATCAACTGGTAATTCGATGCCTGTATGGATTTGGTTATACAATGATCCTACCACCTCGTTTTCTAGACCCCTCGTCACACTACGCGTTATTGGCCTGTTACCTCTTAACAAATCTAGAACCCTCTTTGGAATAGCCCCCTGGTACTCGGAATTATCCATAAACGAATGGCCTGGTACAAAAGGGAAATCCGCTACCAGACAACCAACCGTAACGAATAACTTTTAACATAAAAACTCCAACGACAGATTAGCTTGAAAAGGACAAATGAGTGGATTTTAAACTTGGTGTTTGCCTATGTGTTTATTTGGCGATTAAAAAAAATATGCATATGGATGAACAACATGAAAGATATAACAACAATTCACTGCAGCCATATATAAAGCAAAATGTATGTATATATATTAGAGCGTACCAAAAATGTATGGAAAAAAAATGAATGTTCGAAATTTGATATGCACACCCTCTATATCGGTACGTTTTAGCCTTAAGAACATGTGTGCGAAGTTTTATTGTTCTAGGATAACGGCAACCCGTGCCGACTTTAAGTTAAAGTTTTTGCTAGGAGCTTATACTAAGTTCGTAAAAAAGTGCATTAAGGCTTCGAAAATTACATAATTTTAATATTTGGCTCATATATAAAAGACTGTGTAATAAATATCCACCTTTGAACTTTTAAACGGATTTGAGGATTCTTTGCAAGGATATTGAAAAAAAGTATTCACAAGAAAAGGACATTGGAATTTCGAAATTGTGTTAGTAGATTGCGTAACAATATGTTTTCTAGCAAAAATATTTAAATACATCTTGAAACTTTGCAATTACAGTGCACTTTTAATGGGTCATACACGGCGTATGAGTAACATTTGTATAATTCAAGTAAATAAATATTTTGCGAAAAAAGTATAATAATATCAGATCTTTAACAGGGATATCTTTTCTGTAATGTTTTGATATTGTAATCGGGATATATGTTCCTATGATCCTGTATGCATCGCAACAGGTATTGTTTTTGTTCCTCTTCCGCTGTCAGTAATCCATGATAAGGTTTGTTTATTGGGCTGCTCTAGCTTACGCCAGATTGAGATATTTCACAAAATTGTGTTTAACGAACACTTTTCTTGCTCTAGGTTGCTCTATCTTTTGTTTCATGAGTACGCTCAAAACAAAACTAGAGTAATCCAGATCACAAATTTCTGCTCTAGCTTTTTTTATGGAGTAAGTTAGAGCAGAGAAGCAATTGTCAGTCAGGTAAAAGTAAATTTTTGAAAACTTCAAAAAAATTAGCTTGCAAGAAAATCAATGTGTTTGTAAACGTGAATTTGCATTAATTTTGAATATTTAAATAAAAAACCAAATAAAAAGAAACTATCGAGATTCAAGTGTTTCATGGCATTTCTGCTCTGAGTTGCTCTAAGTTGCTCTATTTCGATTTTGACAGCTGCCCTGCTCTGCTCTGCTCTAACCTGCTCTGAACTTTTTTTTGGTCAGTAAACAAACCTATAATCTTGCGTTAATTTTACAGCTCTTTCAGATGTATCATTTACAACTTTCAACATAGAGACCATCGTTTTTGCAATCATAAATTAATTGTTACTAGCCCATAAAGAAGGATGAACGTTAAGGAAGCTATCGTCGAGCTGTAGTCGTGAAAACAAGTTCTTTTGCTTCTGAGTGTTATGAAGTCCTCTATATTTTTTCCTGTAAAAACAAATTTTTGTATAGCTTTACTGGCTTTTTTACGCAATGCGGTAATGATTTCGTTGGTATTCGTGCCTTTTCCGAAAATATGACACACTCCTTTACAGCTAAGTTGGCACTTTGATTTACAGACAACTTCACTTCCCGAATATTGTAAAATAATACCGCGAGTATTTTTCTATTCGACGGGAGTTTCGCACCAGTAATTTGATGCTGCATAGTGCCTATCAAATAAATGTCTTTAATAGAAGCATCAAGTTCAACCGCTATGGTTGCAGCGATAAAAACAAACAATTTAAA
The DNA here is from genome assembly GCA_964058755.1 of Campiglossa producta. NCBI lineage: Eukaryota > Metazoa > Arthropoda > Insecta > Diptera > Tephritidae > Campiglossa > Campiglossa producta. The sequence continues at coordinate 84,568,623 of CAXKVI010000003.1, read as the reverse complement.
TCCTTAGGGAATAATTCAAACGAAACAACTAAAATATTTTGACACACACCAACTGACGTTTATGATGGTTAGGGCAGATCCAAAGGGGTGTTTTACGGGTTCAAACCCCCTCCCTTCGGGATCCAAAAAGTCATATTTTTTTACAGTAACTTACAGCAAAAAATTAGACAAAGTTTGTAGTAAAAACTAAACAAAAAATGTATTGAAAATTTTTACAAAAAATATAAGAAAATTTCCAAAAAAATATATCAAAAATGACACAAAAAAATATTGTAAAAGTTACGCCAAAAATATAGTAAAATTTTCACAAAAAATACAATAAAAATTACACAAAAAATATAGTAAAATTGACAACAAACAACTGATATTTTATTTGTGATTTTTGTTTATTACACTGAACCAAAAACGTACATGTTTTTTACGAACAAAGTTTCATAGAAGTTCACGCTGGTTTTTCTTAAAATATAAGAAAAAAATCATGGAATATAAGAAAATTTTCTTACAATTTATGAATGAATTCATGCTTTCTGTGGATTTGTTTACATATTTTACGAAAAAGTACTTATATTCTAGGAAATGTTCTTAAATTTCTACGAAAAAGTTCTTTGGAGAGGTTTTAACGAACAATTCTTAAAATCTATGTACTTTTTCATTGGATACATGAACTTTTTTGGTTCAGTGTAAATACGAGATAAGACGGTATTGGATATACGTAATACATGCCTACTTTATACGAACATAAAACGAGTTGAATGGAATCGTTTTATATATACGTATAACTAGGTAACACATTCGGTAATGAAATACGTGATATTGAATTTGACATTGCGCATACCAACAAATGTAGGTATATTTTTTTTTTTTAAACAAGTATGAAAGGTCAGTTTTGAGAAACTGTGAATGAAGAATGTCCTCGAAATTAAATAAAAAAAATTGAACCCCCCTTCCCAAAATTGTGGATCCACCACTGACTGACGTTTAACGATAAGAGGTTGATGAAAGTAACAAATCAGTATGCTAACAGGCAAGGTTGTTGGGTTGCTCCTGGTCCATGTTTTGTTTGATATCTTCAAAACGGATTGAGATATCGAAATAAGAACTACACAACGTTCAGGCCGTCAGGAATACCTTTCAGTTGAAGGAATACCCATATTGCAAAATCAATTTCTATGATACCTCCTGTCACATTTTGCATCCTTAAATATTTTGATATACGTTTTCAGGACTTTTATTACAATACAATTTTTTAAGACACATAAAGTTTTGAAAAAGTTGAAAGATAAAAATTTTAACGGACATTACTTCGATGTCCTTGAAGGATAATTAAAAAAATATATATATTTAGCCTATATTTTAATTATACTTTAAACTAGTAACCACAAATTCACATTTTGTTAAAATTTTTCTGGAGGTTCTACAATCTTTGACCCTTCAAAGGATATCCTGAGCATCTGGTACAGAAAAAAATTTAGATTTACTAATAGAAGTCCTTAAGGGGTAAGGATACAGTTATAAGAGAAAAACGAGAACATAAGTCATTTAATTAGCAAAACGCAGTGGAATGTAGTAGATTTTACTGATAACTTCAACCGCAAGTCGGCACGGGTTGCCGTGGTCCGAATTTCATAAAACTTTGTCAGGATAGTGTTTGATGCATAATGGTCAAAATAAGGGGGTGTGCGTTTAAATAAAACCACTTTGAAATTTTGGGACACTCTAATATATATGTGAAATAAATGGGTATATATGTATAGGTACTATTAATGAGTAAAAAAAAAACGTTAATAAATATGCAATCAAAATTCCAACAAACTTAGATTTCTAAAAGGGTTTTTATATTTGGGGGTATATGTGTATAAGTATGCGAAACTCAAAAGCAAAACCCCAAAATAGAACTTCAGAAATTATAAAACTTCCAATAAAAAATAAAAAATTTAAATGAAAAATATTATAAAATAAATTAGTATCCAATAAATAAACCAAAAACGATCCTAAATAAGATCTTCCAAAATTTAAAAATTGTAAATAAAAGAGAAGCCAAAAAAGGTTTAAACGATAAAAGATAAAGCTTTTATAGGAAACTTTAAAATAACTGAAAGTTTGAAGTATCACAAGCCAAAATTCTATCAAAAATGTGTTAAGGGACTGTTGGTGCCTTTGGTGTCGTCCTCGCCCGATGGACACCGTGGGTAGTTGAGTATGATAATGAAAAGTTCTGTCCAAGGTCAAAGTCAGCTAATCCCCTCTTAACTATGGAATGTGGCACGACAGCGTCTTAAGGCTGGCTCACGACGTGGTTGCCACAATTCCCCCTTTGCCCCATTAATCTACTTTACCCCCTGCAGCCATACAAAAACCTCACATACGTAGAGTGCTGGACCATACGTATGGCAACTAATGTTGCATGCAACAAAAACGAAAACAAAGAATGTCGTCATAAAGTACTGCCGATGACTTCTGATACCACTTTTATCAAACGTTGGAGTTCTTAAAAGGAACTCAGAAATCACCGTCAGCACTCCCCCCACTGTCTTGTCACTCAGGCACATATCGCTCGTTGCTTGCAACAAGTGATGTTGCCCTCGTGACAATAACTCTGTCCGTGAGAAGGAAAAATTTACGAAAGTGGAAGAGATAGGAAAACTGAAAATAGTATAAAGGAAAGTAAAAGAAAGTATGAGAAAATGAAAATTAGAAAGTAAAAAAAAATTGAAATTAGGAAAATATGTGAAAATTGAAACTTTAAACGAGTGGGCTATAGCGTTGCCGTTGGGCGCCATTGTTACGTAACTGCCTGGTGCGGGAGAGGAGGAGTGGCGGGTCGGCATGGTTGTAGCCCGGCTGAGGCTCGTCGGCATTGGGGCGCAGTTCTTGCCACTTCTCCTTTCCCAACAGTTGCGAACCAAAATTAGAGTTCATACCTGGGGAAAGAATATATACAAAACAGAGGAAATAGTGAGATAGAAAAAGCGGGAGAAAACCTGTCCGAGTCAGGTGGAGCCTTCCCACCCCTCCTGTTCACAAGATGTGAACAGCCTTTGGACTCTACTATGGCTCCGCTTCCCGAGTAGAGTCCCCTTAAACCTGACTAATGTCCGTCTATGTGTACTTACGTTACTCCATTCTTTTCTCAACTACCCCAACTTACCATCAGTTGCCACAAGGGCAACACCTCCACCAACAAATGTATGTCTTTAGCCAGACATGTTATGGACTCAATTACCTAAAGCAAAGAAAATCTTCAACCCATAAACTTCAAAGGAAATTTTCTTTTGAATTTACAATATTCAATAATTTACAACCTTTATTAAAAATTATTCAAGATAGAAATAAACCCTTACGCTAATTGAAAATTTATTCTTAATACCAAAATTACTATTAATTATTTTCTAATCCTAACACTTAAAAGATATTCAAAATTTTAATGGCGACAGACAACTTCAAAAAAATCTTAGAATTCAACCAGCCTAATGTGTATCTAGTTATTTGTGCACAGGCACACATTTAAATATAATTAAATATGTATGGAAGTATGTGCGCTCCCTCTCTCTAAAATTTGTAAACAAACTATATATATATATGTGTATGAGTCTCACTCAGATAAATTGGTAGCTACATTTATGTGTGTATGAGCATTCTCGCTCTGAGTAAAACAGATGTAACAATATATATATGAAGGTATGTGTATGTGTGTGTGTGTATATTATTTTTCCTCTGCAAAACACTCACCTCGCTTTACAGTCCACGTTGGTACCAAAGTGACGTTGCGAGCTGAAAAGAAATGAGAAAAAAACAAACAACATACACAGGGCTATATTAAAGACAGTGGTTCAGTTATAGGTCTTTGACCGCTTGACGTGGTCAAGGCTAATTTTTAAGAACAATTGTCTTTTGGGTTTTAGTTTAACAACGCGGTTCGGTGCATATGCATTATTTTATGCATATGCAAAAAAAATTTACGTATACGAAGAAAAATCTCGCGTCGAATAAATTTAAAGTAACTTGTCAAAAGGACAAAATAAAAAAATTTTAAATCGCGAAACCGAGTTTAAAAAAAATGTCTAAAATATTAAAAGTGATTTAAGTGGTAAGTGCAGATAAAATCTGATAAAAAACCACAAAAATTTTATTTTTCCATAATAATATATGTAGACTGGAAATGAAAATAAAAAGGCAAAAACGACCAAAGGGGTCAAAAACAAATAAACAAAATGCAGAAATGAAAAGTGAAAGTGTAAGTGAAATACTGAAACAAAAAAAATGGATCACATTTTTTTGACGACAATGTCTCGCAAACAAAAAAATATGGAATTTAGTTGAGCTCTAGGCGAGATCAAAAAAACGCCAAAAAAAAAGAATAAAAGTTATAAAAAAAAATTTATGAATTAAAACAATGCAAAAATGAAAATTTTTCTTTTTCGAATAGATACAAAAATTCAAATTTTAAAAGTGGCAGCGTGCATACAAGTGTTTACGCATATGCCTATGTAGGTGGAGACATATGTATGAATAAAAAATTATAAGAAGGACTGAAGGTAAGAAAAATTCAAAATACAACTGAACTTCTACTATTTAACTTATAAAACTAATAAATAAATGTAAATGAATTCATAAATGCAAAAAAATTAACAAATCAAAAAATTCAAAGTTTGAAAGTTTTTCTCAAAAAAGATAGTTGGGTAGTGCACTCTACTAAATGTACCAAAGTGTGTGTGATGGTGGTAGTGGTAAAACTTCAAAGTTGGTGAGCACGCTGTCGCTGAGCCGAGCTTAGTTACTCTCTCTCTCTCACCTCTCTGCGGTGTTTCTGTGTTAGTGCTATGTTTTGTGTCGCCGTGTATATGTGTGGTGAGTGAATGTTTCAGAGTCGATGTTGCCAAGTAGATATTTATGTTGCTGATAATCTTGCCCAAATTCTGTACATGTTGCTGTGGCAATTAGGAATGTTGCTCATACTGATGCTGTGTTGTAATGGAAAAATGTGTTCTACCCTCTTTTGTAGTGTTTGACGTGCCGGTATGATATTAAATGTTGGTATGATGTCGATTCCCTGTGTTTTGTGTGAGTGAGTGTGTGTGCGTGTCTATATAATTTTTGGCCTGGTTTCCAAAATTGGTTTTGGCCCAAATTCTGCCTTTTGGCCAAGTAAAAATTCCTCCAAAGATTTTTAGTGCTATATATGTGAACGTGTGATATGATCGTTTGTTGTTGTTTTCCGTGTTTTTTTCTTTGTGTGTGTGGTTTCATGTATTTTGTTGGCGAGGGTTTATATATTTAACTGTCGCGGCCTTCGGTTGGCTTCGTGAGCTGCAATAAAAATGTATATGCATATTTTTTTCAAATATTTTTATTTTTCAAATTTCCTGCTAGATTTTGTTTTCTGGCCTTTAACTAACTTTGACGAATCTTATGAAATTATTTTTCTTCTCAAAAAAAATTGCCCAAAAGTCCACATCAATTATTTCAAAAAAAAAATTCTTCTTCATCTTCTCTGTTTGCATACGTGCTCGTGCACTTGTGCATATTTTAATATTATTGAATTTTCAGAATTAAATTAAATTTTATCTAACTTAAAATTCAAGAAAAATCCAAAAGGTAAAAAAAATGGGATTTTGGGTCAAAAATTATAATTCGTGATTTAAAATTTTATGGTTTTGACAAAAGTGCAAAGAAATTATTTACAACAACAACCCAGCCTATTTGTTTGCGTTCATGCTCGTGTACATATTTACATACATATGTACACGTAAGTGCATTTATGCAGTTTTTAATCTTTTAGGAATTTTTCGAATAAAAATTTTAGAAAACAAAAAAAATAAAAAAATTTGAGAAACGGTTTTGGGGCTCAAAAATATTATTTAATATTTCAGGAATATTTTAGTGCACGCTGATGCAATTAAATAAACGGTCCTTTTCAGGGCCCCAAAATTTCTAAACAGAGAGATCAAAAATTACGAAGCATCATTTTAGTTATAAACAAATAAAAAAAATATTAAAAAAAAATGTTTCAAACCCTTGGCAGGAAACCACAATCTAAATTAACAATAATAAATTTTAATCGAGGATTTACACCGGAATTAAAAAATCTCTAAATTCACAAAAAAAAATTTTTAGAATTCACGGAAACTATTTTTACTAAACTTTCAAAAGGTTTTTCAAAAATTTAAAAATTTCACGAAGTGACTTACCGGTGACTCTGCAGATTGCTTGAAGGGATTTTATCGCCCTGAGGCGGCGGCTCTCCTGGCGCTGGTCAGATACCTAGGGAAGATTCCCTGGTACCAGTGATCCACTAATTTATTTTACGCTCGCGTATACTTTTGGCGTGAAACCGCACTTTAAATAAATACTTTATTTTTTTTTTCACACGCGCACCTACACTTTAAGGTGAAAACGCACTTTAAACTTAAACTTTTTTTTTCACACTTTGGCACTCGATCAAGACCGCGACTTTTCCAATTTTGATTTGTCGATCAGCGGAACCCCTTTTTATACACCATTGTCCTTGCGGCATTTCGGACATCGTACGGCACGAATTGCCTGTCTGCTTTGGTCAAACCAATCCGCGTTCGACACTTAAGCGGCACGTATATGTGCATATGTACAAGCAACATTTTAACCCACTCACACCATTATCCATCCGCTATGCAAATATCGTAAAAACGAATAAGGGACTTCGGTTAGCGGTTGCCCATACTTCTGCTCATATACCCGCTTGCGCGTAGTCAGAGAAATCTTCAAAGGCTGTCGTTACAAAATGTTTCCACATGTCTTTCACGAAGTCTTCCATCACCCTACCATCATCTTATGAAATTGCCGGTGGTCATTTGGCCTCAGTCAATAAGATTGTTGATTTAGGGGGGTTGTTTTTGACACAAAGTTTTCTTTTGTCAATCATATAAGTATGTTACATACTTCCAAAGGCATACTCGAATCTTGCTTTTCTTCGAAGATATGCCAAAGACTTCAAAGACCCGTATACAAGGAAAGCTCTCTACATTTCTTTGGTTCGCTCGTAGACTATAATATGCCTCCATTATTTGGAACCCCATTTATAACTGTCACTCGGCTAGAATTGAAAGGGTTCAAAGGAAATTTATGCGGTTTGGCCTAATTTTCCTCAATTTTGAGGTACCAACCCTGTTTACCCGAAGAACTCTGCGTTTACTAATGTTTGCCTATGATATTATAGTTGGCTCTTTAGACTGTCCAGACCTCCTTGGAAAAGTTTCTTTCAATGTACCTAGTAGATCCCTACGATTGTTCTTACCTTTTTATTAGTCTGCCCCTAGGGCGAATTATTGTTATTTTAATTATTGGATTAGGGCGAATTATTGTTATTTTAATCCTTTAAATCGTGCCCTTATTGAATTTAATAAGCTCGGTAGGAGTCTAACTATTGATTTTTCCCTGCCAAGAGACTCTTTCAAGTCACTTATTGAATTCAGTTTTAATGTATTACGTACTTAACAAATTACTTTTAGTTTTACTTTCATTGTATATAGTCTGTAAGATGAAAATCATAGACTGAATAAGGTTAGGTTAGGTTCAAGTGGCTGCCGCAGAGGCACACTTAGGCCAGTTTTGAAAGGCCCGTTGTGATACCACCAACACAAGGAAAGTCAGTCCCGGGACCCAGCCAAATGGAAAATCCCTGAGTTGTTGGGATTTTCCACATAGCAGAATCCCGGGACTGACACTCCTAAACCGACGCCGTTACTCCTCCTCGAACCACTTAGATGACTTTATGAAGGCCATCAAGTCCTTTATGTCCAGTTCCGCGATCTGGCTTAGGCTATCCAGGAACGGAATTCCCAAAAAGCGCGTTCTCGCGCCGCTTAAAGCCGGACAGTTGCAGATTAGGTGTTCCACTCTTTCCTCCTCCTCATCATCTTTGCAACTCCTGCAGCATCGTCGGTAGGGCACACTTAGCCTTTCTGCATGCCTACCAATGAGGCAGTGACCGGTTAATACCCCTATCAATATGCAGATTTCCCTCCTAGTTAGGGCATAAATGCGTCTAGACCTTTTAAGATCCCATTTTGGCCAGGTTTGTTTCGATATCCGACACCCTGGGGATTGCAGCCATCTTTCGTTGGCTTGACGGAGTGTGTGCTCCTTCAGCATTAGTTTGCATGTGGCAAACGGCATACCTAAGCGCTCTTTATCCTGAAGAACCTGCTTGGTCGTGCCCTGCCTGGCAAGCTCGTCTGCCTTACAGTTTCCCTCAATGTCCCTATGTCCCGGGACCCATATGAGGTTTACGCGGTTCTGTTGGGCCATCTCCTGAAGAGATCGACGACAGCTGAGCGTCAGTTCAGAGTTGAACGTGTATGAGCCAAGGGATTTGATGGCCGCTTGGCTATCGCTGAAAATAGCGATATCTTCTCCGATAACACGTTTGTTTAACCAGGCCGCGGCGTCTAGGATTGCCGAGACTTCCGCCTGGAAGACGCTACAATGATCAGGTAGTCTGAAGGAGAGCTCAAGGTCCAAATCCCTTGAATAAACCCCTCCTCCAACTCTGCCGTCCAACTTCGAGCCGTCGGTGTATATGGAAGTGCCACCATTTGTTTCGGGACACCAATCCGTCCTCTCCCAGTCTTCTCTGCTGGGAATGTTTATTTTGAAACAGCTATCACCGACTGTAGTGGTCGCACAACGATCTGTGCTTAGAGGGAGAAAGCTGTAAGATTCCAGAATACTGGAGTGTCCAATAGTACCCGCCCCCCAACTGGAGGTTTCTCTTAGGCGCAGAGCTGATGCCGCTGCTGACCGAAACCCTTCCAGATCAAGTGGCAAAATGCCCAGAATGACCTGGAGGGCTTCGTTGGGCGTTGTCCTTAGCGCACCGCTTATACAGATCATATTGGATCTATGGACTTTCCGCAACAGATTCAGGTATGTTGCCTTGCTCAGCGCAGGCCACCATACGACGACTCCATATAGCATGATTGGACGAATGATGGCCGTGTAGATCCAACTGCATACTCTAGGGCTGAGCCCCCATTTTTTGCCAATGGCTCTTTTGCATGTGTAAAGAGCGATGCAAGCTTTCTTCTGGCGCTGAAGAACATTCTCCTTCCAATTCAGTTTCCTGTCCAGAACTATGCCTAGAAACTTGGCCTTATCCGACAAGCCCAGGCGCGTGCCATCTAGTTCTGGTAGGCTTAGTGGCGGTATTTTGTACCGGTTGGTGAAGAGGACAAGTTCCACTTTCCCCGGGTTGATACTAAGTCCGCAGCGAGAGGACCACGTCGAAACTTCTCGCAGTGCTACTTGCACACAGAGTTTGTGGGAACTTGCCTCTGAATGCAATAGCTAAATCGTCTGCGTATGCCACTATCTTCCCGCCCCCCCAACTTGTGTCACGTAGCAACGAGTTGACTGTGAGGTTCCATAAAAGCGGGGAAAGAACACCACCCTGGGGGGTTCCCCTTGTGACATAGCGTGATAACTCAACCGTACCAAGTGAAGAAGCTATTTTCCTTCCCCTTAAAAGTTGGTCAATTAAACCAGTTAGAGGTCTATCTACGCCCAGATTAGTTAGAGCGGAGTTGATAGCCTCCGGGCTTATATTGTTGAAAGCCCCCTCAATGTCTAGGAAGGCCACGAGACAGTAGTCCTTTTCACACAGCGATTTCTCAATGACCGATACTAGGCTGTGCAGAGCGGTTTCTGTTGATTTACCCTTGGTGTATGCATGCTGATAGCTAGAAATAAGGTTGCTATCAATAGTCGTTGAGAGGTAGTCGCTTAGTATCCTCTCAAAGGTTTTGAGTACAAAGGACGAGAGACTGATCGGTCTGTAGTCTTTTGGCTCGTAGTGGGATGCCTTCCCAGCCTTAGGGATAAACACTACCGTGGCGCTTCTCCAGGAGCCCGGAATGTGGTTGAGAGCCAGGCAGGCTGTGAAGAGAAATACCAGCCATTTAGCTGATGTCTCCAACGTGTTTATAAGTTGCGCGGGGATAATCCCGTCCGGCCCGGCAGCCTTGTACGGTTCAAAGCTTTTAATTGCCCACCTTACTCTTTCCTCAGTGACGGGTATATTTACTGCCAGGTTTGTTGCAGGTGCTAGTGGTGCATCATGCAGATTCCCCGGAAAATGTGTATTCAAGAGCAGCTCAAGGGTTTCCTCTTCCGTGCTGGTCCAGGATCCGTCAGGTTTTCGCAGATAGCTGATGGTTGTTTGACTTTTCGAGAGGACTCGTCTAAGTCTCCCTGTGTCGTCGACCTTTTCGACGCCAGTGCAGAAATTTCTCCACGAGGTTCTCTTCGCCTGTCTCAGAGCTTTTTTGTAGGCCCTTAGTTTAGCTTTATATTCGTGCCAATGAGGCTCAGAGCCGAAGCTCTTGGCCTTGTTAAATTGTTTCCGGCATGATATTCGGAGCGAGTCCAAATCGTAGGACCACCAATGTGGCCTGTGTTTACCGCGTGGTTTTGGCACTGGACAAGCCTGTCCTAGAGCATTTGAGAGCGCCGATGTAAATGTAGTAACAAGATCCTCCAGCTCCTCTACTGATGAGGGGGCTTGTGAGGGCAGTACTGGGAGGTCTCTGCCCAATATTTCATTGTGTAACTGCCAATTTGTGTTACGTGGATTGCGCTTCATGATTGGTTGTTCTACAATAAAGTCTAAAACCATTTCTATGTAACGGTGGTCGGAGAATGAATGTTCTTCCAGAACCCGCCCTTTTCTGACCCACCCATAAGCGCCTTCACTACAGATAGTGATGTCTATGACCTCCCTACGGGTCTTAGTGATAAAAGTAGGCTCATTACCCACGTTGCAAATTACCAGGTTGGTTGTTAAGAGGTAATCAAACAGAGACTCGCCCCTGGCATTGATATCGGAACTCCCCCATTGGACATGGTGAGCATTAGCGTCCGCTCCAATAATAAGATTACCCGTGCAGAAATTTGACACCAGGTCTTTCACCTCCGTTTGTGGTGGGGGTTCTTCGGCGTCGTAGGGCATATAGACCGACGCAACCGTCAGGCGGGTGCTGTCGACCGTTAGACTGATAGCGGTAATATCACCATTGGTGTAGTTAGGTAGGAGAAAGGAGTTCAACTCAGACTTGACCAAAATACACGTTCGGACTTTGCTCTCCTCGCTGGCTCGAATGAGCTTGAAGCCCTTAGTCCCCAATCCGCAGATTCTCGAGCTATTGACCCAGGGTTCTTGGATGAGGACCACATCCACATAGACTGAATAAAGAATAATAATAATAATAATAAATGAGCTATTGTTGCTACCATAAACTATTGCAAAAACTTTATACTACATAAAAACACATTACTATAGATAAAAAGAAGGTATCTGAAATATCCAAACTGCATTTTCAAGAGAAATAGTTGCTCTTTCAGAAGATATATGCAGGTTTAAACGAAAATAAGTTTTCATGAAGTAATAGAGTAATGAACATAGCAAAAAAATGCATTTGCATGCATGAATATTTCAAAAACCAGAACCAAATTGAAAAATCTGAATCAGATTCAGATTCAGCGTGTCAAAGAGCTTCAGAATTATATTACTTCATTTCTGGATCTGCACTTTTTTGAAATTTTGTCGGCCTGTGTAATTCTTGTTATTGCTGCTTTCGAAAAGTATTTGACGTTAAGATGCTACTTTACTGCTGCTGTTGTCGTGAAGTGGCGAAGAAATAAAATTAGCTTTGGTAAGTCGCTATTTATTTCTATTAAAAAGAAATTTACATTAAATGATATTGCAAATGATGGTACAAACATATAAAATAAATGATTTCTTTACTTACCGCAGTTTTGCGCCCTTTCACTTGTTCCTTCACGACAGCAATGAATTTGACTTTCATGACTTGCATGAAGAGGACAAGAAGGAGTACGCAAATGGCGGTAAGCGAATTTCAAACACAAAACATAAATTTTAACATGGAAACAATTAGAATTGAAATACATTATTAGGGCGGGTCGTTTTGTTACATCCCCACCCCCGTGGATCCCCCGGATTCACCAGAAATCACGTTCAAAACGGCCAGCTTTGATATTGGACGGCGAAGCACACCAGTGCTGGTCCTGACATCTGCTCTTCTCATCGCGCCATCTGCACCCCTATATACGCACTCAACCACTCCGCGGCACCACTGTCGCCTCGGCATGTTCGGATCGCAGATGAAAACCAGATCACCCACACACAACTCTTTCACTGGTGCACACCACTTAGCTCGCCTTGTCAAGGTAGGCAAATACTCAACTATCCACCGTTTCCAGAATCTATCGCGCAGCTGCCTTGAGATTCGCCATTGTTTGCGCAAGGTGCACGCTTTGTCCTCCTGCTCGCTTATTCCAGGTGTCTGCATCGCATTAGATGACCCGAGCAAGAAATGGTTCGGGGTAAATGGCTCTTCTTGATCGGCTGAGATCGGAAGATGCGTGAGTGGCCTCGAATTCACCATGTTTTCTGCTTCTATGATTAGGCTTTGTAAGGTGTATTCACGCGGAGCAACTTCTTTCAAAGTGTGACTTAAAACCCGTTTCACGGAACGTGCCATGCGCTCCCATATACCGCCTTCCGATGGTTTATAAGGGCAATTGAAAACCCACTCAACTTCCTTCGACGACAACTCATCACTCACTCGCTTACAGTCAAACACCTCATCAAATCGTTTTGCTTCTTGATCTGCGCCTACAAAATTTTTACCGTTGTCGCTTCTTAGCCTCACTGGCACACCACGTCGATTGATAAAGTTCCTGATAGCTAGGATGCAAGCGTCACTGGACAAGTCGTAAGCTACCTCTAAATGTATAGCCCGGACTGTAAGGCATGTAAAAAGGGCTATCCACCGCTTCTCAGTACGTCTGCCAATAGTAACCTTTAGGGGACCGAAATAGTCCAGGCCAGTGTGGCTAAATGGCCGAACGTTTGGCATTAATCTATCCTCTGGGAGCGGGCCCATAATTGGCTGGACTGGATTAGCGCGGGCGATTCTGCATTCCATGCATTCGCTTATAACTCGTCGTAAACAATCCAAAATTTTCGTCTTATTTCAAGAATTGTTGCTTCTACATTTTGGTGCTTCATTTTACTATGATGATACACGACAATTAGCTCTGTAACGCGATGTTTCGGTGGAAGTATTATTGGATGCATGGCATCTACTGGTAACCTGCTGGCGGCTTGAATCCTACCGCCCACCCTGATGAGTGAATTCTCATCCAGGTAGGGCAAGAGACTGCGTATCGGACTATCCTTTGAGATTACTTGTCCATCTTGTAACTGTCTCAACTCTATGGCATATATCGATGACTGCGCCTTACGACAGAGATAAACCTCAGCATCATGCAACTCTTTCATAGATAATCCGTGATTACCACCACCAGAATTTTCACAACTTTTGCGTCGTATAAACTTATACATCCAAGCCGTAGTTCTTCTCAACCTAACATATGAGGAAAAACGCTTAAAATCAATTAAATTGCTATCGATAGCCAAAAATATATGTCTTTTCTGAATTTCGTCCTCATTTTCATCTCCTGAGCGAGCAGCGATTGGAGTACGTGGCCACGATTCGACGCTCATAGATAAAAACTTGGGACCTGAAAACCATCGTGTCGACGGTTGAATATCTATACCGCTCTTTCGACGTGTAGCTGCGTCAGCTACGTTTTCGCTTGTAGGAAGCCATCTCCAATCACTTGGCGAAGTTGATGACAGGATTTCCGCTATCCGATGTGCTACAAATGGCTTATACTGTCTGTGCTTGGAATTTATCCAGTTGACCACTGTTGTTGAGTCACTCCAAAAAACACGCGAGGAGATAGCAAGTCGATGTTCGTCGAGAATCGTTTGGGACAATCGAGTTCCGAGTACGGCTGCTTGGAGTTCAAGCCTCGGTATCGTCATTGGCTTCATAGACGCGCATTTTGTTTTCGCACACACAAGCGAAACTTTAATAGTTCCATCAACGGTAACATATCTCCAATAACATACAGCTGCAAAGGCTTCCTCGCTAGCATCCACAAAAACATGTAACTCCAAGTGCTTGGGTTCACCCCCATTGAAATAAAAACGATCTATTTTAACTGCACCAGTTCTACGAACTTCTCCCTGCCAACTTCTCCAAGCGGCGGTGATGTCATCAGTGAGCGGCTCGTCCCAGATGATTTTGCGCCTCCATACTTCACGCATGATTAGCTTAGCCCCAATTACCAGATGGCTTAAGAATCCCAATGGATCAAAAATCGACATAACATAGCTTAGTACCTCCCTCTTCGTTGGCGGCCTGCTTCCACTGATGACATCATCAGCTAACCGGGGAAATTTGAGCTCGTATCTGAAGGTGTCATCTCTTGGCTGCCAAAACATTCCTAGAACCTTTTCGCTTGATGGATTCTTTGCGTTGAAGTAGGTGCTTCCGATGCTACTTGCTTCACCATCGCTTTCTAGTGCCTCTACTACCTCTTTTGAATTGGATTTGTATCCGCGCATCTGAAAGCCAGCTGCTTTGTGTATTTGAGTCACTTCCTTCGCTACGCTTACTGCTTGCACCACCGACTCGAAACTGTCCACAAAGTCGTCTACGTAATGATGCTTCACAATGGACTCAACTGCGCGCGGAAATCGATCAGCATGTTTCGAAGCGTTCAGCGTCTTCACATATTGCGCTGCACACGGGGAGCAGGCAGCACCGAGTGTCATAACCTGCATCTCATATACATCGGGTGGGCTGTTTACGTCATCTCTCCACAAGAATCTCTGCGCGCATCTATCTTCAGGACGAATGTAGACCTGGTGGAACATCTCGGCGATGTCACCGCATACTCCGATTGACCCGATTCGAAAGTTAAATAATACAGAAGGCATTGGCTGATATTATTGGGGCCCCTTGAGTAAGCATGAGTTAAGTGACACACCTTCGACAGATGCGGCAGCATCAAACACTAGACGGAGCTTCCCGGGCTTATTGGGATTCACTACCCCAAAGTGGGGCAGATACCATAACTTTGTGCTTACTATTCCTATTTCACCTGGAGCCAACTTTCGTGCATACCCTTTCTCAATATAACGATGTATGATTTCTTTGTATGCTGTGGCGAAAGGATGATCCTTTTCAAATCTACGTTCAATTCTTAACAATCTGCTTTTAGCCATTTGATAACTATCAGGCAACTTTACATGGTCACTCTTCCAAAGAAGCCCTGTTTCAAACCTTCCATTGACGCGAATTGTAGTTTCCCTAAGTATACGTTCAGCACGCTCATCAGCATTACTTTTTATGGCCGGCGCAGGTCGTACTCCGAAGCTATCAGTATCAAAATATTCTTCTACTAGCGCATGTAAGTCCCTCACCTTACTTACATGTAAACACGTTGCGCCTGGCGTACTTCTATTATTGGTGGGCCCAAAGACTACCCAGCCAAGTTCCGTGTTAGCTGCATAGGGACCGCGATCCTCCAATGGCATAGTGATGGAGGGCAAACCTAAGTGGCAATGATCCAGGCCGATAAGTATCATTGGAATTACATTGGAGTACGTCAAGGGCAAGCTAGGCAGATTGGTGGTGGGTAGTCCATTTAAATCGCTGGCACTTAAACTTTGTGCTGGAAGATTAAGATTTGGCAAAACGTACACACGCCGTAACCTATGGCGCTTACCCATACCCTTTCCGCTGATGTGGAGATTGACTACTGTTGCAGCTTCTTGGGCCGTTCTTCCTCCAAACCATTGCATATTTAAATCGCATTCTTCCCCACGGATACCAAGCTTCATCAAAAGACTCTTATCCATCATCGTAATGGAGGAGCCTTCGTCTAAAATTGCATATGTATCAATCTTCTTATGTGGCCCATAAAGCGTTACTGGCAAGACGCGGAATAAAGGCCCTTGTTTTTTGGATACACTGGAGGAGCAGTTCAGCATTGGCTCAACTACGTTGGTGGTACCTACCAGCTGTTGTGATGTGACCGTACTAGTATCTTGGCTTGGCTCGTGCAGAAGTTTATTATGTTTTCGTTGACAACCATCAACCATGCACACTGTGCGACTACGACAATCGCGCGACGAATGACCATTCCTCAAGCACGAAAAACATAAGCGGTTCTGCTTTATCAAAGCCCATCTATCAGACACACTAGAATCGAGAAACTTTTTGCACATACTAACTTTGTGTTGCCCCTTGCAGATTGAGCACTTGATAGCCGGTTGGGACTGACTCGGCCGGTTCTCTATGGCATGTAATACTACGCGACGTTTGCTATCACTTTGTTGTAAAGTGCACACCAAATTTGCTAAATCGCTGAGCCAGTTGCTGAAGTCGATGACAGTTGGATATGGTTTGATGGCGGCGGCGTATCTAGCCCAATCCATCCTCTTGCTGATAAGAAGCTTACTAACTAGCTCCTCTAGCAACGTTGGGTTCGAAAGATGCTGAGTACCGTTCACAGACTGTAAAAAAATAGACAAGTTTTTTGCTTTTGTGGCGAAAGGTATGAGTTTCTCTATGGCGGACTCAGATATGGGACTAATTTCTTTAAGCTGTTGAAGCTGACTTCGTATCAACCACTCCGGCCGACCAAACCAAAACTGTAGTTGCTCCATAACAGCATTAACGTTATCTGGGTGTATAAGTAGCGATTTGACAACTTCCCTAGCTTCTCCTTTCAGGCATTTCAAAAGGCGTTGATTGTTTTCTAGGTTAGTGTAACCATAGGCGGCAGTTGATTGACTAAACGCATTTGAAAATAATGGCCAGTCTTCCGGTTGACCACTAAACTCAGGTAAATCTTGGAGCTTTCGTAAAACATGGTAATTTGTATTAGTGGCTACTGATTGTGGAGTGCGAGTACCATTTGAAGAATAATCTACACTCGTTGTTGTTGCAGGAGGACGACAAGGCAGTGCACTATAGGCGACGTTTGACTGGTACCCGTTATAAATGTAAGGCAGTGTTGTTGCTGGCTGTGACGCAACTGTATATAGGTGCGTTGGCAAAGCACTTGATACAGTTGACGGTTGCCCACCACTGGTACAGTTTAACTGTGACTATGGCACGATATTATGCAGGCTACTTGTGGGCTCGACGGATTGACTATTATAACGGGTGCTTTCATAGAGAGATCTAAGTTGGTTATTCTGCACTTGCGCTTGTGTGTCTCGAAGCTGGTTTTCCAGCAATTGTATCTTAGTAAGTAAAAGACTCACCTGTTGTGCGGAAATATTGTACTCTTGCTCTGGTGTCTTACTTGGAGCGGCTGTGTTGTATGTGTGTGTGGTTGCGGCATTCTTTCCTATTGGATATGTTGAGATCGGCGTAGTGATCATTGTTGAGGCGGCAGTGGCATCAAGTAAAGCATTAGATGTAGCTGTTTCAGCTGCGTTGATATTGGCAGATGGCGTAACTATAGGGGTGGCTGAGGTAGCCGGCATGGCCACTGATACTGCGGCGGCGTTGGCAGTGGTGATCATTGGTAAAAGTTCTGAGGCTGTGGTTGCTTGAGCGGTGGACATTGCAATAAGAGCGGCTATAGCATCGGCAGATGATGCACTCATTTCACCAGAACTCTGAACAGATTCTGGAGTAGATTCTTGCAGGCGTGGACTCCGGCGTGGTGGAGTGCGTTTCAACATTTTTTTGCAAGTACTGCCCATACGTACAATGTTCAATGTCAAGCAGGCAATGGCTTAGCTGAACAACCGTTATGACCGCTATGCGTATAAAAAATTCCAAATACAGTGCGACCTGTTGCACTGCGAAATAAAGCTGTTGTCGTGAAGTGGCTATAGCCACAATCAATTAAAAGGTTGGAAGTTCGATCAGTGAATGAATTCTTTATTGACTTAACTTTCTTTTATACAAAATTCTTACACTAATACCTACAAACTATTTACAGACTAAAACGTATATTTACACACGTGTATATTACTACTACATACTAACTAGAATGCATAATTCTAAAATATGCTACGTCAACATATGGTTGCAATAAATGTGTCGGTATGACAGTCGCACTGCCAACTGGCGAACTGGCGAACTGGCGTTGTGACTCAGTTAGGCATTGCGAATGTCTTTGGCGGTGTCTTTGACCATCCGCAGTTGGCTTTTTGTATTGCTCTTGCCCTTTCTATAACGATTAGTGCCTTCGGCATAGCACGAGTTAATCTTTAGTTCAACCGAAAGGGAGATGAGAAATAGATAAATCTCAATCTTTAACGTACTTTCACCCATTGTGGTACGATTTTTCTTTATCTTGTATTTTTTTTTTTTTTTTTTTTTTTTCAAATTTTTTCTACCAAATTTAAAATTTTCTTAAATAAGGTGAAAATTGGCTTATTTACATTATTAGTTTCTTTATTTAATTTTGCTTGTACTTATTATTTGTGTTTCCTTTTTAAAAAAGTTTTTGATGTTGTCTTTTGCTTAGATGCGTTGTTGTACATTGTTCAATTGTCTCAATTTGTTCTTTATATAATTTTTTAATAGAATTATTATTGTGACAATTAAGAATGAACTTACGCATATAAAAATTACCAACCATTTATCAGAGATTTCTGCTTTATCTTCTATCATTGGGTGTGTTTCAAATGTGGCAATTTTATTTTCGTTAATTTTATCTTCAGAGGTTTCTTTCCCTACCTCATATCCTGCTATAGCTACTAAAATACCGTTCTATGCGATTTTCCACCATGCCATTTTAAAATTTAATACTAAAATTTTTCGAATTCAAATTTTTATTTATTCATAAATTTGTCTTTTAAATTACAATTTTTAATTAAAATTTATTTTCAGACTTTACTTTACGTATCAATCTGTTTGTTTCTTCTACTAATGTGGAGGGATATAATAAATCTTTCATTGTAGGTTCTCTACCCATTCCTATATATATCCAAAATTTCCTTAAGCAATTTAAATTATGTCTGTTACTTCCCTTATCTCGTGATCTTGATTTACGAGCAATGTCTGCGTTTTCACGCTCTAAGTTATCCACAATTCTGTTTATTGCGTCGTAATCAAGATCATCGGGCAATGCACTATCCATAAGAAGAAAATTTATTTAAAATAATTAAATTTGAAAAAGCATTTGAATTTACTCAATTTTTTTTTTTTTATTATTATTGATGTCTTAACAATTCTATTTTTTCATGAATTTTTAATCTTTCATCAGAGTTAGTGGCAAAGTTAAATTGTTGATGCAATTTAGCTAACTCTATTCTTCTTTTTACTTTTCTGCCTGCCCTTTTTCGTTTATGTACAATGTTTGGGACAGGGGTTTTAGGAATTTTTTCCGTTTTATTTATTTTATTCCTTTTCCGATACTCTTCAATAGTAATCGGTTTAGGGCCAATTTTTTCGGATTTGCGACTCTCGAGGATCTGATTTGAACCTTTAATAAATGTGTCTATACACTTTTGAAAAAGTTTATCAATTTCTTCTTGAAATATTTTATCAGACTCCTCTTGAGTCGAAATCTTTTGCATTATATTTCGTAAAAATTCGGTTATATAAACAAAATTTTCAATATTTAATTTTTAAACTTTTACCCCTAAGCAAATTACTGCTATTTGGATAGCGACCATAAGGCGTGCCGAAGTTTTCTAAAAAACTTATTTATTTAATTACATATATATATACTTAAAGCTATGCCGCCATCATTTTGCTGCCAGTCCTTAATATTCCACCCTTTTTATGTACGCACACGACTGCCACGAACCTGACTCAATTCCATCTGTTATGTCTTCACCACGTTTATCTTCAGTGCCTTTACAATACCATGTTACCTCAATACATTCAGTGCGTTTCGAGCCAAATACCACCACGTTTTTCTTCAGTGCATTTACCATACCACGTTACTTCAATACATTCAATGCGTTTCAAGCCAAATACCACCACGTTTTTCTTCAGCTATTGTCAAATGTACGTCACCATTGCTACCATTGCTAGCGCCACGCCAAAACAATCCAATTTATTGCCAAACAAATAACTTGTACAAATTTTGTAAGTTTGCTCGATCCTTATAACGACCGCGAATATCTGAAACTTTTTGATGATTTCGCGTGTTGCTTTATAACATTTTTTTTTTATTTTACTTGGCTGGCGGTTTCGCCTTTTAAAGCCAAAGTGTATATTATTTTAGAGGCCTGGCAGGATCGCCATATAGCCACAATCAATTAAAAGGTTGGAAGTTCGATCAGTGAATGAATTCTTTATTGACTTAACTTTCTTTTATACAAAATTCTTACACTAATACTTACAAACTATTTACAGACTAAAACGTATATTTACATTAATGTATATTACTACTACATACTAACTAGAATGCATAATTCTAAAATATGCTACGTCAACATATGGTTGCAATAAATGTGTCGGTATGACAGTCGCACTGCCAACTGGCGAACTGGCGTTGTGACTCAGTTAGGCATTGCGAATGTCTTTGGCGGTGTCTTTGACCATCCGCACAAGTGTAACAAGACTCTCGCTATATGCGGCATGTGCTGTCTTTGCATAAACTCCCGCTGAGTTCATTGTAACTAATTTGGGTAAAGTGTTGTTGTATACATTCTTATTTGTTTATGCATCTTTGTGCACATGACAATTAAACGAAAAAGGGCGGTGTGTTTATGTAATACTACATGGCGAAGAAATAAAATTAGCTTTGGTAAGTCGCTATTTATTTCTATTAAAAAGAAATTTACATTAAATGATATTGCAAATGATGGTACAAACATATAAAATAAATGATTCCTTTACTTACCGCAGTTTTGCGCCCTTTCACTTGTTCCTTCACGACAGCAATGAATTTGACTTTCATGACTTGCATGAAGAGGACAAGAAGGAGTACGCAATTGCCAGTAAGCGAATGTCAAACACAAAACATAAATTTTAACATGGAAACAATTAGAATTGAAATACATTATTAGGGCGGGTCGTTTTGTTACAGCTGCTATTGATAATTAGTTCTTCAATATTCTAGCTTGTCACATAGACTTAGTTATTATTTGTTCCAACATATCTTTCATACTTCTTTCCATCGACATATATTTATTTAGATAATTACATTACGCAATTTGTTCGAGGCACGCAATCTTTTTCAAATTTTCACTTAAATTGTTGCCTAATATAATGTGAAAAGTAGTACTTTTATTAATGTTTCTTATTGGAGCTTAGCTCGAAAATTGTTTATACCTGCTGTAATTTTTTTACTAGTCCTAGGGTATTCTAATTTTTGATGTTACGAAATTTTTATGAATTTTGATACTTAGAGAAAATTGACAAAGATTTACACAGCGATGGATACCATGACGCGTTTCGGACTTTCCAGGGTCCACATCAGATGGATTTTCGGACACAGCAATTGCTTATAACAAATCAGCTACGATGCCCTGTAGTATTTCTAAGTCAACTTTCTTATAAGCGTGCCAATTTCATACCTTTAGACATAAGGCCGCGACATATTTTCCATATGATACACGGAATATGAGTATATTATTAGGCGTGCATATTTATGCAGAAGCACGCTGAGGTTTTTAATTTGCATTCCTTCATACCACTTTTTTGTGTATTATTGGTTTGCTCTACCTATGGTGTATACTTATGTATCAATTATGAATGTTTCTTATTGGAGCTTAGCTCGAAAATTGTTTATACCTGCTGTACGTTTTTACTAGTACTAGGGTATTCTAATTTTTGATGTTACGAAATTTTTATGAATTTTGATACTTAGAGAAAATTGACAAAGATTTACACAGCGATGGATACCATGACGCGTTTCGGACTTTCCAGGGTCCACATCAGATGGCAGAAGCACACTGAGGTTTTTAATTTGCATTCCTTCATACCACTTTTTTGTGTATTATAGGTTTGCTCTACCTATGGTGTGTACTTATGTATCAATTATGAATGCTTCTTATTGGAGCTTAGCTCGAAAATTGTTTATACCTGCTGTACTTTTTTACTAGTACTAGGGTATTCTAATTTTTGATGTTACGAAATTTTTATGAATTTTGATACTTAGAGAAAATTGACAAAGATTTACACAGCGATGGATACCATGACGCGTTTCGGACTTTCCAGGGTCCACATCAGATGGATTTTCGGACACAGCAATTGCTTATAACAAATCAGCTACGATGCCCTGTAGTATTTCTAAGTCAACTTTCTTATAAGCGTGCCAATGTCATACCTTTAGACATAAGGCCGCGACATATTTTCCATATGATACACGGAATATGAGTATATTATTACGCGTGCATATTTATGCAGAAGCACACTGAGGTATTTAATTTGCATTCCTTCATACCACTTTTTTGTGTATTATTGGTTTGCTCTACCTATGGTGTGTACTTATGTATCAATTATGAATGTTTCTTATTGGAGCTTAGCTCGAAAATTGTTTATACCTGCTGTACTTTTTTACTAGTACTAGGGTATTCACTCGTATAGCCGTCGAACTGAACGGACGTGTTTTGCTTTGTGTCGTGGGGTGCGCGCTAAGTAAAGCAATAGTAAATAGCTTTCTTCTTTTCTAAACATAAATTTGAACTAAATAAAATTTAACATGCGTGTGCAGATTGTGGCGCCTACTTCCATGCTTTGTGCGCCAAAATCGATGCCGATACCCTGGAGTATCTGAAGTCCAGCAACATAAAGCATCGCTGCGACGCCTGTAATCTTATGCGTCGTAAGTCCCTGCATCAACAGCCTCAGCCAGGTGCCGTAGCTGCAGATGCTAGTTCAAGACCGAAGATTCCCTCGCAGTTGCCGCTAAAACTACGCAAGTGACAAAACTAAATCCAACTACAAGTAGCGGCCAAAAACAACAAGCACAAAAATCATCCAACAATGCAAATTCGGTGACCAACAGAAATTACAACAACAATAACAATACCAACATAAAAACAACAGATCAGGTTCAATGTACACAAGTGAGCGAGCAAACAAATATTAACAACGGTGAATCTGCACAAGAAATCACAATGCAGTTGCTGTATGAAGAAATATTGAGTTTGAGGAAATTCAATGCAGATTTGAAGCAGCTCGAAGCTGACAATGCTAAACTGAGCGATAAAGTGAGCAGGCTTGAAGGTTTGCTGAACTATAGAGAGCAACAGCTGTTGGAGAGTGCTGTTGATATTGTTGGTGTGCCTGCTGTCACTGACGACGAAGTTAGAGAGTGCACACAACATATTTTAAGCACGGCTATGGGCATTTCCATAACTCCGGAGCAATTGAAAAAATGTTACATTAAGAAAATAAAGCAAAAACATGAATCTTCTTCTGCGACAAATATTATTCGTGTGCACTTCACCTCAGCTGAATTGAAGAAAAAAGTCATGCAGACGAAAAAAAAGGCGAAGGGCAAATTGACAACTGAGATTTTTGGAGACAAAGATAAGAGGAAGATTTTTATTAATGAGAGTCTCACAACATACAACAGGTCACTGCTGTCTGCTGCAAAATCAATCAAGGGCGAGAAAAATTATAAGTATCTATGGATAAGTAACAATAAAATTCTTTTGAAAAAGGACGATAATGACGCGGTCGTTGTTTTAAGAAACTTTGACGATTTGTCAAAAATCACGCAATTTTTTTGTTTTTTAAATTTAATAAAATTAAGTTCTAAAGTAACTTTTATGAATTTTTCGAATTTTCTTTTAACAAACAACAACGTCATTACTAGTCCTTTAAACGATTTGAAACACTTATCTCACGTTACCAATCGCCTTGTTATTGTGCACCAAAATATTCGTAGTCTCCGGCAAAATTTTGACTTGCTTCTTTGTAATCTTGAGTTATTTAAAAATTATCCTGATATTATCTTTGTATCAGAGATATGGATATATGAGCATGAAACACAAGATTTCAAAATACATGATTATAACTTTTTTGCGAATACTAATGAGCGTTACTGTGCAGGTGGAGTAGGAGTATTCGTGCGTAGCTCGTACGATTGTGATTATTGTTCTTATCACTTGATAAGCGCGGATATATTGAAACTTTCCATTAGCATCGCTGGCAAAGCGTATACTTGTCTATGTGTTTACAGGTTGCATTCAGTTTCCGTCCAAAACTTTTTAGAAGAATTCTCATCTCTCCTAAGTTGTGAAAAATCGAGCAATCTCATTGTGATAGGTGATTTTAGCTTAGATATTTTGCAACAAAGTGTTGCAGCAGATAATTATCAAATATTAATGGCCAGCTTTGGACTAACGTCATATATAAATGAATCGACGCGAAATGCCTCTGGTACTTGCCTCGACCATGTATTTTGTCGCTTCAATTGCAATGTCACCAGTCCTTTAAATAGTCTAAACTTTGACCTCAAAATTACTGATCATACAATGACTGGTTTACATATGTATTAAGAATGTATGTGATAAACCTGAGGCAATTAGAAATTTAACTCCTAACATAGTTAGAATAAATTTCTCATTGCTGAAGGAAAGATTACGATTTGAATCTTGGGGCGAAGTTTATATTGAAAGAGATATATCCAAGGCATACAGCAGCTTTTCAAGTATTTTAAAAAAGCATATAGAAGCTGCAAGCTTCACGTTTATACCACGTAAATCCAGCTTGAAGCTTAAATCGTGGATTTCTAAGTCGCTGATTTGCAAAATCAAATTGAAAAATAAACTAGGAAGGAAGTGCTGTAGGCTTGCGCGAAATCATAAGCTGCATCATCGTTATGCTAAATTGTGTAGAGAAGTAAAAAAAGAAGTTGGCTTTCAACGCGATAAGTTTTATCGCGATAAGTTTATTTCCGCGCAGGGTAATTCTAAGAAAGAATGGGAAGTTATAAACAGTATGGTAAACCGGAATCGCAAGGCAGGTACCTCATCGTTTTCCTTAACTAGTTGTGGAGAGACCATTACAAATCCTACGGTGATTGCCAACCTTTTTAATGAGTACTTTTCTACTATCGGACTAACTGACATATCTTCTTCGTGCAATTGTCTGAAGTTTGAAGAGGCTAGTGCGGAGAGTAGTTTTATGTTCGAACCTTTCACCGGATTAGAAGTTTTGAAAACTATTAAGTCTTTGAACAATTCAAGATCTTGTGGAGATGATGGAATTTCAAACCAGGTTTTGAAAAATATAGCTTTTGATGTAGTTGATGTCCTTGTACATCTCTTTAATGCGAGCATTTTTTCTGGAACTTTTCCTTCCGAGATCAAATGTTCTATTGTAATTCCCTTATACAAAAAGGGCAACAAAAAAGACAGAAACAATTATAGGCCAATTTCTTTACTTTCCTCGATATCAAAAGTTTTTGAAAAATTGTTTAAGACTAGAATTATTTCATTTCTTGATCATAAAAACTTTTTTAGTCCGATGCAATTCGGTTTTAGGTCAGGGCGGTCTACTGAGGATGCCTTGCTACAATTTTGTTCATATATTAATGGCGACTTAGATGATAAAAAGAACTGCGCTGGTCTGTTTGTAGACATTACTAAAGCTTTTGACATGGTAGATCATCAAATTTTGTTAGCCAAGCTGCATAACGTCGGTTTTCGTGGGTTTCTTTATAGCTGGTTTAACAGCAACTTAACAGGAAGAGTAAAGAGGGTAAAAGTTGGTAAAAGTATGAGCAGCGCATCTTCAATTAATTTGGGAGTTCCACAGGGGTCTGTCTTAGGTCCACTGTTATTTTTAATCTACCTAACTCAATCTTTTCCCTACCATTTTTTGGGAAGGTTACCGCTTTCGCCGACGACCTCGCGATTGCGTATGGGTCAATGAGTTTTTTGGATTTGGTGGCGAGTATTAATCACGATGTGCATCTTCTAAGGACCTGGTTCGCTAAGCATAAACTCATAGTGAGTAAAAAAACTCAGATGATTTTCTTCAATCTACAAGCGAAAAGTGTGCCTGATGTAGATGTTGTGTTTCATTCCAAAAACTGCAGTAGTTTCAGCCTACATGACCTGACTTGTCCTTTGAGATCCTACAACTTCAGTGCTATTTGTAGCGATGTGTGCTTCACCATTGATAAGGTGTAGGACTTTCAATATTTGGGTGTATCTCTTGACCAAAATTTATCTTGGGCTTCTCATACCTCCCGCTTGAAATCTTATTTGCAATTTACAGTTCGTCACTTTTATAACCTTAGAAATGTTTATTCAAACACTACGCTGAGAACTCTATACTCCAAACTTCAATATGGGATTAGCTGTTGGGGTGGTGCATCTCTTAATAAAATTCAGCCTCTTTTAACTGTGCAAAAATGTGTTATTAGTATAAGTTTGTAATGTCAGTCGGTTTCACCATTCTATGTAGTTATTTAAAATCATGAGAATCTTGCCAATAAGACACATGTATTATTATAAAACATTAAAAATATTTTTTATTCGATGTGGTTATTTACATAGTCTGGATTTAGAAAACTACTGTCTGAGGACCAACACCCAATGCTTAGTCGCTATTCCGGCATATCGTACAGCTCATTTAAGTAACTTCTTTAGCATAGTATCTTGCAAGTTGTTCAATGCTCTGCCTGATAATATACGCCTCATTAGGAATTTGCCTAAATTTTTACAAAGTGTTAAATCTTATCTCCTAGAGTTGTCACATACACTCAGAGAAAAAACAAGAATTTTGTACTTAAATCAAGCCCAAATCAAGAATTTTGGTCACGAAAGTAGGGTAATTCCGAATATTCTTATACGAAGTACAAAATTCTTATATCAAGAATTTTTTTCTTACTTCGAAAATTCTTCTTTCAAGAATAATTTTGTCCGAATTTAAGAACGCCCGGGGTTGTTTCAAGAACAATATATTCTTAGGGTTAGTTTGTTATTCTTAATTTTAAACTGAACAAATCTTTTTTCAATCCCAATTGTTTCTTAAACTAATACTAAAATTCTCAAAACAAGATTTAAGTTTAAGGGGTTGTGAGTTCGATTCTCGGTGAAGTCAGTATAATTTTTTTTTATATAAAAAAAATAAAAAATAAAATTATTTTTTCAGAGTTCTTATATTGACTTCATTGAGAATCGAACTCAGGTCCCTCCCTACGCTTAACCAGGGTGCTTACTATGCCATCGTTTACTTTTTCTTGCCACTTTCTAATTATGTTTGTTCTAAATGACACGTTGCTTTTTGTTGCCTCCACCGGGAATCGAGCTCACACGCTTTGACTGCTGCACGGACGTCTCTACCACGAGGCTATCGCGTATTCATGTTTGCTGTCGTCTCATTGCAGCCATGTTCTATTGTTATTTTGAGACAGGGTAGTATATTTTCAAGAAAAAGTGTTCTTGTTTTAAGACCACAAAGTGTTTGATTATTTCGTTCATTTCATATCATCTGCATTACAAACCAATGTAATTCGCAGATAGTTTATGGAATTTTCTTAATATAAGTAAAATTTTCTAATTTATTGATTTGAGTATGTAATAGTTTTGTTTTAAGAACACTTTTTCTTAATTTAAGTACTTTATTCCTGTTTGAAGCTTTTTGCATCTTATTTATTGATTTGAGTACATAATGGTTTTGTTTTAAGAATAAAATTCTTAATATAAGTACTTTATTCTTATTTAAAGCTTTTTGCATCTCAATTTCAAAAACAAGAACGAAAAATTCTTATTCTAAAAATATTTAAGTACGAAAAATTCTTGAAATTTTAAGAATGGAAAAAGATAAATTTAATTCCGGTCGGACTTAATTTTAGAATTCCATTTTTCTCTGAGTGTACTGATATCAAGGTTTTGCTGAGGCCGAATATTTAGTGAACCTGAGATCAAAAAGTTCTTTTCTTTGAATATTGAAATTGTAATTGTAAAAGTTCCTTTCTTTGAATATTGATATTGTAATTTCTTAGTACTGTTTTCAACCCACACACTACTCTAAGTAAATATGTATATTATTTTTGATTTAAATTTGAAAATGGCATTCGAAACTATTATTTTCTTTTTACAGAATGCCTTACCTTTTTTCTTATTCATAATTCTTTAACTGATGTAAACTATATGCTGTTATACTATGTAAATTATAAGAAAAAATGAATAAATAAATCTAATCTAATCTAATCTAATTTTTGATTGACAAAGATTTACACAGCGATGGATACCATGACGCGTTTCGGACTTTCCAGGGTCCACATCAGATGGATTTTCGGACACAGAACTACTGTGTCTGCACCGAAGCGGTTAAAGCAATTGCTTATAACAAATCAGCTAGGATGCCCTGTAGTATTTCTAAGTCAACTTTCTCATAAGCGTGCCAATTTCATACCTTTAGACATAAGGCCGCTAGATATTTTCCATGTGATACACGGAATATGAGTATATTATTAGGCGTGCATATTTATGCAGAAGCACACTGAGGTTTTTAATTTGCAGTCCTTCATACCACTTTTTTGTGTATTATTGGTTTGCTCTACCTATGGTGTGTACTTATGTATCAATTATGAATGTTTCTTCGAGCTTAGCTCGAAAATTGTTTATACCTGCTGTACTTTTTTACCAGTACTAGGGTATTCTAATTTTTGATGTTACGAAATTTTTATGAATTTTGATACTTAGAGAAAATTGACAAAGATTTACACAGCGATGGATACCATGACGCGTTTCGGAATTTCCAGGGTCCACATCAGATGGATTTTCGGACACAGAACTACTATGTCTGCACCGAAGCGGTTAAAGCAATTGCTTATAACAAATCAGCTACGATGCCCTGTAGTATTTCTAAGTCAACTTTCTTATAAGCGTGCCAATTTCATACCTTTAGACATAAGGTCGCGACATATTTTCCATATGATACACGGAATATGAGTATATTATTAGGCGTGCATATTTATGCAGAAGCTCACTGAGGTTTTTAATTTGCATTCCTTCATACCACTTTTTTGTGTATTATAGGTTTGCTCTACCTATGGTGTGTACTTATGTATCAATTATTAATGTTTCTTCGAGCTTAGCTCGAAAATTGTTTATACCTGCTGTACTTTTTTACCAGTACTAGGGTATTCTAATTTTTGATGTTACGAAATTTTTATGAATTTTGATACTTAGAGAAAATTGACAAAGATTTACACAGCGATGGATACCATGACGCGTTTCGGACTTTCCATGGTCCACATCAGATGGGTTTTCGGACACAGAACTACTGTGTCTGCACCGAAGCGGTTAAAGCAATTGCTTATAACAAATCAGCTACGATGCCCTGTAGTATTTCTAAGTCAACTTTCTTATAAACGTGCCAATTTCATACCTTTAGACATAAGGCCGCGACATATTTTCCATATGATACACGGAATATGAGTATATTATTAGGCGTGCATATTTATGCAGAAGCACACTGAGGTTTTTAATTTGCATTCCTTCATACCACTTTTTTGTGTATTATTGGTTTGCTCTACCTATGGTGTGTACTTATGTATCAATTATGAATGTTTCTTATTGGAGCTTAGCTCGAAAATTGTTTATACCTGCTGTACTTTTTTACTAGTACTAGGGTATTCTAATTTTTGATGTTACGAAATTTTTATGAATTTTGATACTTAGAGAAAATTGACAAAGATTTACACAGCGATGGATACCATGACGCGTTTCGGAATTTCCAGGGTCCACATCAGATGGATTTTCGGACACAGAACTACTATGTCTGCACCGAAGCGGTTAAAGCAATTGCTTATAACAAATCAGCTACGATGCCCTGTAGTATTTCTAAGTCAACTTTCTTATAAGCGTGCCAATTTCATACCTTTAGACATAAGGCCGCGACATATTTTCCATATGATACATGGAATATGAGTATATTATTAGGCGTGCATATTTATGCAGAAGCACACTGAGGTTTTTAATTTGCATTCCTTCATACCACTTTTTTGGGTATTATTGGTTTGCTCTACCTATGGTGTGTACTTATGTATCAATTATGAATGTTTCTTATTGGAGCTTAGCTCGAAAATTGTTTATACCTGCTGTACTTTTTTACTAGTACTAGGGTATTCTAATTTTTGATGTTACGAAATGTTTATGAATATTGATACTTAGAGAAAATTGACAAAGATTTACACAGCGATGGATACCATGACGAGTTTCGGACTTTCCAGGGTCCGTATCAGATGGATTTTCGGACACAGAACTACTGTGTCTGCACCGAAGCGGTTAAAGCAATTGCTTATAACAAATCAGCTACGATGCCCTGTAGTATTTCTAAGTCAACTTTCTTATAAGCGTGCCAATTTCATACCTTTAGATACACGGAATATGAGTATATTATTAGGCGTGCATATTTATGCAGAAGTACACTGAGGTTTTTAATTTGCATTCCTTCATACTACTTTTTTGTGTATTATAGGTTTGCTCTACCTATGGTGTGTACTTATGTATCAATTATGAATGTTTCTTATTGGAGCTTAGCTCGAAAATTGTTTATACCTGCTGTTGTGTTCATTATTCTCCTTTTTCCTTTATGCTATGTTCGCTTACAATATACACTGCTTAATCAGTAATAAATGAATTGTTAAACGGAACGGTGCTCTTTCAATCAGATTTATTAATCGAGTCAACACTGGTCCTTCGTACCGAATAATTTGAACAATAAAAATAATAAAGTATTATAAATTAATTAGCACAGCAAACAAACATTTATCAAAGTGTTAAATACAACAGTGACTTAGCCTTTTTTCATTACTCCCACTACAAGCATTGTGTTCGCATACACATCTTCACGCAAATACATACATAAGTACAATTGTTGAATATTAGTGTACCTTTGACATTGCTTGTCCTCTGGAAATATATACATAAAGCATATAAAGCTAAATTCTATTGTTTTCTATTGTGTCTTAAACTGGTTCGTAGTTTGGATTGTACAATGGCAACCAACCATGTTAAATCGCGTGATTCTGCTTTGAATGCTATCAAGAGGTATTTGAAAAAGAGTACAGACGATGCATTCGTAATGGACTCTGAAAATATATCGAGTTATATGCACCTTTTAAATGAACAATGGGTTAGGTTTAGCCAATCCCAAGAAGCTGTTGAGCTGTCGTGCGGCACTGAAAACTTTGAAGTTGAAGAAGCAACTAGGGAACAGTGCGAGATATGGTACACTACAGCATTATCCAATTTTATGCGTACTCAGAATAGTTTAACGCAGAAAGTTGCCACTAATACAACGACGCCGGTATCGGCTTCAATCCGTTTGCCCAAAATGGAATTACCCACATTTACAGGTGATCCTACAGAGTGGACCCCTTTTCATGATGCCTTTCAATCATTAGTAGATACTAATTCTAATTTGACCAACAGCCAAAAACTTCATTATCTAAGAAGCAGTTTGAAGGGTGAAGCGCTGCACATCATAAGCAGCTTCCAAATTTGCGATGCAAATTACGACGAAGCCTGGAATCTCCTTAAATCACGGTTCAAAGTTATGCGTATCATTGTTGACGGTCATTTTCGTGCTATGTCAGCCATAAACAGGGCGGGAAGCGACACTGCCGCTGATATAAAAAGCGTTTTAGATCCTAATTTGCAGCACATAAGGGCACTGAAAGCGTTGGGACGTCCTGTAGAGTTTTGGGATGACTGGTTGGTCCACCATATAGTCGGGAAACTAGCCTTTGAAACGAGAAAACAGTGGGAGTTGTCACTTGAAGATGATGATCCACCAACCTTCGATCAATTAAAGACGTTTTTGGAGATAAGGTGTCGATCTCTATCCGTTCTTTCAACCGCAGTAGATACTCCAAACAAGCCCGGCCCAAAGGGCTTTAGAAAGTCCGCTAATGTATTACACGCAATTGAGGAATACAGTGCCAAATGTACTCATTGCAGTGGCGACCACAGAATTTACAATTGTGAGCGGTTTTTGAGTTTGGGTGGTGACGAAAGGAGGCAGTTTATCAAAGAAATCGGCGCTTGCTTAAACTGCCTAAGCAAGGGTCATTACAAAGCTAGATGCCGCAGCGACTCCATTTGTCGTATTTGCCACCTCCGCCACCATACGCTCATTCACTCAGCCACCGACGCCACAAATTCTCAAAATTCTGTTCATGTCTCCAGTCCTGGTGCACCCGCTACTACCGCCATCGATTATGTCGCTAATGCTAAAACCGCTAGGAATCAAAACGATTCCTCCGCACTCCTCGTTTCACCCGCAACTTTTCACCAACCCGTCGCTAATTGCAAACACACCTCGTTTAAAGCAACCATTTCTTCAGCCAAGGAGTCTCAAAATGCAACGTGGAAAGCAGTTCTTCTAGCAACTGCAATGGTTAATATTCAAAATTATTCTGGCCGCTGGCAAACCGCACGTGTATTATTCGACACAGGTTCTCATGCTTCATTTATAACCGAATCCTGCGTCCAACGCTTACGTTTATCAAGAAGATCTTCGTCAATTATCGTAACAGGAATCGGCTCTGCTAACGGCGGGCGAACTAAAGGTGAGGTATCGCTTACCCTTGCATCCAAATTTTCGTCGCAAATATTTAAAATAAACGCTCTCGTTCTCACTAAAATTACAAATGATCTGCCCACCAGCAATGTTCCTATCACTGACTGGCTGCACTTAAATAATCTGTCGCTGGCTGATTCCCAATTTATGAAATCACGCCCCATAGATATACTTATTGGTGTCGATGAAATGGACAAATTTATCATACCAGAGATTCGGAAGGGACCTACAGGTGCGCCTATAGCTCAGAATACTGTGTTAGGATGGACACTATTCGGCCAGATAGATGTACCTTTACCAGCTCTTCAGAAAACGCTATCCTTCCATAGCGACACGCAGCTAACACATACGCTGTGCAAATTGTGGGAGCTGGAAGAAGCTCCTAGAAAAAAATACCTAACGACGGAGGAGAAATATTCATTTCGAATCCAATCTACATCGTGCTTCAGATGGCCGTTTCGTTGTGAAACTTCCGTTAAAATTAGATATACCACTGGGTGAATCACGCAGCCTTGCTGTTCGCAGTCTTTTACGTATGGAGCGGAAGTTTGAAGCGAACCCTAAACTACGACAAGAATACAATCGCTTTATGGACGAATTGGTAGAAATGAACCACATGGAGGAAGTTGTAGAGTCTGACTGCTCTAGCAATTGTTACTATATGCCACATCACTCCGTCGTTAAGGAATCAAGTATTACTACAAAACTAAGGGTAGTGTTTAATGCATCCGCCAAAACATCAACAGGCTACTCCTTAAATGACGCCTTAATGGTTGGTTCTCAGTTGCAACCTACGCTATTTTCAACCTTGATTAGGTTCAGAACTCATCGCTACGCTCTTAACGCCGATGTTGCCAAAATGTATAGACAAGTATACGTTTCAAAGGAGCACACTGACTTGCAACGAATAGTGTGGCGTTCAGATCAATCACTCCCTATTAAGGATTACCGCATGTTGCGAGTTACGTACGGTGTAGCTGCAGCATCACATCTAGCTGTAAAAGCTCTTCAACAGGCTGCAAAAGATGCTATGGGACGTTATGACAAAGCTGCGTCCGTTATCCTTCGGGACTTCTATATGGACGACTTACTTACAGGGTCCTCTAACATAGACGAATTAAAGGCAATACAGCGCGAAGTATCTACCGTGCTTGGTAGTAGTGGCTTTGAGTTGAGGCAGTGGGCTTCCGAGAGTTGACAGCATCTATTCCGAATGCATCGAAGAAGATCTCTCACTATATCGCTGAAGACAAGGAAGTCCATGCCCTAGGTCTAATTTGGAACACCGAAAATGATTATTTAACATTTGCAGTGAATCTAAGGGATGCACCACCGGTCCTGTCCAAAAGAGCATATCTAGCAGACTCTAGCGTTCTATTCGATCCTCTCGGACTGCTATCGCCTTGCACAGTTAAATCAAAAATTTGGTTTCAGGACTTGTGGCGCTCCAACATAGATTGGGATGAATCAGTCCCAATGCCTAAGGTTAAAACGAATCATCGCTTACGTCCTACGCTTTATCAACAACATCCGAGCTGTTACAACAAAAACTTTGGAGAAGAGATACGGGCCTCTCCATTGCAATGAGATCGCTGACGCTGAAAACGCTCTCATAAGGTATACCCAAAGCTTTTATTTCTCTAATGAAATTTCTTATTGTAACATACATACATACAACCCTTTCTTGATGGAAATGGTGTTCTCAGCGTTGGTGGCCGCTTAAAGCATGCTGTAGTCACGGCCGATGTCAAGCTCCTGATCGCTGAAATACACAGCATTACAATACACGGCGGGCCTCAAGTTATGCTCACAATTTTACAACGTCACTTTTGGGTTGTATCCGCTAGGAATCTGGTGCGAAATATATATCGCAAATGTGTCAAATGTACACGATTAAACCGTAAATTTACTGCACAGTGTATGGGAGATTTGCCCCCCAGCCGTGTCAACTTTGCTCGTTGCTTCCTTCGCAGCGCTGTTGACTTTGCAGGTCCATATTTTACAAATTTTCAAACGGAAGAGGAGCGAAATCGATTAAGGGTTATATATGCTCTTTCATATGCATGACTAGCGCAGCAATGCACATGGAGCTCGTCGGCGACTTATCTTCTGCATCGTTTTTGAATGCCTTCAAAAAGTTTATTAATCGCCGAGGATTTTGTAAGGAGGTATATTCCGATAACGGCACGAATTTTGTTGGAGCGGAGAAAGAATTGCGAAGAATGCTTGAACGTTGCATGGCGGATGAAAAAGTCAGTTCATTTTTTGCCGACTCCAGCGTCTCATGGAAATTCAACCCTCCAAGTGCCCCACAAATGGGGGGTATTGGGAAATCGGCATAAAGCGTATAAAATACCATCTAAAACGAGTTTTAGGGGATCATTGGTTAACATATGAAGAATTTAGTACGCTACTCACTGAAGTTGAAGCATGCGTAAATTCGCGGCCGCTGTGCTCTCTGAATGTAAGTCCCGGTGACTTAGAAACTCTTACTCCTGGTCATTTTATTGTGGGTGAGCCACTTAAATCACTCCCTGAACCCGACATGCCGGAATTCACTGGAAACTTGCATCAACGCTGGCACGCTATATCTTTAATGCGACATCACTTTTGGAAACGATGGCGTGATGAATATCTAGTGAATTTACAACGCCGAACAAAGTGGTTTCGAACATCAGCGAACCTGGCAGAAAATGATATTGTTGTTATTTTAAATGAATCTACACCACCAACTAAGTGGAAGCTAGGTCGAGTGTTAAGGTGTCATCCCGGCGCGGATGGTAAGGTGCGTGTGGTCACCGTCAAAACGGCTGATGGCGAACTTGTGCGGCCGGTAGTCAAGCTTTGTTTGTTGCCAACTAAGGGAGACTTGTTCTTGGACCCAACAGAATAAATTTTTAATGAACATAAGTATAAATTTTTGCATATTTTCTTACAATGAATTGTATAAGTATAGACATCTATTTTAAGATAATTTCTTACAATGAATTGTATTAGTATGAAAATCTAGTTTAAGATTATTGATGTTTAAGATGTGGGGTCAAATTGAACTTATTTAAACCGTTCAAGGCTGGCGGGATGTTGTGTTCATTATTCTCCTTTTTCCTTTATGCTATGTTCGCTTACAATATACACTGCTTATTCAGTAATAAATGAATTGTTAAACAGAACGGTGCTCTTTCAGTCAGATTTATTATACGCACACCCCTCTGTGCAACGAAGAAAGTGCGCACAGTAACGGAAGGAAAGTTTGACGTCGAGAAGCTGCGCATGACACAGACAGCTGATAATTTCACAACTCGACTCTCACACCTGCTAGCAGAGGGCAATCCTCGACCTAACGATGTAACCGAGCAATGGAAGCATATCTCTCACTCATTGCGTACCGCCGCTGAGGCCACTATAGGGTTCCAGCGAGCCCGCAAGAACAACTGGTACGATGAGGAATGCAAAACTGCCTCGAAAAAAAGGACGCTGCCTACAAGGAGACGTTGCGAACGGGCGCAACCCGCAGTGTATGGCAACAATATCGTGAGGCAAAGAAGGAAGAGAGACGCCTTTACAGAAAAAAGAAAAGTGAGGCCGAAAGGCGTGAGTGTGAGGAGCTTGAGATGCTGGCTGACAGAAATGATGCCCGAAAATTCTATGAAAAGATCCGGCGGATGACGGAAGGTTTTAAGACCGGGGCAAGCTGCTGTAAGGACAATAATGGCGACCTGGTAACCGACGTACAAAGTGTACTTAAATTATGGAGGGAGCACTTCTCCTCACTGCTAAATTGCGAGGGAGACGTCGAACCCGATAACCCAATCCCTGACGATGGAAAAGTCGTCCCACCACCTGACTATGATGAAGTGAGGATAGCTATATCCCGGCTCAAAAACAACAAAGCGCCTGGAAAAGACGGACTACCCGCCAAACTGTTCAAACACGGAGGCGAAGAGCTGGTAAAAAGCATGCATCAGCTCTTATGCAGAATATGGTCAGACGAATGCATGCCTCCGGATTGGAATTTAAGTGTGCTTTGCCCAATCCACAAGAAATGCGATCCCGCTAACCGCACCAACTACCGCGGAATTAGTCTTCTTAATATCGCATATAAGGTTCTTTCTAGCGTGTTGTGTGAAAGGCTGAAGCCCATCGTAGACAAACTGATTGGACCTTATCAGTTAGGCTTTAGAACTGGTAAGTCTACCATCGACCAGATTTTCACGATACTCCAAATCCTGGAGAAGACCCATGATAAAAGAATCGACACACACCATCTCTTTGTCGATTTCAAAGCCGCTTTTGACAGCGCAAAAAGGAGTTGCCTGTATGCCGCCATGTCTGAATTTGACTTCCCTGCAAAGCTTATACGGCTTTGCGAAATGACGTTGAGCAATACCAACAGCTCCGTCAGAATCGGGAAGGACCTCTCTGAGCCATTTGAAACCAAACGAGGCTTCAGACAGGGCGACTCCCTTTCGTGCGATTTCTTCAATCTGATGCTGGAGAAGATAATTCGAGCAGCAGAGCTAAACCGCAATGGTACAATCTTTTACAAGAGCGTGCAATTGCTGGCGTATGCCGATGATATTGATATCATTGGCCTTAACAACCGCGCCGTAAGCGCTGCCTTCTCTGGACTGGATAAGGAAGCGAAAAAAGTGGGTCTTGCCGTGAACGAGGACAAGACGAAGTATTTGCTGTCATCAAAGAAAGAATCGGCGCACCTGCGCCTTGGCAGCCATGTCACTGTTGATAGTTACAAATTTGAAACTGTGAGAGACTTCGTCTATTTGGGAACCAGTATTAACACCGAAAATAATATCAGTCTAGAAATCCAGCGGAGAATCACTCTTGCCAACAAGTGCTACTTTGGACTGCGTAGGCAATTGAGAAGTAAAGTCCTCTCTCGAAGAACAAAGATCACGCTCTATAAGTCTCTCATCATACCTGTCGTGATGTATGGCTCAGATTCATGGACAATGTCAAGAGAAGATGAGATGGCCCTTGGAGTATTTGAGAGAAAAGTTCTCCG
Organism: Campiglossa producta; assembly: GCA_964058755.1. Lineage (NCBI taxonomy): Eukaryota > Metazoa > Arthropoda > Insecta > Diptera > Tephritidae > Campiglossa > Campiglossa producta. The sequence continues at coordinate 84,531,210 of CAXKVI010000003.1, read as the reverse complement.
GAAGATTTATGGTCCTTCCCGTGATGCCAACGGCGAGTATCGAAGGAAATTTAACGATGAGCTGTACGAGCTCTACGCAGATCTGACCATAGTCCAGCGAATTAAAGCCCAAAGACTCCGCTGGCTGGGCCATGTTATGCGAATGGACAAAGAAGCTCCAGCACAGAAGGTTTTCCTATCGTCGCCTGAATTCGGCAGCAGAGGAAGGGGGAGGCCTCGACTGAGATGGAAACAACAGGTGGAGGATGACTTGAACTCCCTTGGGGTTTCCAATTGGCGTCGGTTATCGCTAAAAAGGAATGACTGGCGTGCTTTGATACGAAACGGCCAAAATCGCTTAGGCGGTTAAGCGCCAATAAATGATGATGATGAAGATGTGGGGTCAAATTGAACTTATTTAAACCGTTCAAGGCTGGCGGGATGTTGTGTTCATTATTCTCCTTTTTCCTTTATGCTATGTTCGCTTACAATATACACTGCTTATTCAGTAATAAATGAATTGTTAAACAGAACGGTGCTCTTTCAGTCAGATTTATAAATCGAGTCAACACCTGCTGTACTTTTTTACTAGTACTAGGGTATTCTAATTTTTGATGTTACGAAATTTTTATGAATTTTGATACTTAGAGAAAATTGACAAAGATTTAGACAGCGATGGATACCATGACGAGTTTCGGACTTTCCAGGGTCCGTATCAGATGGATTTTCGGACACAGAACTACTGTGTCTGCACCGAAGCGGTTAAAGCAATTGCTTATAACAAATCAGCTACGATGCCCTGTAGTATTTCTAAGTCAACTTTCTTATAAGCGTGCCAATTTCATACCTTTAGACATAAGGCCGCGACATATTTTCCATATGATACACGGAATATGAGTATATTATTAGGCGTGCATATTTATGCAGAAGCACACTGAGGTTTTTAATTTGCATTCCTTCATACCACTTTTTTGTGTATTATAGGTTTGCTCTACCTATGGTGTGTACTTATGTATCAATTGAAGACATGCATGGATGAAGGGCGAATGTCGCATTTTGAGTGAAACGAGAAAATTGGCTTTAAAGTTTTGCTTAAACATTTGAGGTTTTTTAAATCTTTATGGAAAACTGACAAAAAAATTATACAAAGCTATTAAAGACATTGCATAATATGCAATAAAAAGCATAAGTTTATGTTTAGTACTTTATATGAAAAAAACGGAACATACCCCCCTTCTTCCACAATTAATATTGAAAAGTTGTGGACATACCCCCTTCATCCATGAATTATCTTCTACAATTTTCACGATAGCCAAGTTCTGATAAGAAAAAATATAGATATGCATAAAAACTATTCACCAATGCCAAAAACAGAAATTGAGTGAGAATGCGACATACCCCCTTCATCCATGCATGTCTTCAATTATGAATGTTTCTTATTGGAGCTTAGCTCGAAAATTCTTTATACCTGCTGTACTTTTTTACTAGTACTAGGGTATTCTAATTTTTGATGTTACGAAATTTTTATGAATTTTGATACTTAGAGAAAATTGATAAAGATTTACACAGCGATGGATACCATGACGAGTTTCGGACTTTCCAGGGTCCGTATCAGATAGATTTTCGGACAAAGAAAAGAAAATTTTCTTTGTCGTGTACGGACGTGTTTTACTCGAGCTCTGTGCTTTTCGATTCTACTCTACTTGTATAGTAGTGCAATATATTTATAATTTGAACTCATTTGTGTAATTGAAATATAAACAATCTAAATCCATCTGTAAAATAATAACAATTACCTAAAATAATCAAATTTATTATCTTTTCTTATACATAATTCCATACATATTTGAACTTTCTCTCAATATGCCTTGTTTTTGTGGACATAGAGTTGAACGCGCTCAAAACAGTGTTCAGTGCGAAAAGTGCAAAGAGGTCTTTCACTTGCAGTGTGTTGTTGGTACTTTGGCGGCCAACTTAGATTATTTTAAAAACTCTGACGAGTTATATATTTGTGGTGATTGTGCTGTCACTCACCATGATGTTCGTTCGGTTAATGCTGTCGCTCTACAACAACAAGAACAACAGACTGAACCGCAAATTAATAGTGCAAATGACAATGACCAATTTCATGTGTTGCTATCTATTCTCGCTGAATTAAAAATTATGCGAGTAGAGCAAGCAAGTGCAGTTGAGTGTATTCATGCTCTGCAAGCTGACAAAAACCGGTTGTTAGGCGAACTGGAACTTGTGCGCTCTGAGCTTCTCAATTTACACAAGCTCTATGATGATGGGGTTGTTGGTGCTTTTGCTTCGTTTAGATCCGAGTTCTTTGAGCATCTCAGTACAAACAAAAAGAAAAATGCAAGTAAAGGTAGAGCTAAGAACATTAATCAAATTGAACCTGCCGACCAGCCTAAATCTGTCAAGGCAGCCGATGCCGGCACAGAGATATGCAATAGTCCGAATCGCTATAATAATGATCCAAATGTCGAGTTGAGTAACAACAATGCGAATAGTATTGAAGTAATTGGTGACAAAGTCTCGGTTGCAAAAAGTGTTGTTAGCACAACTAACAGTGGATTTGCCGCTAGCATGAATACTCCAATCGATAGCATAGCTAGCTTTGCTGCAGCTAACAGTGTTACCTCGACAATTTCTTTAACTGCGGTTTCCTCTGTGGCCGCAGTCGAGCCGCCTAACAACATAACTTATGCTAGTCTCTTGTCCGCCCCATCTGTTATGCATACCACGGCTAATCAAGTTGCTGCTGGTACCTCTGCGCCTTTTGCACAACATAGTCATACCAACCCTGTGCGGCAAAATAATGATAACGCTAATGTAAATGCGGTAAGAGGCATGAGGGGCGTTTATGGCCGCAATCTAAATGCTGAGCTCGAAGTTGTTGTGAAGAAAAAATGGCTGCATATTTCCTCGTTCAAACCAACAGTCTCTGAATTGAATGTCATCGATTACGTTTCAAAGTATGCCGGTGTTGACCGTAACCACTTATCCTGCCGTAAGCTGATAAAAAGTGGGGTTGCGCTGGATAGTATTGAGAGTGTGAACTTCAAGCTTGGAGTAACAACGGCCTTTTATGACAAAATTCTGAATCCGAATGTGTGGCCGGCTGATATCATTGTTCGGCCCTTTCGTTTCTTTCAAGGAAAAATCAGTGACATCTAGTGCAAATGTATTTCATCGTAATAATCGTACCAATCGTAATAATGTATCCGACTCTTCTCTCAAAATATACTTTCAAAATATGGGAGGTATGCGCACAAAATCTAAAGAAATTCTTTTAGCGACGTCCCGCATGGACTATGATGTTTATGTCCTCGTGGAAACCTGGCTAAATAGTGACTTTTCGGATGAAGAGTTTTTTAATCCTTGTCTTTTTCATACCTTTCGGAAAGACAGGGATTCTGTGAAGACTGGTCACCGGAGAGGAGGTGGAGTTCTTATCGCCATAAAAAGAAATCTACGATATTCGGCTTATCAACTTTTACATAATGACTCGTTAATTGATCAACTTTGTGTTCGCATATTCGGTACTGCTGGATCTACATTCATTTGTGTTTCATATATTCCGCCAAATAGTTCGGATAGCTTATATAACTCTCACATCGAAAACATTGTTAATATTTGCGAAACCAACTGTGATTCTCATTTTTGTATTCTCGGGGATTTTAATTTACCTGATTTCGTCTGGTTGGATCTCCAGAATAATGGGGTTATGTTTCCTTCTAATGTTACGCGATCGCTTTATATTATTTTTATAGATAGCCTATTAAGTTGTAATCTTATTCAAATTAATAATGCCTTTAATGCACTTGCTAAGCTCTTAGATCTTGTTTTTGTGGATGAGAATTTGATTTTTAGCCTCTCTGAAAGCCTTTTCCCGCTGTGGCAGCCTGACAGTCATCATGTTCCGCTCGTCATTAACTTAATTGATATTAATACTATCCCGATATCTTTTGACTTAAATAACCATTCTTTTAATTTTCGGTCAACTTACTTTGTTGTACTTAATAGTACTTTTTGTGATATATCCTGGGAAAATATTTTGCAGTCCAATGACGTTAGTGTCTGTTTTGAAACTTTTTTGAGGACGTTGGCTGAGGTTTTTTATGATAAGGTGCCTCGCCGGGCCCCAAAAATTTATAAATTACCCTGGTACAACACTACTCTTAAAAGGCTGAAAAATAGACGTAATAAATATTGTAAATTGTATAACGCCGATTCTGCGAATACTGCTCTTCGGGATCAGTACTTAAATAGTGTGAGGGAGTTCAATGCTCTTGATAATTTTTTATATAATCAGTATATGAGGAAGTTGGAAGTGGAGTTGAAGGATGATCCCAAAGCATTTTGGAATTTTATTCGGTCCAAGCGTGGTTCTACCAACATACCTATTTGCATGAATTACAATGACAATTGCTCACAGTCTCTAAATGACACTGTAGAACTTTTTGCAGAATTTTTCAAATCTAATTTCGAAGATGAAGTTACTTTTCAAACTAGTCCTCACTCGAGCTCATACCTATTTGAACGCATTGATTTTGGTTCACTTTCACTATCTGTGGATGATGTTAGTAAAGCTATGCGCTCGTTAAAGCCTTCGCTAAAATGTGACCCTGATGGACTTTGTGCATTTGTTCTGAAGCACTGTAGCTCATCTTTATGCATTCCTCTATGCTACATATTTAATTTATCTCTTTCTTCGGGCTTATTTATTGATAGGTGGAAAACAGCGTCAATCACGCCGATCTTTAAGTCTGGAAATAAAAATGATGTCTCAAATTACAGACCCATTGCTAAGCTCTCAGTTTGCTCTAAGCTTTTTGAAATAATTATTCATGAAAAACTTTTCTTTGTTGTTAAGAGCATTATAGAGCCGCGCCAGCATGGGTTTGTTTCAGGTCGCTCTACAGTCACTAACCTGACATCTTTTTCGGATTTCTGCTTATCAGCCTTCAAAGTCGGTTCCCAGGTGGACACCATATATACTGACTTCTCTAAGGCATTCGACAAAGTGTCTCATCAGATTTTGCTGATGAAACTAGAGTTATATGGTTTTCACTCGGTGTTCCTATGTTGGTTGAAGTCCTATCTGTCTAATAGATCCCTTTGTGTTGAAATTGAAAACTGTAAGTCGCACACCTTTGTGGCAAATTCTGGGGTTCCCCAGGGTAGTATCCTTGGGCCGCTGTTGTTCGTTCTATTCATCAATGACATTGGCGCTTGCTTTCAGTCTTCCAACTTTCTTCTTTATGCTGATGACTTGAAGATCTTTCGCAGGATTGACAGTCCATCAGATGTTTTACTTTTGCAATGTGACCTGGTTAACCTTGTTGACTGGTGTAATACTAATAAGCTCTTTCTAAACGTTAAAAAATGTTTTCACATGTCTTTCTCGAAGACCAGCAGTAATCTTGTTTCGCATTACTATTTAGCAGGCAGTCTCTTGAGCACAGTCAACGAATTTGTGGATCTAGGTGTCGTCTTTGACACTCATTTTTCTTTCGTTAATCATATCTGCTATGTCCTCCCGAAGGCTTATAGAAATCTTGCATTCTTACGCCGATATGCTAAGGACTTTAATGACCCCTATACTAGGAAGGCTTTATATATATCGTTGGTTCGCTCAAAGCTTGAGTATGCGTCCATTGTGTGGAACCCAATCTACAGCTGTCATGCGGCTAGAATTGAAAGGGTTCAAAGAAAATTTATTCGGTTTGGGCTTGGCTCACTTAATTTTGATAATCCGTTGCCCTCTTATGAGTCTCGGTGTACATTAATTAATCTACAATCCCTTCAGTCCAGGAGAACTTTGCACCTGCTTATGTTCGTGTATGATCTCGTTGTTGGTTCGGTAAATTGCCCAGACCTTCTCGAGAAAATCACGTTCAATGTTCCTATTAGGTCCCTTCGTTTTTCCCCTCCTTTTTATCTGAGTTCTATCAGGGTAAACTACGCCCTCTTTGATCCAATATTCCGCTCTCTAGCGGAATTCAATAAACTTTCGAGTAGGCTAAATATCGATTTCTCTCTATCCAGGGACGTTTTTAAGTCTCAATTACTTTTGTACCTAGATATTTATTAAAACTCGAATATTATATGCATATATGTGTTATTTTTTTATTAATTATATTTAAAATTTAGCCTTATAAATTTCTGTATCTAGTCTGTAAGATTTATAATCATAGACTGAATAAACCTGAATTGAATTGAATTGAATAGAACTACTGTGTCTGCGCCGAAGCGGTTAAAGCAATTGCTTATAACAAATCAGCTACGATGCCCTGTTGTATTTCTAAGTCAACTTTCTTATAAGCGTGCCAATTTCATACCTTTAGACATAAGGCCGCAATATATTTTCCATATGATACACGGAATATGAGTATATTATTAGGCGTGCATATTTATGCAGAAGCACACTGAGGTTTTTAATTTGCATTCCTTCATACCACTTTTTTTTGTATTATTGGTTTGCTCTACCTATGGTGTGTACTTATGTATAAATTATGAATGTTTCTTATTGGAGCTTAGCTCGAAAATTCTTTATACCTGCTGTACTTTTTTACTAGTACTAGGGTATTCTAATTTTTGATGTTACGAAATTTTTATGAATTTTGATACTTAGAGAAAATTGACAAAGATTTAGACAGCGATGGATACCATGACGAGTTTCGGACTTTCCAGGGTCCGTATCAGATGGATTTTCGGACACAGAACTACTGTGTCTGCACCGAAGCGGTTAAAGCAATTGCTTATAACAAATCAGCTACGATGCCCTGTAGTATTTCTAAGTCAACTTTCTTATAAGCGTGCCAATTTCATACCTTTAGACATAAGGCCGCGACATATTTTCCATATGATACACGGAATATGAGTATATTATTAGGCGTGCATATTTATGCAGAAGCACACTGAGGTTTTTAATTTGCATTCCTTCATACCACTTTTTTGTGTATTATAGGTTTGCTCTACCTATGGTGTGTACTTATGTATCAATTGAAGACATGCATGGATGAAGGGCGAATGTCGCATTTTGAGTGAAACGAGAAAATTGGCTTTAAAGTTTTGCTTAAACATTTGAGGTTTTTTAAATCTTTATGGAAAACTGACAAAAAAATTATACAAAGCTATTAAAGACATTGCATAATATGCAATAAAAAGCATAAGTTTATGTTTAGTACTTTATATGAAAAAAACGGAACATACCCCCCTTCTTCCACAATTAATATTGAAAAGTTGTGGACATACCCCCTTCATCCATGAATTATCTTCTACAATTTTCACGATAGCCAAGTTCTGATAAGAAAAAATATAGATATGCATAAAAACTATTCACCAATGCCAAAAACAGAAATTGAGTGAGAATGCGACATACCCCCTTCATCCATGCATGTCTTCAATTATGAATGTTTCTTATTGGAGCTTAGCTCGAAAATTCTTTATACCTGCTGTACTTTTTTACTAGTACTAGGGTATTCTAATTTTTGATGTTACGAAATTTTTATGAATTTTGATACTTAGAGAAAATTGATAAAGATTTACACAGCGATGGATACCATGACGAGTTTCGGACTTTCCAGGGTCCGTATCAGATAGATTTTCGGACAAAGAAAAGAAAATTTTCTTTGTCGTGTACGGACGTGTTTTACTCGAGCTCTGTGCTTTTCGATTCTACTCTACTTGTATAGTAGTGCAATATATTTATAATTTGAACTCATTTGTGTAATTGAAATATAAACAATCTAAATCATCTGTAAAATAATAACAATTACCTAAAATAATCAAATTTATTATCTTTTCGTATACATAATTCCATACATATTTGAACTTTCTCTCAATATGCCTTGTTTTTGTGGACATAGAGTTGAACGCGCTCAAAACAGTGTTCAGTGCGAAAAGTGCAAAGAGGTCTTTCACTTGCAGTGTGTTGTTGGTACTTTGGCGGCCAACTTAGATTATTTTAAAAACTCTGACGAGTTATATATTTGTGGTGATTGTGCTGTCACTCACCATGATGTTCGTTCGGTTAATGCTGTCGCTCTACAACAACAAGAACAACAGACTGAACCGCAAATTAATAGTGCAAATGACAATGACCAATTTCATGTGTTGCTATCTATTCTCGCTGAATTAAAAATTATGCGAGTAGAGCAAGCAAGTGCAGTTGAGTGTATTCATGCTCTGCAAGCTGACAAAAACCGGTTGTTAGGCGAACTGGAACTTGTGCGCTCTGAAGTTCTCAATTTACACAAGCTCTATGATGATGGGGTTGTTGGTGCTTTTGCTTCGTTTAGATCCGAGTTCTTTGAGCATCTCAGTACAAACAAACAGAAAAATGCAAGTAAAGGTAGAGCTAAGAACATTAATCAAATTGAACCTGCCGACCAGCCTAAATCTGTCAAGGCAGCCGATGCCGGCACAGAGATATGCAATAGTCCGAATCGCTATAATAATGATCCAAATGTCGAGTTGAGTAACAACAATGCGAATAGTATTGAAGTAATTGGTGACAAAGTCTCGGTTGCAAAAAGTGTTGTTAGCACAACTAACAGTGGATTTGCCGCTAGCATGAATACTCCAATCGATAGCATAGCTAGCTTTGCTGCAGCTAACAGTGTTACCTCGACAATTTCTTTAACTGCGGTTTCCTCTGTGGCCGCAGTCGAGCCGCCTAACAACATAACTTATGCTAGTCTCTTGTCCGCCCCATCTGTTATGCATACCACGGTTAATCAAGTTGCTGCTGGTACCTCTGCGCCTTTTGCACAACATAGTCATACCAACCCTGTGCGGCAAAATAATGATAACGCTAATGTAAATGCGGTAAGAGGCATGAGGGGCGTTTATGGCCGCAATCTAAATGCTGAGCTCGAAGTTGTTGTGAAGAAAAAATGGCTGCATATTTCCTCGTTCAAACCAACAGTCTCTGAATTGAATGTCATCGATTACGTTTCAAAGTATGCCGGTGTTGACCGTAACCACTTATCCTGCCGTAAGCTGATAAAAAGTGGGGTTGCGCTGGATAGTATTGAGAGTGTGAACTTCAAGCTTGGAGTAACAACGGCCTTTTATGACAAAATTCTGAATCCGAATGTGTGGCCGGCTGATATCATTGTTCGGCCCTTTCGTTTCTTTCAAGGAAAAATCAGTGACATCTAGTGCAAATGTATTTCATCGTAATAATCGTACCAATCGTAATAATGTATCCGACTCTTCTCTCAAAATATACTTTCAAAATATGGGAGGTATGCGCACAAAATCTAAAGAAATTCTTTTAGCGACGTCCCGCATGGACTATGATGTTTATGTCCTCGTGGAAACCTGGCTAAATAGTGACTTTTCGGATGAAGAGTTTTTTAATCCTTGTCTTTTTCATACCTTTCGGAAAGACAGGGATTCTGTGAAGACTGGTCACCGGAGAGGAGGTGGAGTTCTTATCGCCATAAAAAGAAATCTACGATATTCGGCTTATCAACTTTTACATAATGACTCGTTAATTGATCAACTTTGTGTTCGCATATTCGGTACTGCTGGATCTACATTCATTTGTGTTTCATATATTCCGCCAAATAGTTCGGATAGCTTATATAACTCTCACATCGAAAACATTGTTAATATTTGCGAAACCAACTGTGATTCTCATTTTTGTATTCTCGGGGATTTTAATTTACCTGATTTCGTCTGGTTGGATCTCCAGAATAATGGGGTTATGTTTCCTTCTAATGTTACGCGATCGCTTTATATTATTTTTATAGATAGCCTATTAAGTTGTAATCTTATTCAAATTAATAATGCCTTTAATGCACTTGCTAAGCTCTTAGATCTTGTTTTTGTGGATGAGAATTTGATTTTTAGCCTCTCTGAAAGCCTTTTCCCGCTGTGGCAGCCTGACAGTCATCATGTTCCGCTCGTCATTAACTTAATTGATATTAATACTATCCCGATATCTTTTGACTTAAATAACCATTCTTTTAATTTTCGGTCAACTTACTTTGTTGTACTTAATAGTACTTTTTGTGATATATCCTGGGAAAATATTTTGCAGTCCAATGACGTTAGTGTCTGTTTTGAAACTTTTTTGAGGACGTTGGCTGAGGTTTTTTATGATAAGGTGCCTCGCCGGGCCCCAAAAATTTATAAATTACCCTGGTACAACACTACTCTTAAAAGGCTGAAAAATAGACGTAATAAATATTGTAAATTGTATAACGCCGATTCTGCGAATACTGCTCTTCGGGATCAGTACTTAAATAGTGTGAGGGAGTTCAATGCTCTTGATAATTTTTTATATAATCAGTATATGAGGAAGTTGGAAGTGGAGTTGAAGGATGATCCCAAAGCATTTTGGAATTTTATTCGGTCCAAGCGTGGTTCTACCAACATACCTATTTGCATGAATTACAATGACAATTGCTCACAGTCTCTAAATGACACTGTAGAACTTTTTGCAGAATTTTTCAAATCTAATTTCGAAGATGAAGTTACTTTTCAAACTAGTCCTCACTCGAGCTCATACCTATTTGAACGCATTGATTTTGGTTCACTTTCACTATCTGTGGATGATGTTAGTAAAGCTATGCGCTCGTTAAAGCCTTCGCTAAAATGTGACCCTGATGGACTTTGTGCATTTGTTCTGAAGCACTGTAGCTCATCTTTATGCATTCCTCTATGCTACATATTTAATTTATCTCTTTCTTCGGGCTTATTTATTGATAGGTGGAAAACAGCGTCAATCACGCCGATCTTTAAGTCTGGAAATAAAAATGATGTCTCAAATTACAGACCCATTGCTAAGCTCTCAGTTTGCTCTAAGCTTTTTGAAATAATTATTCATGAAAAACTTTTCTTTGTTGTTAAGAGCATTATAGAGCCGCGCCAGCATGGGTTTGTTTCAGGTCGCTCTACAGTCACTAACCTGACATCTTTTTCGGATTTCTGCTTATCAGCCTTCAAAGTCGGTTCCCAGGTGGACACCATATATACTGACTTCTCTAAGGCATTCGACAAAGTGTCTCATCAGATTTTGCTGATGAAACTAGAGTTATATGGTTTTCACTCGGTGTTCCTATGTTGGTTGAAGTCCTATCTGTCTAATAGATCCCTTTGTGTTGAAATTGAAAACTGTAAGTCGCACACCTTTGTGGCAAATTCTGGGGTTCCCCAGGGTAGTATCCTTGGGCCGCTGTTGTTCGTTCTATTCATCAATGACATTGGCGCTTGCTTTCAGTCTTCCAACTTTCTTCTTTATGCTGATGACTTGAAGATCTTTCGCAGGATTGACAGTCCATCAGATGTTTTACTTTTGCAATGTGACCTGGTTAACCTTGTTGACTGGTGTAATACTAATAAGCTCTTTCTAAACGTTAAAAAATGTTTTCACATGTCTTTCTCGAAGACCAGCAATAATCTTGTTTCGCATTACTATTTAGCAGGCAGTCTCTTGAGCACAGTCAACGAATTTGTGGATCTAGGTGTCGTCTTTGACACTCATTTTTCTTTCGTTAATCATATCTGCTATGTCCTCCCGAAGGCTTATAGAAATCTTGCATTCTTACGCCGATATGCTAAGGACTTTAATGACCCCTATACTAGGAAGGCTTTATATATATCGTTGGTTCGCTCAAAGCTTGAGTATGCGTCCATTGTGTGGAACCCAATCTACAGCTGTCATGCGGCTAGAATTGAAAGGGTTCAAAGAAAATTTATTCGGTTTGGGCTTGGCTCACTTAATTTTGATAATCCGTTGCCCTCTTATGAGTCTCGGTGTACATTAATTAATCTACAATCCCTTCAGTCCAGGAGAACTTTGCACCTGCTTATGTTCGTGTATGATCTCGTTGTTGGTTCGGTAAATTGCCCAGACCTTCTCGAGAAAATCACGTTCAATGTTCCTATTAGGTCCCTTCGTTTTTCCCCTCCTTTTTATCTGAGTTCTATCAGGTTAAACTACGCCCTCTTTGATCCAATATTCCGCTCTCTAGCGGAATTCAATAAACTTTCGAGTAGGCTAAATATCGATTTCTCTCTATCCAGGGACGTTTTTAAGTCTCAATTACTTTTGTACCTAGATATTTATTAAAACTCGAATATTATATGCATATATGTGTTATTTTTTTATTAATTATATTTAAAATTTAGCCTTATAAATTTCTGTATCTAGTCTGTAAGATTTATAATCATAGACTGAATAAACCTGAATTGAATTGAATTGAATAGAACTACTGTGTCTGCGCCGAAGCGGTTAAAGCAATTGCTTATAACAAATCAGCTACGATGCCCTGTTGTATTTCTAAGTCAACTTTCTTATAAGCGTGCCAATTTCATACCTTTAGACATAAGGCCGCAATATATTTTCCATATGATACACGGAATATGAGTATATTATTAGGCGTGCATATTTATGCAGAAGCACACTGAGGTTTTTAATTTGCATTCCTTCATACCACTTTTTTTTGTATTATTGGTTTGCTCTACCTATGGTGTGTACTTATGTATAAATTATGAATGTTTCTTATTGGAGCTTAGCTTGAAAATTCTTTATACCTGCTGTACTTTTTTTACTAGTACTAGGGTATTCTAATTTTTGATGTTACGAATTTTTTATGAATTTTGATACTTAGAGAAAATAGACAAATATTTACACAGCGATGGATACCATGACGCGTTTCGGACTTTCCAGGGTCCACATCAGATGGATTTTCGGACACAGAACTACTGTGTCTGCACCGAAGCGGTTAAGGCAATTGCTTATAACAAATCAGCTACGATGCCCTGTAGTATTTCTAAGTCAACTTTCTTATAAGCGTGCCAATTTCATACCTTTAGTCATAAGGCCGCGACATAATTTCCATATGATACACGGAATATGAGTATATTATTAGGCGTGCATATTTATGCAGAAGCACACTGAGATTTTTAATTTGCATTCCTTCATACCACTTTTGTGTATTATTGGTTTGCTCTACCTATGGTGTGTACTTATGTATCAATTATGAATGTTTCTTATTGGAGCTTAGCTACGGTGACCATCCGTTCTGTTTTTGGCAGAACAGTTCTGTTTTTAAGGAGCTTGTTCTGTGTATTTTTTTTTTTCTAAGGAAAATAACAGAAATGTTCTGTTTTTAAGCAAATGTTCTGTTTTTGTTCTGCTTTTTTGTGCCGGCAACCTCTTTTAACAAATGTAATGAGTGGCCCCTAGTTAGTTTGCTCAATAATTTCAAAACTTTATGGAAAATTTAAAATCTTTCAAAATATTTTAAAAATAATTTAGTTCATGTTTAACGCGGTCAAGTGCTTCAGTGAAATCAAAAATTGAGTACGTTAAAATGCAAAAACGTACCAAATTTGGAAGTTTCGTTCCCGGAAAAAATTCGTACCAAAAATGGTACATTTCGGCCAAAACGGCAACCGTGGTTATGGTAGGTTTTAAATTAACAAGGAAATGTCTCTCACCATCAAGAAATAGTATTCACAAAAATGAAAAGTATACTTAAAAAAATGACTTTCAATTGATGCACTTTGGTTGAAATTATTTAAGATTGCAATTTTAATGTTTCGAAGACGTTGGCAACATTTTTTACTGCAAAGAGATGATTACGCCATGAAAAACACTATTTTATTCCAAATATTGAGAGTATAACCCCAAATGGTTTATAGCCGGGAGCCGAAATTTTCACGTAAAGGCAAGACCAAGCCTTAAGTAAAGAGAGTTCTGTTTTTTGAAAAAACATTTATGGTCACCGTAAGCTTAGCTCGAAAATTGTTTATACCTGCTGTACTTTTTTACTAGTACTAGGGTATTCTAATTTTTGATGTTACGAATTTTTTATGAATTTTGATACTTAGAGAAAATTGACAAAGATTTACACAGCGATGGATACCATGACGCGTTTCGGACTTTCCAGGGTCCACATCAGATGGATTTTCGGACACAGAACTACTGTGTCTTGACCGAAGCGGTTAAAGCAATTGCTTATAACAAATCAGCTACGATGCCCTGTAGTATTTCTAAGTCAACTTTCTTATAAGCGTGCCAATTTCATACCTTTAGACATAAGGCCGCGACATATTTTCCATATGATACACGGAATATGAGTATATTATTAGGCGTGCATATTTATGCAGAAGCACACTGAGGTTTTAAATTTGCATTCCTTCATACCACTTTTTTGTGTATTATTGGTTTGCTCTACCTATGGTGTGTACTTATGTATCAATTATGAATGTTTCTTATTGGAGCTTAGCTCGAAAATTGTTTATACCTGCTGTACTTTTTTACTAGTACTAGGGTATTCTAATTTTTGATGTTACGAAATTTTTATGAATTTTGATACTTAGAGAAAATTGACAAAGATTTACACAGCGATGGATACCATGACGCGTTTCGGACTCTCCAGGGTCCACATCAGATGGGTTTTCGGACACAGAACTACTGTGTCTGCAGCGAAGCGGTTAAAGCAATTGCTTATAACAAATCAGCTACGATGCCCTGTAGTATTTCTAAGTAAACTTTCTTATAAGCGTGCCAATTTCATACCTTTAGACATAAGGCCCCGACATATTTTCCATATGATACACGGAATATGAGTATAAATTGTGCTTTTTAGTACGTAGTCTTTATTGAGTTCTTTCTAAAAACTGAAACTTAATAATTACCCTAACTGTCCACCTAACCCACGATGTTGGATAACGCTGCTGCTGCTCTGCTGGCGGTTAGCGACGTTGACACAACCGTTGCGCTAACGATGTTTACTTGCTGCTGTTGCAATAGCTGCTTTTGCTGATGCAGCTAAACATGGTGAAGAGAATTGTGGCACTTGTGATGTTGTCATAGCGCAATGACCACAGACGATAGCAATAGCTATTGTTTCGCTGACACAGCGAAGTGTGCCAACAACGATATGCGATCATACCGTGTGATCGCATTTCTGCTGATCCAGCTAGTTGCATGAGGTGGCGTGCTGTCGTAATTTGGCTGAATGTGATTGACCTAGGCGAAGGCTAGGAAGACAACTGTGCCATTTGGTTAATGACATTTGTGGGAAGAAACTTGTGATAACTCTTCCCCTTGTAAGTTAGGGACGTCCGCGGACCTTATGGCGGCATTTTCAATAACGGCTTTGATGGATTTGGCTAAGGACGCTTTCTTTCTGTTCGCTGCTGCTCGCTGAAATGCGTATGCATTCCTTTAATGAGTAGGGCTCCCAAAGCGGCGAAACTTACCAGGTTATTGCGTTTGACGCTTTGCTGCAGATGTTTAATATGCTGAAGGTTTTGCCGATTTACGTGGTGAAGGTAAGGTGCGCTCAGAATTTCTATGTGCTGTGTCAAGTTGATATCTGGGGACCATGGCGCTTCAGGTTTCAAAGGCGCCGTGGAATTTTCGTTATAAAATAGGGTGCCGTTAACTCTTACCATTTTCTCGAAGGCCACCAGGTAAGTTCCATTTACTGTAATTGGAGCCTCGTCATTTTCTTCTATGACCGCCGTTTGGTCGTTAATAACAATCACACCGTCACCTATCGATGTGATAGGAGCGAGATTGTTGTATGTTGTACCACAGTTGGCCGTGTTGCGTGTCATTAGCTGTAGAGCGCACGAAGTTGCTAATAATGTTAGGCAGAATGTTGGGGTTGTGTTACTACAATTTCTTACCGCTACAGTTTGGTTGTCGCATGTAGCTAAGATGGGTTCCTGCAAATGTAGAATTTGGTGGTCGTGGGCTACTGGAAAAATTCGTATTTTCTTGCATCTAAATCTAGGTATAGGATATTTCATTAAAAAGTATATTACGTTATTGTATTGGACTATTTTAATCTTAACTAAAGGTATGATATCGGCTATCGTGAGGTTTGTGAAGTGCTTCATTTTGATTATTGAGTTTATCTCCGCATTATCCAGAAGAATAGGATCTAGCGTTCCAATTTTTGCGAAAGTAATGGAGGTGAGCAAGTTATTTAATTCTGTTATCATTGCCCTATTCCTGGCCATAAGAATGTCGTAGAGATAACCTGTGTCTATTTCTCTTTGTTTTGCTTGTTTTAGGATCTTATTCACTGTGATAGTAAGGCTATTAATTTCTTTTTGTACTTCCGTATTAATAATGAACTGCCTGTCCTGTGAGTCGATTAATTGTTCCTCAGTCTGTCGAAATCGTCGTGGTCAGGAGTGCCAGTAATATATTTTAATAATGTCCCGAGGGCGTTTAAACTTCTCGTCTGCCTATGGTGAGTATTTATCAATTGTAGAAGTCTGTCTGTTTGGCCTATGTCTACGTGCAATATTTTCTTCATGTGCGATTGGGGGAAATGATCTGTCGCGTTAAACGTTTCGTCTCGTAGTAGTTCGTAGAGAGTTAAGTTGGTGATATGCTTGATGTGTCCGAAATTTTCCCAGATTATAATATCTCCGTCTACCACTGGGATGTACCTTGCGTTAGTGTAGTCCATTATCCGTCCCGTTGACAACGATGCCGATAACAATGTGAGAAATACCAGGGAAACCCTAAAAATAAAAATGTAAATGACATAAGTTAATTAGCTTGTGCGAAGGTTGTCCTTATGGACCCTCCTTCCTCTTATAAGCACCGTAGTGCCGAGATCTATTTCGACCTCTTCTTCGGTGTAGAGAGGCGTCAATTTATTTCCTAGTCTTCTATTGTTTTTAACTAGTACTTTCTCTCCCACTACAAACTCCCTGTCTTGTCGATTCCTATTATGTATTTCAAGCTCCTTATCCTGCGCGTCCACCAGGCGAGAGGTTACCAGTTCATCCTCTTTGCCTGACTGAAAAATTGTAATAGGTTGGATCATAAGGTGTACAAGAAGTCTATAAAGTAAGGAAAACACATGGCAAATATTAGTAAGAATATAAATGCAAGATTGCATGCAGGGCACATGGCTCAAAGCGTTAAGAGAACGCAATGCCAATGCAGTCTGGTAGGTTCGATGCCAGCCAGACCGGATAAAACACTACGTCTAAATGCTTGGTCGCATGGAAACTAGTCAGTGAATTACCATTCCGCTGTATAAAATTTTGCATTCAATTCTTTCTAATGCCTATAATTGTAATAGGTTTCATTTTCGTTACTGTATGAATGGACCTATTGTATTTGATTGTGGCCAAAAGAATAATTTCTTCAATGTCATCCATATTTGTATCAAGTTTGAGGCATCGCCATATTTCTATCAATGTGCTATGGAATCGCTCCACCTGGCCATTTGATGTACTGTGACGTGGTGGGGCATTCGCAATGTCAATATTAAAATGATTCTTGAGCATGGATTTGATACTATTAGAATTTAGTGACTTTTCATTGTCACAGTAAATAGTTTTTGTACCTGAAAACATGTTGATTAGCTGAAGATGCTGTGGCTTTACGTCTACTATTGTCCTGGACTTTAAGGACTGTACTATAGCAAACTTTGAAAACTTGTCAATGCAATGGTTTACGTCTACTATTGTCCTGGACTTTAAGGACTGTACTATAGCAAACTTTGAAAACTTGTCAATGCAAGTTAAGAAATACTTGGAGCCCGTTGAAAATATGTCGATGTGGAGGATCTCTCCACAATATGTAGGAAAGGGCGTCTGAGCAATAAGTTGCTTTTTAGGATGGCGATCATACTTCGCCCGAGAGCATGTGTGGCAGTTAGGGGCAAATTGTTTGGCTTTTCTCTCCATTTTCGGGAAAAAATAGTCTTCCAATATTTGCTTAACGTTCTCCTGGGGCGCTCGATGGGCCCGATTATGTTCGGCAGCGATAATTTCTTGCTGCTCGTTCGGGTCTGTTATGTCGATGACAAATTTTTCCGTACGTCTAAATTTGACTGTTGGAAAAAGTTCAACCAGTTTGTCCTGAAATTGTGCTAGTGTGTGTAAGTCGCAGTATATTGCGTTAACAACATCCACTTTTACCGCTTCTTGTAGGAGGCTTATTAAATCCTCTTTACTCTTGAACGAGATTAGATGTCTAGTTTTTTTTCCAAAAATTATAAACGTTCTTTTCCCTTGTTCTATGCCTTCCTCTACTAGTATCTGATTACGAAAGCAGTTCACTGGTTTATGAGTTCTCTCAATCGTGTTGGTTGACGAAACTTCGCTATGAATTGTTTCAGTACTCATGTTATCCAGGGCGTTCATAAATTGCCTAGACAACTCATCTGCGACTACATTCTCTTTACCGGGTTTGTAAATTAGTTTCGCGTTACATTCATCTATGAAGGCTTTCCATCTTTTAATTTTTGAATTACTGTTTCTGTCTGAAACCGCAAAAGTGAGCGGTTGGTGGTACAGGTAGTTTCTAAGGGTTTTAAGTGCCCAAACGATGGCCCACAGCTCTCTTTCGTTTGTGGCAAAATGTTCCTCACTACTGGTCAAAGTACGGGATATCATTGTTATAGGTTTTCCTTCTTGTGACAGGACAGCACCTATTGCGTGCGACGATGCATCCGTGGTTAAATCAAACGATTTATTAAAATCAGGGTAGGTTAGTGTCACCTCTTCTGATGCTAGTATTTCCTTTAAGGTAGTGAAGGCTTTTTTCTGTTCATCAGTCAAATCAATTTCGATTTTTTTCGACTGTGACGCAGTAACTCGGCCATATTCACCCCTCATTATATTTGAAAGTGGCTTCGCTATTTTAGCGAAATCCCTAATGAAACAGCGGTAGTACCCCGCTAAACCCAAAAATGATCTTAGCCCCCTCAGAGTAGTGGGCTCCTGAAAATTCCTGATGGCATCCACTTTATCCGGGCACGTCTTGATTCCGCCCAGTGAAACTAAAAAACCCAGGAATTCTACTTCGGTTCTGAAAAATTTTGATTTTTCCGCCGACACTCTCATGTTGGCTTCAAATAAACTTCTCAAAATCACTTCCACATCATCTAGATGTTGTTCTTCGTTTTGGGAAAATATAATGACATCATATAGACGAAGCATTTTCTTCCTATGTGTTCTCTCAACACATCGTCTATTGCCCTCTGGAAAATGCTGGGAGCATTCTTTAGACCGAATGGCAATCTACAAAATTCATACTTTCCATTTTTTACGGAAAATGCTGTTTTTTCTCTGTCCCGTTCCAGCAGGTTGATCTGATGGAAACCAGATTTCAAATCAAGGGTAGTAAAAAATTTACTTCCACCTAGATTTGATAAAATTCCCGTGATATCCGGGATTGGATATATATCGCTGATGGTTTTTTTCGTTGAGCTTTTTTTCCTGCCCAGTTTCGTCAAGGCCTTTCTTTTTTACCACCCATATGGGATTATTATATGGTGACCTGGATGGGCGAATGATGCCGTTTGCTAGCAGTTCTTGAATTTCTTTGTTCACGAAATCCGAGACGCCCAATGGGTAAGGGTATAGCCTTGAATACAACAGGGTCTTCGTTTGTAGTGCGAATCGTTGCTACTACGTTTGTGTTGTATGGTAGTGCTTCGTTGGGGTCTGCAAAAACCCCATTTATGCTACCAATCATTTTCGAGAATGCTTCTTCTAGATTTTGTGGGACGTTTTCTGCCTGCAGTCGCAAGTGACTAACATCCTCGCTAGATACAAATAGTATAATCTCCTTACCAAAATCATGTGTTATTGTGTTTGTTTTTAAATTAATAGACGCGTGTACCTTGTCAAATGAAGTAAGATTAGGTAATAGAAAAAATTCTGCTATTGTCCCACAAATTTTAACCTTGCATTTATGTTTGATGGGGGTAACTCCATGAATAGACTTTACTAAAAATGAGTTTTCTACTGGTTTTATTCCTTTCAGCCCTGGAAGGGGCCTGATATAGCTCCTTGACGCCCCCGTGTCAACAAGGAGCTTGACTTCCTTTCCTCCTATTGACCTTGAAATCCAAGGAAGGAGGGACTTTGCCCTAAAAAATTAACCTCATCGGATTCGATGTTGTCGGCTGCCTGCTCGGCTTTGTTATTGTATGTTTCTTCATTTTGCGACTCCCGCTCGTCGGTAAGATGGTTTACGCGCTGTATTTTGGGTCCTGTGTACCGCCCTGAGTTCGCTACACGTTTTTGCCCGTTCCCTTGCGGCCTACCGTATTGTTCGTGGTTGGGATTACTTGCTTGGTTTTTAAATTGGGATATGGAGGGATCTACTTCCATAGGCTCAATGCGCCTTTGGCCAGAATAATTACTACTGGTAAATGGTTTTTGGGCATTTCCATAATTCTGTGGACGACTGGCCTGTTTCTTTTGTTTGCTTACTGAAAAATGCGGGTTTTTATGACCCACACCGTGATCATAGTTAGGTGTCTTTTGATTGGCCAGATTTTGATTTCCGCCAGGTTTTTCTTGAAATCTGTTCGCGAAATTCATTGCGAAAGTGTAACGCTCATTGTTGGCATCTACTTCTTGTGCCAAAGCCAGGGCGGATGGGAGGTCGGATGGCCTAGATGCGAACAAGATATCACATAGTGGTTTCCTTAAACCTGATATAAATACCCTGAGTGCATCGGCCCTATATTTCTCATTTATAGTGTCTGCAATACCACTCTCATAAGACATAATTGTCTTATTTGCTAACAAAGTTAGCTTCTTTTCTACCTCATCGTAGAATTCTAGGCATGTCGTTGATCCCTGTCTCAGGGTGGACAATTCCTGCTCGATTAAGTATATCGGCCGTTTGTCCGCGTAAGTAAAGTCAAGTCTGGAGATTATAGCGCTAAAGTTAAGCACTGTGTTAAAAGAAGAAAGTACTGCGTCGGCAGCACCTCTCACTTTGTTTCTAATAATAGTAACGGCTTGGTAGTGGCGTTCACTGCCATCGTATCTCCTAAATAATTCATAGGCATTGTGTGCGGCTTCCCGCCAGGATACGTACATGCCTTGGTGGCCAAAAAATTCCGGAAGGGACTTTATCGCGTCTAGCGTAATGTCGCAGGTAGTAAGGGGGTTGATTGTTACCCTACTATATTTTTCTACCTTAGGTTTGTTTATTGTTACTTGATTCTGTAAAGCAAGAAGCCTTCTGTCAAACTCGGTTTCTGTTCGTCTAAAGCTCTCCTGACCTCTGCTTTTACTATCTCGCTAACTTGTTCTGTATTCATTGTATTTTGTCTGTTTGCTGCTAAATTTAAATTCTTAAAGAGGTCCTCCAACACCTCGGTCATTTAACATTCAAAGATTTTCTTAAAAAATTTCACAAAGGACACAGGTTTATTTAGCACCTATTTTTTATAAATTTTTTTTTTTAATTTCGGTTTTGCACTTTCACTAATTCTTTTAGAGCACTTCACTTACCTCTTCATACTTAGGTGTTATCCTAGCCTACGTTAATTCTTGATTTTCTTCTTTGGGTTGTAACGATTCTTGTTTCTACTCCTTCCGTTGTTGCTTGCTTCAAATTCTTCTAACTGATTGCGGTTATTGTCATTAACTTCATATTTCACCAGGATGCTTGTTTCAAATCCTTCTAGCTGTTTGCGGTTATTATCATTAACTTCGTATTCGCCAGGATGCTTGTTTCAAATCCTTCTAACTGTTTGTGGTTATTATCATTAACTTCGTATTCACCAGGATGCTTGTTTCAAATCCTTCTAGCTGTTTGCGGTTATTATCATTAACTTCGTTTTCGCCAGGATGCTTTTTTCAAATCCTTCTAACTTGTTTGTGGTTATTATTTGTCCCTTAGGATCAAAAATGATTAGTGTTTTCCAGCCCCACGTTGGGCGCCAATTGTGCTTTTTAGCACGTAGTCTTTATTGAGTTCTTTCTAAAAACTGAAACTTAATAATTACCCTAACTGTCCACCTAACCCACGACGTTGGATAACGCTGCTGCTGCTCTGCTGGCGGTTAGCGGCGTTGACACAACCGTTGCGCTAACGATGTTTACTTGCTGCTGTTGCAATAGCTGCTTTTGCTGATGCAGCTAAACATGGTGAAGAGAATTGTGGCACTTGTGATGTTGTCATAGCGCAATGACCACAGACGATAGCAATAGCTATTGTTTCGCTGACACAGCGAAGTGTGCCAACAACGATATGCGATCATACCGTGTGATCGCATTTCTGCTTATCCAGCTAGTTGCATGAGGTGGCGTGCTGTCGTAATTTGGCTGAATGTGATTGACCTAGGCGAAGGCTAGGAAGACAACTGTGCCATTTGGTTAATGACATTTGTGGGAAGAAACTTGTGATAACTTATATTATTAGGCGTGCATATTTATGCAGAAGCACACTGAGGTTTTTAATTTGCATTCCTTCATACCACTTTTTTGTGTATTATAGGTTTGCTCTACCTATGGTGTGTACTTATGTATCAATTATGAATGTTTCTTATTGGAGCTTAGCTCGAAAATTGTTTATACCTGCTGTACTTTTTTACTAGTACTAGGGTATGATACTTAGAGAAAATTTACAAAGATTTACACAGCGATGGATACTGTTAAGTAATTATGTATTGATTTACTAATATACAATAAGTACAAGATCTGGCAACTTCAATATCAACACCCAGCTGTTTGCCGCTCTTCAGTACTTTCATATACTTCCTTCTTGTCATCTAGAACCATCGAGTGCGCGTGCCTGGCGCTAACCTTATTATACTTTATATTATATTGTAACTTAAATAAACCTATGAAATAAAGAAGATTTAAATAATTAACATGTGGCGACGAGGTGAGTCAGAAACCAGGTGACAAATACGGAAAAGGCAGTATTCAAGTGTCTATAAGAAGCGACTTCATCTAAACTTGGGCAAAATGAGTGAAGGGGCGCTTTTCGAAGTCATAAAGAATATGCAGCAGGCAAATCAGAAATTCATGTCAAAGTTGCTGAAAGAAAATCAACAGACAATAGAATAGAATTCCAAATTTTCGCGCGTTCAACAAAGTTGACGACAAATGGTGCACGTATATCCTACAGCTTGATCAGCATTTCGTAGCTCATAATGTGGAAGATGAGCAGACAAAGCGTGCATGTATATTAAGTTGGATTGGCGCGGAAAATCTAGAGCTACTACAAAAACTTTTCGATGGCAAGGTGAAAGAGAAAACATTTAAGGAAATTATAACCTCACTTAATGAGCATTTTGAGGAGAAACAGCATGTGCTCAGTGCTCGTTTTCACTTTTATCGTACGCAGATGAAACCAAAGCAAACATGTGCGGATTGGATTGCCGAGCTCAGAGGAGCAGCAAAAATTTGTTTATTCAAATGTGTCAAGCCTGTGTGTGGAGAGGCTTATGTAGATAGCAAAATTTGCGACATGATTGTCATGCATTCACCCCATGACAAAGTACTGCAGCATTGCAAAAAATCAACCCGACGTTAGAAGAAGGTTTGCAGATTGGAACTATATATGAGGCGACCATGAAAACGACGGGAAGAATCAGGGACGGTCAACGCCATCAGTAAGCCATCAGCAACCATCGCAAAGTCAAAGTTCAGTCGAAAAAAGAAGGAAGATTCAAATCGTTCACCCAAGGGAGATTTGTCCAGGGTGTGGTATTTCGCATCCACGAGAAAAGTGTTTTCACTACCGCAAGAAAAGTAAGTGCAATACATGCGCAAAAACGGGGCATATTGCGTTGGTATGCAGAGCAGCTGAAAAGGGACAGACCAAACAGCGAGTCAACAACATGTCAACAACCGATGAACCGTCTTTTGAACACATCAGTACTATCAACTCCATACATGTGGATAAGCAAAAAATGCAAGTAAACGTCAAAGTCAATGGAAGAAGTATGACGTTCCAAGTGGATACGGGAGCCACTTGCTCAGTCTTCGGCATCAAGGGGCATCGATAGCTCGGAGAACCAAGTTGGGAGCCCACCCATCAAAAATTAATGGCATATGGAGGACATAGCGTGCCGGTGAAAGGTCTAACTTACGTCGATATGCAATGTGGCGATGTGGTAAAAAAGCTACCCCTCTTAGTGCCTACCTAACAGAGCTCTATTAGAATTCTTCCCTATACCTTTGTATAAAAAAAATGTAAAATAATAGTATTTATTTCTAGGGGCAGATCCGCTTTGCACGGTTATTGTACAAATAAATTCACTTATACACTAACATGTAGATATAAAACACTAAAACTAATTTTTTGCCAAACAAAGGAAATTTTAAAATCTTCATTGAAATTTCTATAAATAAATGCAGAGTGTAGCGTACACTCTCATTTATGAACGTATGGTGCTATAATCACGGTTGCCGTTTTGGCCGAAATGTACCATTTTTGGTACGAATTTTTTTTCCGGGTACGTTGGTACGCCTTCTTCCAAATTTGGTACGTTTTTGCCATTTTAACTTCAACGCAACTCCAATGACACTGCTACAAATATAAAAAAACACATTTGATTGACTACAAAAAAATTATTTAGTCATGATGTTGTGTATTTTTCACTCCCCTTCTTCACTGCAGTAGAAGTGAAGTGTTACCACTTGGGAAAGGGCGAAAAAAAAGCGACTCCAAAGGGTTGGCAAATTTTCTTATATTTGAATCACCATACGTACATATAATAAAACCCGTTTCTGTGTTAAATTATGGCAGCAGATGAACTGCTTAAAATTGTTTTAATAGGTAGGTAGGTTCAAGTGGCTGCCGCAGAAGCACACTTAGGCCAGTTTTGAAAGGCCCGTTGTGATACCACCAACACAAGGAAAGTCAGTCCCGGGACCCAGCCATATGGAAAATCCCTGAGTTGTTGGGATTTTCCACATAGCAGAATCCCGGGACTGACACTCCTAAACCGACACCGTTACTCCTCCTCGAACCACTTAGATGACCCTTTTTATCTTGGCCGCTTGCCAGTTTATTAGAATTATTCTTGATAAGAAAAATATCACTGCATGAATTTAGACTTCCCGTTTCAGTTAGTGACTTTACCATTCCACCTTTTCTCCTTTGTGCCGCCTCCCGAACTTGTGTCTGGCAACGCTTTACCAAAAAGCTCGTTTTTTCTATTGTGAACTGTTTTTGTTTTGACAGTTCTATTTTATGGTAAAGTGCAAAGCAGGTAGTAAACAAATAAAAAGTGTGTAAGGTTAAATAAAATTTATTAATTGCGTTTATTTTCGGGCCTACGGAACAAAATAAAGAGGTAAGTTTTAGTATTCGCTGCAAACCTGATACACACATTTTTGATGTGGCTTGCAATTCGGTGTTGTATAAACCAACCAAGTTGCGCGTCAACTCCTTTGTTTACATCACTTTAGAGCGGTCCAATAAAAAGATAAAAAAATATACATTAAACTGTTCATTTATTTTCAGGATCCTAGCTAAATAAGGAAAGCCCAACGTGGGGAACACCCACCCCGACAGTGTTTCTCTAATTTCTTCTTCCAAGATGCTAGTGGATTTCCTGGCATTTATTCCTTCATCAGCATTTATCCCAAACTTCAAGTCAGCTGGCAACCGAAGATCATTTCCAAAAATTACTTTTTCCGGAGTCTGACCCGTTGTTTCATGTTTTGCCGAGCGATATGCCATCAGGAACAAGGAGATGTGCGTGTCCCAATCTTTCTGGAACTTACCCACTACTTTCCTCATGTGCTCTTACAAGGTTCGATTGAAACGTTCCACCACACAGAGCCAACACTGCCTAATAAAATAGAACAAAAGTCATATGATATCTCTATAGATTTTCTTCAAGAAGAAGTTCTTTTTATTTTTGAAGAGAAAATCTTATTAATCTTTACAAAGAGAAATCTTGCAAAAAACGTACTGATTTCTTAGGGTTCCTAACAAGAAGATTCGACTTATTAATGTTTTCAAAGGGAAAACATATTTCCGCGTAATTGTATGTGTTAATAAGACGATCTTAGGGTTCCTAACAAGAAGATTTGACTTATTAACAGATTTCCGCATAATTGTATGTGTTAATAAGACGATCTTAGGGTTCCTAACAAGAAGATTTGACTTATTAATGTTTTCAAAGGGAAAACATATTTCCGCATAATTGTATGTGTTAATAAGATGATCTTCGGGTTCCTAACAAGAAGATTTGACTTATTAACAGATTTCCGCATAATTGTATGTGTTAATAAGATTTGACTTATTAATGTTTTCAAAGGGAAATCTTGCAGAAAACGAACTGATTTCTTAGGGTTCCTAACAAGAAGATTCGACTTATTAATGTTTTCAAAGGGAAAACATATTTCCGCGTAATGATTTGCACATTTCTTGGAATACAACCGATTCGAAATTCCTGCCTTGGTCAGAACGTAACTCCATCGGTACACCAAACCTCGCTAACCAATTGTTAATGAACACCTCTGCAATGGTTTCTGCCTCTTGATTTGGAATCGGGTAAACTTCTGGCCATTTGCTGAAATAGTCCAAAACAACTAGTACGTATTTTTTCCGAGTTTGCTAGTAGGAAATAGACCAGCTACATCCATGGCAATCCTCTCCAACGGTGCACCTGTGTTGTACTGCTTCATCTGTCCATGGATTCTCGATTTCGGACCCTTTACTTTGATGCACACTTCACAGTTGGCAATCCACTCTGCGATTGACTGCCGACAGCGAACCCAGAAGAATCGCTGCTTGACTTTTTCCAAGGTTTTTGTGACTCCGAGATGACCTCCGCTTGGACCATTATGTAGTTCATTCAGAACATCAGAGATTTTCTTTCTTGCGACAACTGTCAGCTTCCGACCATCTTCGCTTTCCCATACTCTATGTAAGCAACCAGACTGTTCCACTGTGCCCAATATGACTTGGCAACAGGACTCTCTGCTGACATCTCCTCTCTTGTTGGTCGTTAATTTTGCTCGATCCCCTGAATCACGCGTACCAGATCTGGGCCCTCTAGCTGATACTTCCTTAGTTGATCCATGTTCCATTCGTCCGTAGATGTTATAGTCATCAGTCGCACATCTATAACGTCTTCCTTGGCCTCAGCTTTCGAACAATGCTTGTATTCTAGGTTACATGGTCGCCGGGACACTGCATCAGCATTTCCGTGGTTGCTGCCTTTGCGATGTTCTATGGAAAAGTCGTAACTTTGTAGTCGCTATATCCACCGCGCCAATTGACCTTCCGGATTACGGAACTGCAAGAGCCATTTCAACGCTGCATGGTCTGTCCTGACGTGGAACCGCTGTCCATAGAGATACTTGTGAAAGTGTTTGATGCACTCCACCAATGCCAGTAGTTCCCTTCGTGTTACGCAATAGTTCCTTTCGGGCTTCCCAATTGTACGTCACTACCTTCTCCTGCCCATCGACAATCTGTGACAAAACTCCTCCAATCGCATAACCGCTCGCGTCTGTATCCAAAATAAATGTTGAACCTGGGATTGGATACGCTAATAATAATAATAATAATAATAATAGGGTTGAGGTAGTGCACTGCGACCATAAGATCTATTGTGCCCTCATATGCTCAAAGCACATCTACAAGGCCGAT
Organism: Campiglossa producta; assembly: GCA_964058755.1. NCBI lineage: Eukaryota > Metazoa > Arthropoda > Insecta > Diptera > Tephritidae > Campiglossa > Campiglossa producta. Next base: position 84,503,846 of record CAXKVI010000003.1, on the reverse strand, counting down.
CTCTTTCAGAAAATTCAGAATTAGGATCGGCTTTAGTTCATATATGTGCCTACATTCTAGAGTCATGGCTCCGAAGATTTTATGCCTTCTTCTAGAGAATGCATCGCATTTGCACAAAATGTGCTCCGCTGTTTCGTCCTCCGAGTCACAGAAGCGACACAGGCTGCCGGACGAGATGCCCAGTCTATGCATGTGGGCCTTGAGCCTGCAATGCCCCGTGAGGACCCCTGTTATAATCCTTGGACTATTTTTGGACAGGTTTATTATCTCTTCGTAGCGCCTTGTGTTATACCCACGCATCAGCGCTTTTGCCTGACGCATCCCGATCGTCTGACGCCAGTGTTCCTCTCTCATGTCAGACTCCTCTTTCCTGAGCTTTTCTTTTATCGTGTGCTCGCCGATCGCCAGGAAAGGTTCAGGGCCTATGGGCTTTGTTGCTGCCGCTGTTCTCGCTAGTAGGTCTGCTTGCTCATTGCCCTCTATGCCCGCATGGCCTGGAACCCATGCTAGTCTGAGGTTATTTCTTTCTGCCAATTCGCTCAGTTTCAGCACGCACTCCAGCACCAGTGAGGATTTTATCTCACAGGATGATATCGCCTTGAGTGCGGCCTGGCTGTCACTTAATATAGTGATGTTCTCGTTGGTATAGCCGCGTTGCAGGTTTATTCCCGCGCACAGGCTTATAGCAACCACTTCCGCCTGAAAAATGCTCGGGTGTACTCCAAGGGGGACGGACAAATTGATGCGGGGGCCGTAAATTCCCGCTCCAATTCCTTCTGGAGTTTTCGAGCCATCAGTGTACCATACTAGGGTCCTGTTCTCGTGGAATCTCTCCACCTTTGAGGTGTCCCAGGTACTCTTTTCTCCCAGTTCTATTTTGAACTCTTCTCAAATATTACTACTTTTGCTATGTCGTCCCTTGGCAGTTGGCAGATGGGCAGCTGTCCTATTAGCCTATCCGCCCCCGCGGACGAGATGACTTTTCCTTTCCCGAAGCCTTCTTTTGCCATATTCAGCAAGGTTCGTTTGGCTACCTGTTCAATTACTATGTGCAGTGGGCTCAGATCAAGCAGCACCTCCATTGCCGCTGTCGGGCAAGTACGCATAGCCCCCGTAATGCATACACATGCCAGACGCTGGAGTTTAGCGAGTGATTTCCTCACTGTGCTTAGGGCTGATCTAGGAGCCCATGCTACCGCACCGTACACTATGATGGGTCGGACTATCATGGTGTACATCCACCGCAGTATTGCCGGATTACAACCCCAGGATTTACCCGCTGGTCTCCTGCACACCATTATAGCCCTGGTGGCCTTTGATGTTGTATTCTCAACGTGTTTCTTCCAAAGTAACTTAGAGTCGAAGGTGACTCCCAAGTACTTTACTTCAGAAACTGCCTCCAGGGGTACCCCATCTAGCGTTATTGTTCTCATACCCGTTAGGGATCTTCTTTTGGTGAAAGGAATGATGGCAGTCTTATTGGAGTTTAGATTTAACCCCACACCCGCACACCATTCTTTCGTTAGGCGCAAAGCTCTCTGGATAATATCACAGAGAGTGCTCTCAAACTTGCCTCTTGCAATAATCACTATATCGTCAGCGTACCCCTGGCATCGGATGCCGCTGTCGGTAAGTATATGCAAGAGTTCGTCTACTACCAAGCTCCTCAGAAGAGGTGATAATACCCCCCCTTGTGGACACCCTCTTGTTGTTCTTATCCGAACGCTCTCTTCCCCCACGGCGGTTTCCGCTATCCTTGTACGGAGTAGTGCGTCTATCCATCGTATTATGGGTTGTTGAACTTCTTTCCGCTCTAGTGCCCGGCCTACACTCGCATGTGAAGTGTTGTCGAAAGCCCCCTCTATGTCGAGGAAGGCGCACACTACCACCTCTCCACACTCGAACGCACTCGTTATCTCCGTGGTCAGCTGATACAGGGCTGTGTCTGTTGACCTGCCTGCCCTGTATGCGTGCTGGCCTACGTGTAGAGGCCTCTGCCTCAGAGTGTTCGATCTGATCTCATGGTCCACTATCTTTTCCATCGTTTTGAGAACGAAGGAAGTTAGACTGATGGGCCTGAAAGATTTTGCTACTGAATAGTCCTTTTTCCCTGCCTTGGGTATGAAGACAACCTTGGCACATCTCCAACTTGTTGGAATGTATGCCAGCGCTAGGCTATCTCTCATAATCCTGGACAGGTATGGGACCAGTATCCCGCCCTGCTGCAAAAATGCCGGGTAGATCCCGTCCACCCCTGGAGACTTGTAGCTCTCAAAGGATTTGATCGCCCATCTGACTGCACTCTCCGTGAAGAGATTCTTCGCCAGGTGCCAGCATTGTGATGTCGGTCTTGTTCTTTGAGGCTCAATCTCCTCTGGATCCGTTGTCGCATCCGGAAAATGGGCGGTCAGCAGGGCTTTCGCTCTTTCTTCCTCGGTGCTCGTGAACTCGCCGTTTGGGAGTTTCAGAGCCATTCTAGTTTCCCCCTGCTCCTTGGCTAGTGCCTTATGAAGCCTAGCAGCCTCTGGAGTGGAAGAAATGGTCTCACAGAAACTCCTAAAGCTATTCCTTTTGGCGTTTCTGATTGCTTTGTTGTACTCTGTTAGTCGTGTCGTGTATTCCTCCCAGTGGCCGGTGCGCCTTGCCCGATTGAAGAGCTTCCGCACATTGCATCTCATTGATGAGAGCTCACTCGACCACCACGGGGTTCTGTATTTCTTCCCCGTGGAGTCACGACAACTAGCGTTAAAAGCGTCAATCACTACGTGATTGATACTGTTAACCCTCTCCTCCAGTTCCTCTTCCGTTGTTCCCCTGTTCATTCCTCCGATGCAGGAAAGGTTAAGCTCTAGTATGCTATTGAATTTCCCCCAATCAGTTTTCCTAGGGTTTTTCTTAGGCTGGTTTATTCCCACCTCAGCCCCTACAACAAACTGGATAATGCGATGGTCCGAGAGTGAGGGTTCAGATGACAACCTCCATCTCGAGACCAGAGCATCGGCCAGATTGTTCCCTATGGTAATATCTAGCACCTCTTCTCTTACTCTAGTGACAAATGTTGGTGAGTTCCCCACGTTATAAATGCTCAGGTCGTTACTTATAATGTATTCTAATAGGCACTCACCTCTTTGGTTTGTGTCAGTACTTCCCCAGTGTTGGTTATGCGCATTGGCATCACAGCCGACGATCAGCGGAAGTCGTGCCCTCCTGCAGTAACTTGCCAGACTAGACAGATCGTCTGGCGGAAAGTCGTTGCTGTCGCCCGCGAAATAAGCTGCTGCAAACACGATGCTACTCTTTACGCCCTCAACTACCATCGTCGTTTGCACAGCTACCAAGTCCCGGTTCATAAACTCTGTAATGCAGAAATAATCAATGGAGTTATTCAACATTATACATGCTCTCGGTCTCTCATGCGAGAGGTCCCAAATTACCTTATTTTTTCCTCGTAGTCCTCTGACCTGCCCATTTACTACCCACGGTTCTTGAATGAGCGCTATGCCTAGATCCTCCATCGCGAATTTCTTTGCTAATACAACCGAAGCTGCTTTAGCATGATGGAGGTTAATCTGGGCGACCGTGGTTCCTGTTAGGCTGGCCATTATTGCTGCTCCATCGGCTCGTCCACCTCGGACAGCCGATCATCTTCCACTCCTTCCTCCAACTGTAGGTTGTGGAGGGCGATGCCATCCAGCAGCTCCTGGGTGCTTTCTCCCGCTGCGACCTCGCCAGAGTCGGGGTTAGATTGTCGGTGGTTGGGGGCTCTGTTGCCTCCGTCACTGGCGCTTCCGCTACTTCAACCGCTCCCTCTGCAGTATTGCCCGCACTCCCGGATTCAGTGGTGCCTGGCTCCCTTTGCTTCCAAGGTTTTACCGGTATGTAGCTGTACCGGTAAAAGACCCTAAAGCCCGCTCGCCTGATTGCTCCGTAAGAGCCCTCATCCATCGCAACGTTCATGCGAAGCCCCCCCTCCTCAACGCTTGTGCTGCTAATGCGCCATCTTTCGGTGTTGAGATCAGCATTCTGTGCTCTTAGGAGCTTTAGCACAAACTGTATCGACCATTCTTCGCTTTTAGGGAGGAACATGGTGACCGCGTGTGTGGGAGGTATGTTGTCCCCTCTCCTCGTGTCCAGGGCTACACCGTTCCACCCCCTTAGATTTGGAACCGCCCTCTCCAGCCATGCTGCCGTGCTCTCCTCTCTGAAGTCCACTAGCATTAGCCCTGGCCGGAAGTACACCCCACTAAAGTTTAACGGGCCGCTCGAACCGCTTTCCGCGACCTCCTCCAGGACAACGTCTTGCAGCCTCGAGAGATCATCGTGGCTCAGGAATTCCGCCGGGTGGTTTCTAGGCAGCACTGCTATTCGGATGCCTCTGGCGGCATCCGAATAGCTTCGTTGCCCTTGTCCCATCCGCGGGACCCCCTGGCCTGACGTCGCTCGTGTTGCGTTGGTCCTGGCGGAAGTTGACGGGGCTTCTGAGTATGGTGCCCGTTGTCTATTAGAGTTTGGTGCTCCTTCGGCCGAGGTTTGCGCGCAGCCCCTTTTTGCAGGTTGTTGCTGTTGCTGTTGATGCCTTACCGGCGCCCTGTGACCGAGCCCTCTCTCGGGTTCGGTTTGTGCTTTCCGCGCTGCATCGCCTTCCCTGTACGTCTTCATATGGAGGCATGCTCTTGCCCGAACCTCATCAGGTTCTAGCCCTTGTGCTAGGTATCGCAGATACCACCTTGTCCCTGATCCGCTCAAGCCCCGTCTTCTTGTATCATCCAGGCCTCCGGGGGTACCCCTTCGTGGTGTAGGTAAGGGTTTGGCTCTCCTCGTTCGCTTCCTGCGTCCTGGCTCCTTTTTGTGGGATTTTCCCGGAATCTTCTTATCTGTAGCTCCTTCTGAGCTATTTTGGTCCGAACCATCGTCGGAGGAGCGTCTTGCCTTGGAGTGCTCTTCCCCGAGTTCAGTGTGTCCACGACTGCTGCTGCTTTTATGTTCGTGCAGTGTGCCATTTTTTCCCGCCTGCTGATCGCCTTTCTTCGTGCCTCTCTCTGAGCTATTTTGGTCCATACCATCGTCGGACGAGCGCCTTTTCCTGGAGGCCACCTCACCCAGTTCAGAGCGTCCGCGACTACTGTTGCTTTTGTGTTCGTGCGGTGCGACCTTTTTCCTCGCCTGCTGCTCTCCTGCATTTTCTCCGGAAACTTCTGGCTCCTCCAGTTGGTCAGACTTTCGCTTTGCCGCTCCCCCGCTTGATCTTTTGGGGGGCGAGTTTGTCATTGGCTTCGGTAAACATGTGCGCACTTTCGGTTCCGTCCTTTGCTGGTTTTACCGCACTTCTGATTTGGGTTGCTCCCACAGGTGCGTTCCCTTCATGTCGGCCTCCTCGCGCACTATCAGCTTGTTCTGCTCGTCTAGCGGCCCTAATGGCGGCCTGTCTGCGTAGTCCGTGGCTAGTAGAGGGCTCCTCATCGTCCCTGACGAACTCCTCGAACAGAGCCCGCTCTTCGGGCGATAGCTCATCCGCCTGACCACACGATAGGCTACGCGTCGCGCGCTTTCCTCTACCGCGTGTGTTCTTCGTGCCCTTCTCCTCTTCCTTTTTGTTTGTGTTTTTGTTGTTGTTGTGACTCATCTTGTTCTTACGACCACCGGCCTGACATGGCAGGCATGGTAGTCTCATAATATATGTGGGGAACTTAACTGGTACGCCGCGTCAGAGCCCCTTGCCGCGGTAAGGCCATAGTTACTTCCTAAGGTGGCCCGGTGTCAGGAAGGCGCCGTTCGAATACAGCCGGTTTTTGAACCTCCTGGCTGCAAACCAATCCAATGGGCACGGTGTCGCGTAACACCCTGGCTTAGGAGGTGGCAGTTCTTAGTTGCCGCTGGGTAGCGGCCCCTATCATTGCGCCGAGAGCAGAAGCTAACGCCGTCGCAATGACACGGGCCGCTTGCTCAGCGGATTAAGCCCCTACACCAACGTCAAGGTGCCTGCCTTCGCTAACATTGGCACTGTGCACAGTCGTTCCTTCAATGTTTGGAAAGCTACTTCATGTTCCTTCTTCCAATGAAATGACATATTATTCCTGGTCAACTCATGAAGGCAACTGGCTACGCTAGCAAAATTCGGCACAAATCGGCGCAAATACGTGCACAGTCCACCCCAGGGATCGGTGCTGGGCCCGCTTCTGTGGAATGTGGCATATAACGGAGTCTTTATGCTAGATGTGCCCAGGGGAGCAAAGATCGTCGGCTTTGCTGATGACATTGCAGTAGTGGTTGTGGCTAAACACATCAGTGATTTGGAGCGTATAGCAAACGAAACGGTAGGAGCCATTTCTGAGTGGATGACGCATGCGGGCCTTGAACTAGCGGAGCAAAAAACCGAAGCCTTACTCATTACAGGGCGCAAAAATATGGAATTCGCGGAAGTCAGAGTCAATGGCACGATTATAAAATCAAAACCAGCCATTAAATACCTCGGTATAAAATTTGACTCCAGATTAAAGTTCAACGAGCACATGCAGTACATATGAGAAAAGGCGGCAAAAACAAACGGAGCTCTCTCCAGAATGATGCTGAATGCTAGAGGGCCCAAGCAAAAAAGTAGGCAACTTATAGCGAGTGTTCTCAAGTTCGTAATTCTCTATGGGGCAAAAATTTTGTCAGACGCTTTTCGAGTAGCCTCATAAAGTCGCGGGGTTCACTCGGTATACAGGTTAAGTGCTCTCCGAGTATGTTCCGGGTTTCGCACGGTATCTGGGGATGCAGCATTGGTGGTGGCGGGCCTCTATCCAATTGACCTGCTCGCAGCGGAGACAACTTTCGAAGCAACAGTTGGAGCCGATAGTTCCAGGCGCAGGCAGCTGGCAAATCTAAATTTCATATCCGCAAGGCAGCGTAGATGGGATGCTTCCACCAATGGTCGTTGGACCCATAAACTCATTCCTTCTATCGAAAGCTGGTTAAAAAGACCTCATTGCGAAGTGGACTTCTACCTAACACAGTTGCTGACGGGCCATGGATGCTTCAGGCACTATTTTCATCGTTTTAACCTAGATGAAGCCGGGTATTGCGAGACGTGTGGCATTGAATTCAATGAAGACGCCGAGCATGTGGTGTTTCACTGCCCTCGTTTCGACGCTGAATGGAAACACCTGCACGAAGCGTTTGGTGAACGCCCTACGCTTGAAAACCTAATACAAAATATGTTAGCAAGACCGAGTAATTGGGACGCTGTGTGTTCGTTTGCTGCTACACTTATATCGAAACTTAGATGGGAGGAGCGACAAAGAGTGTTGAGACGCCGAGAGGAGGTCACAGGCCGCCTCTGCGTTGGTCTGAAACTAATAGGCGAGCGTCTCATTGTTAACATTGCTGATTTTAATTGATGCAGTATTGGAACCACGGCCGTTCCAGCTGCCTTGGCTGCCATGACAGCTGTTGTACGAGTAAGTGTCTGACTGGAAACATTGTCGATTTAATAGACGCGGTATTGGAACCACGGTCGTTCGAACCGCCTGGTCTGCGCGACCCATACCTGAGCCAATTGCGAATTTAAAATATAAGTATTGGGAGCAGATTGGAAACACGGCCTCTCCAACTGCCCTTGCTGTCATGACAGCCGTGTACGAGCAAGCTTGTGACTGAAAACATTGTCGATTTAACTAGATGCGGTATTGGACCCACGGCCGTCCCAACCGCCTGACCTGCGTGACCCAAGCCTGAGCCAATTGCATAGTTAAAACATAAGTCTTGGGAGCAGATTGGAAACACAGCCTCTCCAACTGCCGTGGCTGTCAAGACAGCCGTTGTACGAGTTAGTGTTCAATTGCAAACACTGTTGATTTAAAAGATGCGGTATTGGAACCACGGCCGCTCAAACCGTCGAACATGGGCAATCCAATCTCCTGATGACGACAACATCGATGTACAGGTATTCAACCTGATAGCAGCTCCGACGAATGGTAAGCAAATGCAGTAAGTTGTATGTATGTACATAAGTTTATAATTATAAATTTGTTATAATCTTGAACAAGTCTGACGTTTTTTCAATAATACTTCCAGATAGTAGAAAGAAAAATTCCTATAAAAAGATCCCCAGTCAAGAACTGAAGTGGACGTTTTACGATGACCAACAGCCGTTGAGCCTAGTGCTCAAACCACCTCCCGACGGAATACTTCACGGTAGGACCGGGGGGATCGGTACATGACGGTAGGAGTTTTAGTGCTGGTTTAAGTCCCACACTGACTTTAAGGCTTTCGATGCTTTCTCCTCTGGAAACTTCGAAACTTATGTAAATTGTTCGGTCTTGGCCAATCCATTACTGCTTCGATCTTCTCTTTAGCAGTGCGAATTCCCTCCGTAGTAACCTTGTGACCCAAGTAACTTACTTCCTTCTTGAACAATGCACACTTTTTGGGACTTTCAGTGCTTTCAATACTTGATCCATGAGTCTCTCAAAAGTAGCTGGAGCGTTCAATAGTCCAAAGGGCATTACCGTAAATTGCCACAGCCCCTCTCCAACGCTGAAGGCTATCTTTTCCTTATCCTCATCTTAAACCTCCACTTGCCAATAGCCGCTTTTCAAGTCCAGTGTAGAGAACCAATTCGTACCAGATAATGAGTCCAGAGTACCGTCAATTCTGGGTAATGGATAGCTGTCCTTTTTCGTTACGTCGTTCAGCTTCCAGTAATCCACACAGAACCGCATTTTTCCATCCTTTTTCTTTACTACCACTACCGGTGAGCTCCATGGACTAGCTGATGGTTCCATCACGCCACTCTCAATCATTTCCTGTATAATTTCTCTTACCACTTGGCGTTTGGCCAAGGAAACACTTCGAGGAGCTTGGCGGATTGGTCTCGCATCGCCGGTATCAATTTGATGCTCCACTACATTGGTTCGACCTGGTATGGAGCCATCCTTGTTTTGCCTTATTCTGGTGGTCTTCTTCGAGCTCTTGCGTCCACGCCGTGATATAATCTGAAAGATTAATGGTGCTGATAGAAACATTTTCCTGGAGCTGTTCACAATTTATAACCACCTCCAACTCCTGACATTGTCCCAATATAGCTCCTTTGGAAAGCTTAATCGGCGATCTGAACTCATTTAGTACTCTTACCGGTAAACATCCATCTTATTTTGTCATAGCCAGTGTTTTTCCTACTAGTATATCCGTCTTTGATTTGTTTGCTGCCTCTACCATCCACAATTTGTTTGTCCCGTAATTTCCATCAATCCTTGCCCAAACGATCGCCTTCGACTTCGGTGGAATTTGGTGGCTTTTTTCGACGAGGACCCGCTTACTGATGTACTTGTTCTCGTAACCAAAATTGAGTGGCACATCGATGTTCTTATAGCTCATAGTCCTGTTTTGCAAGTCGATCTTGATGCCTTGGTTGCTTAAGAAATCCACACCAAATATGATCTCGTCAACAATATATAAAATTGTGCAGTCCGGTGACATTTCCAATTGCGATTTCACATGTTACTTCTCCTTGGACTTGGGTGTCCTCACCAGTCGCCGTACGCAACTTTGCTCCATGTAATGGCCTCACTTCTTTGTGGACTAAATCAAATCGAATGAGATGCGCCCGTATTAACAGTCAGTAAATGCTCCTTTCCGACCACGAGTCCTCCAACAGTAACATTACTCGACTTCCTTCCGATCTGTGAGACAGAGATTATGGGGCGTCCAATTGCGGGAACCAGCCTACGCCCCTTGCGGCTGACTCTCTTTAGTTTAACGGTTGGTTGGATTTGGAGACTTGCTCATCTCCTTCAGTTTTGCGCTTACGTCCGCCTGCATTACTAGAATTATTGGAACCCGATCCGCAATAACGTGCAATGTGACCAGATTTTCCGCACTTGAAGCATTTAATGGCAGCTTCATTTTTCTTCATTGGGTTTCTGGAATCGATTTTGTAGCTCTATCTCGTGAATCTGCTTCCGGTGCTCGCTACCATAACGTCTTTCAAGGGCTCCCATCAACGCGTCATAGTCGTTTCTTTCAGCCGTTTGCAAGATTTCGGCTGCAGGTCTTTTCAATGCCACAAATAAAGCAGCGACTTTGTCTTCAGCGCCTCAGTTGTTCACAGCTGCTGTCTTCTCAAATTGTAGCTTAAATACCTGGAAAGAAACAGAACCGTGAAGGGATGGGTTTTTTACCTTGGGTGTGCTTGCTGAAACGCTTGGACGATTCAGCTGCAACTCCTGGATACGACTTCTTAGCGCATCCACTTCGGCTTCGACTTTCTCCTCAAGCTGTATTATTTTCCAGTCCTGCAGTTTTAGCTGTTCTGACATACGTTCCTCCTGTGCCTCCAGCTGAGAGGACATATAAGCCTTCTGTTCTTCCAATTGGGAGGAGATCTGTGATGATACCTGTGCCGAAATTTGCGACGACATTCGTGTCTCCTGCTCTTCCAACCGAGACGTAATGCGTGTCTCTTGTTCTTCCAACTGAGATACCATGCGTGTCTGTTGTTCTTCCAACTGAGATACCATGCATGTCTGTTGTTCGTCCAACTGAGATACCATGCGCATGAGCGCAGTCATTGTGTTTATACGTATATGTATGTGTTATTAATTTTATGTATTCTGTTGATAGTATGTTCGCATTTATATTTAAGCTTTGTCACTTACTCCGTAAATTTTCCTTTCTCTTTCCTATCTTCTTAATTCTTTCTTACTTGCCATGATCGCTGTTTTTCTGACGTACCTTGCACTTTTTGTGTCTGCTCCTTCTTCATCCCATGGTTTTAAACATCATCATCATCATTATCATTTATTGGCGCTTAACCGCCTCAGCGATTTTGACCGTTGCATATCAAAGCACGCCAGTCATTCCTTTTTAGCGATAATTGACCCCAATTGGAAACCCCAAGGGAGTTCAGGTCATCCTCCACCTGTTGTTTCCATCTCAGTCGAGGCCTCCCCCTTCCTCTGCTGCCGAATTCAGGCGACGATAGGAAAACCTTCTGTGCTGGAGCTTCTTTGTCCATTCGCATAACATGGCCCAGCCAGCGGAGTCTTTGGGCTTTAATTCGCTAGACTATGGTCAGATCTGCGTAGAGCTCGTACAGCTCATCGTTAAATTTCCTTCGATACTCGCCGTTGGTATCACGGGAAGGACCATAAATCTTCCGGAGAACTTTTCTCTCAAATACTCCAAGGGCCATCTCATCTTCTCTTGACATTGTCCATGAATCTGAGCCATACATCAGGACAGGTATGATGAGAGACTTATAGAGCGTGATCTTTGTTCTTCGAGAGAGAACTTTACTTCTCAATTGCCTACTCAGTCCAAAGTAGCACTTGTTGGCAAGAGTGATTCTCCGCTGGATTTCTAGACTGATATTATTTTCGGTGTTGACACTGGTTCCCAACTAGACGAAGTCCCTCACAGTTTCAAATTTGTAACTATCAACAGTGACATAGCTGCCAAGGCGCAGGTGCGCCGATTCTTTCTTTGTTGACAGCAAATACTTCGTCTTGTCCTCGTTCATGGCAAGACCCACTTTTTTCGCTTCCTTATCCAGTCCAGAGAAGGCAGCGCTTACGGCGCGGTTGTTAAGGCCAATGATATCAATTTCATCGGCATACGCCAGCAATTGCACGCTCTTGTAAAAGATTGTACCATTGCGGTTTAGCTCTGCTGCTCGAATTATCTTCTCCAGCATGAGATTGAAGAAATCGCACGAAAGTGAGTCACCCTGTCTGAAGCCTCGTTTGGTTTCAAATGGCTCAGAGAGGTCCTTCCCGATTCTGACGGAGCTGTTGGTATTGCTCAACGTCATTTGAAAAAGCCGTATAAGCTTTGCAGGGAAATCAAATTCAGACATGGCGGCATAAAGGTAACTCCTTTTTGCGCTGTCAAAAGCGGCTTTGAAATCGACAAAGAGATGGTGTGTGTCGATTCTTTTATCATGAGACTTCTCCAGGATTTGGCGTATCGTGAAAATCTGGTCGATGGTAGACTTACCAGGTCTAAAGCCACACTGATAAGTTTGTTTGTCTACGATGGGCTACAGCCTTTCACACAACACGCTAGAAAAAACCTTATATGCGATATTAAGAAGACTGATTCCGCGGTAGTTGGTGCGGTTAGCGGGATCGCCTTTCTTGTGGATTGGGCAAAGCACACTTAAATTCCAATCCGGAGGCATGCATTCGTCTGACCATATTCTGCATAAGAGCTGATGCATGCTTTTTACCAGCTCTTCGCCTCCGTGTTTGAACAGCTCGGCGGGTCGTCCGTCTTTTCCAGGCGCTTTGTTGTTTTTGAGCCGGGATATAGCTATCCTCACTTCATCATTGTCAGGTGGTGGGACGACTTTTCCATCGTCAGGGATTGGGGTATCGGGTTCGACGTCTCCCTCGCAATTTAGCAGTGAGGAGAAGTGCTCCCTCCATAATTTAAGTACACTTTGTACGTCTGTTACCAGGTCGCCATTATTGTCCTTACAGGAGCTTGCCCCGGTCTTAAAACCTTCCGTCATCCGCCGGATCTTTTCATAGAATTTTCGGGCATCATTCCTGTCAGCCAGCATATCAAGCTCCTCAAACTCATAAAACATTGATAAATATTTTGTGCAAGCAAGCTGATGGATTAAGTGTGGTACACTTCAATGTCCGTAGCCTGAATTTCGATAAACTGGATTATGTTAGGGATACCTTTGCTAATTCAAATTTTGATATTATTTGTGTCTCTGAAACTTGGTTTTCCTCTAGTATATCCGATTTCTATTACAATATCCCTAGTTATAGTATTACGCGTGTTGGCCGAACTGCTAAAAAAGGTGGAGGTGTTGCAACACATTGCAAATCCACGCTGGAAATAAGGGTTTTAGCAGAATCTAAAAATAGTGATTCCGAATATATAATTGCTGAAGTAACGGACAAAGTAAATAAGGTATTAGTCTCCTGTGTGTATAACCCCCCTAAATGTTACTCGTTAGACCTGTTTTTTGCTGAGTTATCTCTGTTTGTAATTGACCTGGAGCGTTTTGTTATTTGTGGAGATTTCAACATCAATCTTTTAGCCAGCGACTACCATGCCCAAAATTTTCTCGACCATGTTTCAGCTGCAGGTCTAATAGTAGTTAATGAGCAGTTGCCAACTATATCCTTATCTTTGACCAAATTAGTCTATCTCTGACCATTACCTACTTTTTTGTACACTGGATGTCAAGTTTAACTGTCTTGTTGAAACCGGCACCATTGTGTATCGTGATTTGAAGTTGGTAAATGTAGATGAGCTGTTCTCTGATGCATCTTGTGTAGACTGGACCTTGTGCTGGAGTATTGTTTTTAAATGAAAAATTTGTGTTGGCTTTACAACACTCATGTCCCAGAACGAAATGCTCGAGTCAACAATAACTTCGTTCCGTGGTATAATTACAAAGTTAGGTCAGCTGTAAAAGAACGCAATAGGCTTTACTCAAAGTGGAAAAAGACCAAAACCGAGTTTGCTTGGCGGCAGTACAAAACCGCCTGTAACAAAGCCACTGCCACTGTAAAAAAATCAAGGCAGATGTACTGCGACTCTATGTTGAACCCGGCTCTACCATCCAAAGACCTCTGGCGTAACTTGCGGAATCTCAATGTCCATGGTAAACCCCCATCATAATGTCATATTCTTAATGATTATTTTATCAGCTCAAGTACTTGCCTGAACGGCTTTTTCTCTCAGAGTACTATAAGTCGCGTCAACCACGGAAGTAAATTTGAATTTAAGGCAGTTTCTGAACATGAAGTGTGGAAATCTATAATGAGAATAAAATCCAATGTAGTTGGAGAAGATGGGATCTCTCTGAAGTTTGTTAAACTTGTGCTGCCATTTATTATAGGAACTCTCACTCATATAATCAACCACTGCTTCACATCTTCCTGCTTCCCGCTTGCGTGGAAGAAGGCTTTGATTATTCCTGTTGCTAAAATAAATAAAGCTGTTGAGCCAAGTAATTACATGCCCATTAGCATTTTTCCTGCCTTTGCGAAGGTCTGCGAGTTCTTAATGGCCGCTCAAATTATGGCACATGTTCAGGAGAGCAACCTTCTTAGTCCACTGCAGTCAGGATTCAAGCCTAAACACAGCTGCTCTACTGCTATGCTCAAGATTCTTGATGACATCAGATTACACTTTGACAATAACGACCTGACCCTTCTGTGTCTTCTTAATTTTTCAAAGGCGTTTGACTCTGTGAATCATGGCCTTCTTTGTAAAAAGCTTGAGTGCTACTTTGGATTCTCAAAAAGTTCTGTCGAGCTTATGTCCAGCTACTTGGCGGGGAGGACCCAGAAGGTGGTGTGCAAAAATTCTACTTCCAATGCGTGTATCGTATCCTCTGGTGTGCCGCAAGGCATTCTCTGTATATCAATATGTAAATGTCCATGCATATGCTGATGACATTCAGTTGTATATGTCCAGTCGAATTGGTCTGGTTGATGATCTATGTTGTAAAATAAATAGTGACTTGTCTGCAATTTCGAATTGGGCTTCAGAAAATACAATTAATATTCAGAAAGTTCCATTTGATACTCAGAAAATTTAAATTAATAATCAGAAAATTACAATTGGTATTCAGAAAGTTACAATTCATAATCAGAAAATCTCTTTGTACTCCGCATTTAAAATTTCTTCATATAAATTTGGATTTCTGAATATCAATTTTAATTTTCTGAATATCAATTGTAATTTTCTGAATATTAATTTTAATTTTCTGAATATCAAATGGAACTTTCTGAATATCAATTTTAATTTTCTGAATATCAAATGAAATTTCTGAATATTAATTGGAATTTTCTGAATATCAATTGTAAATTCTGAATATCAATTGTAATTTTCTGAATATAAATTGTAACTTTCTGAAAATAAACTGAAAAAGGTGTAGATGCACGCAATTGTATATTTACGTTCACACTAATTGCATCCAAAACTCCTCAGTGATTATGATGATAGCATTTCCTTCCATTTCTTCCCTGCTTGTTACTATAGGTTCTTCCTTTTCTTTCTTTCTTTTATTTTATCTTTTCAAGCAAACCAAATAGTCTCCTCTATTTAAATATAAGAACTGAAATGTTAAACTTTTATTTTCATTTTTTGATAGTTAAAACAGATGACATTTTAAACTGATGATGTACTTTTATAAGACCTTCAACGTTAAACTTTTATTTTTATTTTTATTATTATTTCTCAATTATTATCTTGGCTTTAAATCGTTGATGTACTGCAAAAGACTTTGTCTTATAGTTACAACCTGTGTTAATAAATTGAATTGAATTGAATTTCTGATCTCTTAACTAAATGTTTATTTCAAATACAAAATTTTCATAAACAAAATTTTCGAAAACAAAATATGAATATTGTTCCAAAGCTGCTTTGGTAAATAAACACTCTCTTTTTTTTACTTATTTAGGACTCATATCGGACTTCTATTTTATGAGTGCTCCGAGAATGTTTGAGGGGGTAGTACGCTTTATTCACTGTTCAGTACTTCACTGTACAACACTTGACAATAAACTAAATTGATGTGCGTTATCTATGCGCCTTTATATACCCTAGCGGGAATACAGCTTCACCACCTAGAAATGTCTACACATTTTTAGGTTATTCGTGCAACCATGTTCTCGAAGCGTTTATCTATCGTCATCTCCTCTTTGTGTCACATTCGCAAATATGCGAGACGCCTCTTGCTCTCGCACCATGTACTTAAACAGCTGTAGTTGTCGTAGTGACGCTAGTGGCGGGAGATGAGCGATTCTTAAGAATATTCGTTCCAGTATTGTGACGAATTCGATGATTCCTCGATTACTTTCCTTGAGTTGGATCACTGTAGTCAAATAAAACACTTATATTGGGGTGTAAAAGTAGGTCGCCTCCCAGTTGGTGCACCCTGGGTAACGCTAAATGACCTACATAGCCTACACGGCTAGTTTCTTGTATTGCCGGTTCTACGAGAACGGTACCAGTACTTGTGCTGTACCCATCGTGCCGAAACGACCCGGGCCGTTTTCTTATATCGACCCGGCCAAGAGCAATACACTCGGGGTGACCCTGTCTGACATTTAGGAAGGGCTACACCTCGCTACAACAACAACAACAACAAAACACTTAGATTCTGCTTAATAAATAGTACGCTTTATTCACTACTAAAAACCGTAGTACAATGTCGCGGGTAAATTCACTGTTCAGTACATCACTGTACAATACGTCACCACCTAGAAATGTCTACACATTTCTAGGTTATTCGTGCAACCCTGTTCTCGAAATCGTCCCGATAAGACACATTTCCCGATCCAAACGTTGCTAGCCTCTCCAGGTGAACCACCTTCAAATTGTTTCGTGGTCTTCCATCAGTTTGGAGGCGGTAGACAACATTATTTATCCGCTTTATGACTTTATATGGGCCTTCCCAGTTACATTGCAGTTTTGGGGACAAACCTCTCTTTCGTTGTAGGTTGTATAAAAGCACTAAATCTCCTTCTTTAAAACCTTCCGAGTTGATTGCTTTGTCGTATCTGGCTTTCATCTTATCACTCATGATCTCCGTCCGTTGTCTTACATGGTCGTGTATTTCCCTCATTTCTTCTTCCAAGATGCTAATGGCTTTCAGGAACTTATCCACTACTTTCCTCATGTGCTCTTCCAAGGTTCGATTGAAACGTTCCTCCACGCCATCTGACTGAGGATGCAGTGCAGTTGTTCAAGTTTTCCGAATATCCAAAATCTTGCACATTTCTTGGAATACAACTGATTCGAAATTCCTGCCTTGGTCAGAATGTAACTCCATCGGTACACCAAACCTCGCTACCCAATTATTAGTGAACACTTCTGTAATGGTTTCTGCCTCTTGATTTGGAATCGGGTAAACTTCTGGCCTTTTGCTGAAATAGTCCATAACAACTAGTACGTATTTGTTTCCGAGTGCGCTAGTAGGAAATGGACCAGCTACATCCATGGCATGGGGGTGTAAAAGTAGGTCGCCTCCCAGTTGGTGCACCCTGGGTAACGCTAAATTACCTACATAGCCTACACGGCTAGTTTCTTGTATTGCCGGTTCTACGAGAACGGTACCAGTACTTGTGCTGTACCCATCGTGCCGAAACGACCCGGGCCGTTTTCTTATATCGACCCGGCCAAGAGCAATACACTCGGGATGACCCTATCTGACATTTAGGCAGGGCTACACCTCGCTACAACAACAACAACAACATGGCAATCCTCTCAAACGGCGCACCTGTATTGTACCGCTTCATCTGTCCATGGCTTCTGGACTTCGGACCATTTTGCTTTGATGCAGACCTCGCAGTCGGAAATCCATTCCGTGATCGACTGCCGGCAACCAACCTAATAGAATCTCTGCTTGACTTTCTTCAACGTTTTCGTGACTCCGAGATGACCTCCACTTGGACCATTATGTAGCTCATTCAGAACATCAGAGATTTTCTTCCTTGGGACAACTATCAGCTTCCGAGTGCATTGACCATCTTCGCTTTCCCACACACGATGTAAGCAACCGGATACCAATTTCAAACTGTTCCACTGTGCGCAATATGACTTGGCAACAGGACTCTCTGCTGACATCTCCTCTCCTGTTGGTCGTTCATTCTGCTCGATCGCCTGCATCACACATCGCCGGGACATTGCATCAGCATTACCGTTGTTGGTGCCTTTGCGATGCTCTATGGAAAAGTCATAACTTTGTAGTCGCTATATCCACCGTGCCAATTGATCTTCCGGATTACGGAACTGCAAGAGCCATTTCAACGCTGCATGGTCTGTCCTGACGTGGAATCGCTGTGCATAGAGATACTTGTGGAAATGTTTGATGCACTCCACCAATGCCAGTAGTTCCCTTCGTGTTACGCAATAGTTCCTTTCGCGCTTCCCAATTGTACGTCACTACCTTCTCCTGCCCATCGACAATCTGTGACAAAACTCCTCCAATGGCATAACCGCTCGCGTCTGTATCCAAAATAAATGTTGAACCTTGGATTGGATACGCTAACATTGGCGCTGCGCACAGTCGTTCCTTCAAGGTTTGGAAAGCCACTTCATGTTACTTTCTCTGATCAAATGACATATTCTTCCCGGTCAACTCATGAAGGCAACTGGCTACGCTGGCGAAATTCGGCACAAATCGGCGATAATACGTGCACAGTCCAAGGAAACTTCGAGACTTATGTAAATTGTTCGGTCGTGGCCAATCCTTTACTGCTTCGATCTTCTCTTTAACAATGCAAATTCCCTCCGTAGTAAACTTGTGACCCAAGTAACTTACTTCCTTCTTGAACAATGCACACTTTTTGGTACTTAATATCAGACCGGCGCCAGCTATCCTTTGCAAAACTTCCTCCAAGTTCTTAAGGTGTTCCTCAAAGCTTTTTCCCAACACGATGATGTCGCCTAGGTACACCAAACATGTTTTCCAATGCAGTCCTTTCAATACTTGATCCATGAGTCTCTCAAAAGTAGCTGGAGCGTTACATATTCCAAAGGGCATTACCGCAAAGTGCCACAGGCCCTCTCCAACACTGAAGGCTGTCTTTTCCTTATCCTCATCTTTAACCTCCACTTGCCAATAGACGCTTTTCAAGTCCAGTGTAGAGAACCATTTCGTATCAGATAGTCAGTCCAGAGTATCGTCACTTCTGGGTAATGGATAGCTGTCCTTTTTCGTTACGTCGCAGAACCGCATTTTTCCAGCCTTTTTCTTCACTAGTACTACCGGTAACCTCCATGGACTAGCTGAAGGTTCGATCCCAAAAGGCAATAACACAAACTTTGTGTTATTGCTCAACTGAATGTGAAATAACACAAAATGTAGCAAAATTTTAAGGTTTCGTTTATTACCACTCGGAAAGAAGTCAAATTTTGTCTTATTGCTCAAATATAGTATATCATTTCAGACAGGATGGCAAGGGGCTCATATACAACCTGCTTAAATCGTTGGGGCCAAGCTGCGCACAACCCGCTGCGACCGGTCGCCGCGATCCGGCGCACGCCCCGCGCCGCGCGCCTCGCCCCCCTCGGCATTTTTATTTTACATCTTTTGTCCCTTTTAACTTCAAACGCAATACTTGACATTGTTTGTTAACTTTGTGACAATCTATATTTAATAAAAATTTGATTTAACAAAAATTTTAAAAAATTTATAAACACAACAATAAAATAAAATAAAATAAAATAAAATAAAATAAAATAAAATAAAATAAAATAAAATAAAATAAAATAAAATAAAATAAAATAAAATAAAATAAAATAAAATAAAATAAAATAAAATAAAATAAAATAAAATAAACTAAAATAAAATAAAATAAAATAAAATAAAATAAATTAAAATAAAATAAAACTAAATAAAATAAAATAAAATAAAATAAAATAAAATAAAATAAAATAAAATAAAATAAAATAAAATAAAATAAAATAAAATAAAATAAAATAAAATAAAATAAAATAAAATAAAATAAAATAAAACAAAATTAAATTAAATTAAATTAAATTAAAAAAATAACATAAAATAAAATAAATTAAAATAAAATAAAACTAAATAAAATAAAATAAAATAAAATAAAATAAAATAAAATAAAATAAAATAAAATAAAATAAAATAAAATAAAATAAAATAAAATAAAATAAAATAAAATAAAATAAAATAAAATACAATAAAACAAAATTAAATTAAATTAAATTAAATTAAAAAAATAACATAAAAAACTAAATAAAATAAAATAAACTTACATAAAATTAAATAATATAAACTAAAATAAAGTAAAATAAAATAATATAAAATTAGTTTTATTTTAAATAAAATAGAATAAAATAAATTTAAATCAAATTAAGTAAAACAAAATAAAATAAAATAAAAAAATATAAAATAAAATAAAATAAACTATAATGAAATAAAATTAATAAAATACACCAAAATACAACAAAATAAATGAAATGAAGTAAAACAAAATAAAATTAAAAATATAAAAAAATAAAACAAAATAAAATAAGTAGATGCGCCCGTATCAATAATCAGTAAACGCTCCTTTCCGTCCACGAGTCCTGCAACAATAACATTAATAGACTTCCTTCCGATGTGTGAGACAGAGATTATGGGGCATCCAATTGCGGGAGCCAGCCTACGCCCCTTGCGGCTGACTCTCTTTAGTTTGACGGTTGGTTGGATTGGGATCTCCTTCAGCCTTGCGCTTACGGCCGCCTGCATTACTGGAATTGTTGGAGCCAGATCCACAATAACGTGCAATATGACCAGACTTTCCGCGCTTGAAGCACTAATTTTTTCTTTTGCTTCCCGTTCAATGCTTCTAGGATTTTGTCAATTTTCTCGGCCCAGTCTGGCGTCTCCACTTCCACACGGTGAGCTTTGTACGTTGGTTTACTCAAAAGTGAGGCTGTTTCTTGTGTTAGAGCATGTGATACCGTCTCCGCAAATTATCTCTTTGGATTGGCATATGCGGCTCGCTTTGTCTCCACATCACGTATTCCATTTATGAAGCTTTAGATGTTTACCCTTTCGATGTATTCCACGGGTGCGTCTACGTTTGCCAGATGGGCTAAGCTCTCGATATCCGATGCAAACTACTGCAATGTCTCATTAGTCTTCTGTAGCCCGTTTCTATAACCTTTCGTTATAATAACGATCGATTTGCTATCGCAAGGCTCGTACAGCTTTCGATATGAAAAATATGTCTGTAACACACTCAATTCACCTTGCTATAAAATAGTGGTGAGTTTTTATCATATCAATGGAATTAACGGAATGGAACATAGCATCTATCATTAATAGCAAAAAAGTATAATAACAAACAAAGTGCAGTGAATTTCCAAAATGTTTATAATTAAGGTAATTGTCTACTTTAGCTGTCAACTGCTAACAAATTAGCTAAAATTATGGAAGGGGGTTCAAAAGACGGGGTTTGGCCTCAGGATCACGAATCCGTGCCTTTTTAAAATTTTGCTTCTCTGAAGAGACATTTGCAATCAACTGAATGTGAAATAACACAAAATGTAGCAAAATTTTAAGGTTTGGTTTATTACCACTCGGAAAGAAGTCAAATTTTGTCTTATTGCTCAAATATAGTATTTCATTTCAGACAGGATCGCAAGGGGCTCATATCAAACCTGCCTAAATCGTTGGGGCCAAGCCGCGCACGTCCCGTTGCGACCGGTCGCCGCGATCCGGCACACGCCCCGCGCCGCGCGCCTCCCCCCTCGGCATTTTTATTTAACATCTTTTGTCCCTTTTAACTTCAAACGCAATACTTGACTTTTTTTTAACTTGGTGACAATCTATATTTAATATAAATTTGATTAAACAAAAATTTTGAAAAAATTTATAAACACAACAATAAAATAAAATTAAATTAAATTAAATTAAATAAAAAAAAACATAAAAAACTAAATAAAATAAAATAAACATACATAAAATTAAATAATATAAAATAAAATAAGTTTGTTTTTTGAGAAAAATTTACCGACGCGCTGCAGGAACCAGACAAGCCGACATATGTTTCGATGATACTGGAGTTACATCTCTTCAAGGACTTTTCTTCCCGGCATTGTGAGAGTCGAACTCACAACACTGTAGTGACTTGTATAGTAGAAGGTCTAGCACCTTAGGCCACTACCCAGCTTGAAGGTAAACCCTTCTCAGTGTCCATTTATGCATATATTTATACTTCCATACCGTCGGTATTTACAGCAAAAGGC
The DNA here is from genome assembly GCA_964058755.1 of Campiglossa producta. NCBI lineage: Eukaryota > Metazoa > Arthropoda > Insecta > Diptera > Tephritidae > Campiglossa > Campiglossa producta. The sequence continues at coordinate 84,482,129 of CAXKVI010000003.1, read as the reverse complement.
TACAAGTCAAAAGCAACAAAGAGTTTAAATGTTATAAATGGAAAAATATTCGTGCTTAATTAAACATAGAAAATTCTTTCATAGGTTTCACACCAAGTCCTAAAATTCGCAAATCTTTCATATAAGTTAGCATTGAAATTAAAGAAATGTTCTATATGGAAGTATAAATATATGCATAAATGAACACTGAGAAGGGTTTACCTTCAAGCTGGGTAGTGGCCTAAGGTGCTAGACCTTCTAGCATACAAGTCACTACAGTGTTGTGAGTTCGACTCTCACAATGCCGGGAAGAAAAGTCCTTGGAGAGATGTAACTCCAGTATCATCGAAACATATGTCGGCTTGTCTGGTTCCTGCACCGCGTAGGTAAATTTTTCTCAAAAAACACATTTTCATACAATCCCGAAAATTGCTTGTAAATACCGTCGGTATTTACAGCAATAGACTACAAGTCAAAAGCAACAAAGAGTTTAAATGTTATAAATGGAAAAATATTCGTGCTTAATTAAACATAGAAAATTCTTTCATAGGTTTCACACCAAGTCCTAAAATTCGCAAATCTTACATATAAGTTAGCATTGAAATTAAAGAAATGTTCTATATGGAAGTATAAATATATGCATAAATGGACACTGAGAAGGGTTTACCTTCAAGCTGGGTAGTGGCCCAAGGTGCTAGACCTTCTAGCATACAAGTCACTACAGTGTTGTGAGTTCGACTCTCACAATGCCGGGAAGAAAAGTCCTTGAAAAGATGTAACTCCAGTATCATCGAAACATATGTCGGCTTGTCTGGTTCCTGCAGCGCGTAGGTAAATTTTTCTCAAAAAACACATTCTCACACAATCCCGAAAATTGCTTGTAAATACCGTCGGTATTTACAGCAATAGACTACAAGTCAAAAGCAACAAAGAGTTTAAAATAAAATAAAACAAAATAAATTAATTTTATTTTAAATAAAATAGAATAAAATAAATTTAAATCAAATTAAGTAAAACAAAATAAAATAAAATAATATAAAATAAAATAAAATAAACTATAATGAAATAAAATTAATAAAATACACTAAAATACAACAAATAAATGAAATGAAGTAAAATAAAATAAAATTAAAAATATAAAAAAATTAAAACAAAATAAAATAAAGTACAAAAAAATCAACAAAAAAATAAAGTAAAAATTTGATAAATTAAAATCTTAAAATAAAATAAAATAAAATATAATAAAGTACACAAAAATAAAAAAAAATAAAGTAAAACTTTCATTTAATAAGAAAGTAAAACTTTCATTTAAAAAAATAAAATAAAATAAAATAAAATAAAATAAAGTAAAATAAAATTCAATTAAATTTAAAAAAAATTAAATAATATAAGACAAAATACAATAAATAAAAAGAAAATTAAATTAAATAAATAAAAATTTCAATTATCCTCATCTTTAACCTCCACTTGCCAATAGCCGCATTTCAAGTCCAGTGTAGAAAACCATTTCGTACCAGATAGTGAGTCCAGAGTATCGTCAATTCTGTCCTTTTTCGTTACGTCGTTCAGCTTCCGGTAGTCCACACAGAACCGCATTTTTCCATCCTTTTTCTTTACTAGCACAACTGGTGAGCTCCATGGACTAGCTGATGGTTCGATCACGCCACTCTCACTCATTTCCTGTATAATTTCTCTTACCACTTGGCGTTTAGCCAAGGGAACACTTCGAGAAGCTTGGCGGATTGGTCTCGCATCGCCGGTATCAATTTGATGCTTCACTACACAGTTTCGACCTGGTCTGAAGCCATCCTTGTCAAATAAGCTAAAGTAATTTAGAACTTTCACGTATTGCCGGTTCTGCGAGAACTGTATTTGTACTTGTACATTACCCTTCGTACCGAAACGACCCGGGTTGTTTTTTTTTTATAATGACTCGGCCAAGAGCAATACACCCCGAAGTGACCCTGCTTACGCGTCACGATTCCCCCACCTAATATTGTCATCCCCGGAACAGCCCCTTACAGCACTGCTGCTCCTCATTCTCTTGATCCGGGCTGGCATTGAGCCAAATCCTGGCCCAGGAGAATAGTTCAGCTGCGTTTGCCGGAAGAAAATATTCACAAGACGATCACACTCAGTCCAGTGTGCGTCATGCAAAGGTTGGTTGCATAAATCTAGTTGCTCCGGACTAGACCCTAAAACACACCGGCCCACTAGTTTCTACAAAAGTTTTGTGGCACCCTGCTGCTCACGTCCTAGGACGTCCCGAGGCAAGCGACGCTCAAATGTTGCATTATCGCCTTCTACAAATCAAGTCTCCACGGCCTGCAATACATATATTGCTCAGCAGAACATGTGTGTTCCCGGCTGTAGCTCGCGTCCTAGTGCGCCAACATCTCAAGCATCCACCCATAGCTACTTTCTTCGTAGTACATCTGTCGATGCTATAAGCACTACCGAGCTTCAGCCCTCGCCTCGGAACCCTTTACTAACTTCTTCCGGCACTAGCACGAATGTGAGTCAAGTCCATCAGCTTCTGGTCCCTCACTCTTCGTGCACTGTATGTCGGCATAGGATATATGCGTCTGTGGCATCGGTCAAGTGCAACTCCTGCCTAGGCGGATGTCACCTACGCATATGTTCTGGGCTCGCAAACAGAAATCTCTGGACTGATGTGTTCGTCGCGCCTTGCTGTCGAGGTGCGCAGCCCTCAACGCCGACGGATGTACACTCATCTTATAATGAACGAAATACGCCGGCTTCAGGACTGCGACGGAGATCACGATCGCGACCTAGCCTACTACCATCTAGGCATACACATCAGTCTCTAACTCCCAGAGTGGCCATTGCCTCTCCTTCGCAATTTAAATTGTTGCAATTTAATGCAACGGCCTGACCGGCAAGATAGCGGAGATAACCACATTTATGCAGCTACATAAAATCAAAATTGCTGCAATCCAGGAGACAAAACTTGGCCCCCACTCGAATCTCCGAGGCTACCACGTTCTCCGGCATCACCGCACGGACGGCAGGGCGTTCCTTGTTCACCATACAGAGCAGTATAAGGAATTTGATATCAACAGCGACCAAAGAGACTTACCCTTAGAGTGTCAAGGTATTGTTATACAAGCTGGAGGTGTTGATCTCGAGCTAATCAGTATATACATTCCTCCCGTCACCTGCTGCCCCAGAAGTTATCGTCCTCACATTAGGGCGTTTCTTTGTGGCGATAACCATATCATCATGGGCGATTTTAATGCCCACCATGATATGTGGCATTCACACCTTTCTGTGGACGGCAGAGGACGGGAATTAGCCGAGCAAATTGACGCTTCCCCTTTCTGCACTGTGAACGGAGACACCCCTGCAAGGATGGCTGTTAACTGTAGTAGCTCCCTGGACCTAACTATTGTTAGCCCGGGGTTAATTAACAGCATAAATTGGCAACCTATGGTGTCCTTGGCATCCGACCTGCCTATCATCCTGTCCGTTGACCGTGCCACGGACTTCTTTACTTCGAAGAAAAGAACATACGTGAATTTCAAAAGGGCTAACTGGGTCGGCTTTTTGGAATTCAAGGAGAGCTCCTTTGGTGATCTTCCCATTCCCAATGATGTACACGTTGGCGAGCGAAACATCCGTGAGGTCATTAAAAAGGCTACAGCCCGTTTTATACCAGCTGGTAGAATAAAAAATATTAGGCCAAACTTCCCAACTGAGGCCGCAGTCTTGGCCAACGAACGTGACCTCATACGCAACATCAATCCCTCAGACCCACAGATCAGTGATCTCTACGTGGGAATCAGACGGCTGGTTAACGTACACAAACAAACCAAATGGGAGGATCACCTTAGGTCTTGTAACCTCTCTACCGGTGTTGGGAAATTATGGTCCACCGTCATGTCCTTGTCGAATCCTTCGGGTCCACCAAAGAATGTCGACATCACCTTTGGCTTTCTGTCGACAGCATGTCCCACATCCTGCGCAAGACAGGACAAGACGAGGAATCTTCAGGCGCGCGCATAAACACAAAAACTATGCCCCCGTTCCCATCACCGCTACAGAGGTTCAAGAGGCCATCCGGAAGGCCAAAAATTCCAAAGCCATCGGTCCTGATGGCATAGCCATGGTGCACTTCAAACACATCGGCGCAGTAGGAGTTAAGTACCTAACTGCCGTCTTCAATCTGTCCTTGACCACAGCTGTCATACCCGACAAATGCAAGCAGGCAACTGTGATCCTACTACTAAAGCCTGGCAAGCCAGCCAACGTTGGGGAGTCATATCGTCCGATATCACTCCTCTCGCCAGTAGTAAAGACACTTGAGGCAGTCTTACTCCCGCTCTACACATCACACTTGATGTTAGCCGAGCACCAACTTGGTTTCAGGAAAGGTAGGAGCACAACATCTGCTCTAAATGTCATAAACACTCAGATAACTGACGGTCTAAATCAAAACAGACCTAATGACAGGACAGTTCTAGTTGCACTCGATTTGAGTCAAGCTTTTGACATAGTAAATCATGGGCAGCTTGTATCCGATCTGGAAGACTCGTCACTCCCCCCCCTGTCTCAAGCGTTGGACCGCCAATTATCTCAGTGGTCGTCGGTCGTCTGTTGTGTTCAGAAACAAAAAATCTAAAGCCAGGAAGATCAAACAAGGGGTACCACAGGGTGGTGTCCTTTCCCCGTTATTGTTTTATTTCTATATTTCGAAGCTTCCTCCTCCACCAGAAGAAGTTACGATTATTTCTTACGCAGATGATTGCACGATATTGGCAACTGGTACTTCCGTTGATGAGCTGTGCTCTAAAATAAATGGCTATCTCCCCTCTCTAGTCGAGGTTGGCATGGAATTAGAAATTTATGTAGGTGATCATAAAATACCTACTGTCGCTCACCCAAAAATCTTAGGAGTGAGTTTCGACACCATGCACACTTTCGCTGCCCATTCAGTTGCAATTGTCTCAAAATTACAGAGCCGCAACCAAATCCTGAAGTCACTAGCCGGCAGTACTTGGGGTAAAGACAAAGAAACGTTGTTGGTAACGTACAAGGCAATTGGTCGGCCGATTCTGAACTATGCCTCGCCGATATGGTCGCCGGGGCTTGCAGACGTTTATTGGAGTCAGCTGCAGGCCTGTCAAAACACCGCGCTCAGAAACGCTACGGGGTGCGTCCTTATGTCACCTATATCTCATATACACAATGAGGTGGAAATGCTTCCAGTTAGGGAGCATAATGAAATGCTAAACAAGCAGTACCTACTGAATTGCTGTAAACCACAGCATCCCAGTAGACAACTGCTTGAACTCATTCCGCCTCCTAGGACCATAAGGTCGCATTTACGTAAACATTTTGATGAGATCCGGCATTATATAACAACGCCGTTTGATCTACAGGTGCATAAGCAGGCCTTGGGGCATATCCATACAACGTCAGTTGGCCATTACGCCGCGCTCTGTCCGCTAAACAATGTCTTGCATGCCGCAACACCAGGCATTTCTGAAGAGGAGTGTCATCTTCCTCGAGAGACAAGGCTCACTCTGGCTCAATTACGCTTTGGATATTGTAGCAGGTTAAACTCCTACATATCCAGACTGAACCCTGATGTGCCGAATGAATGTCCGGCATGCGGCTCGTCCCCCCACAATACCATTAACTTATTTTCTTGCTCTTCTGAGCCCACCCTTCCAACACCCATCTCTCTTTGGTCCAACCCTATTGAAACTGCAAGTTTCCTTGGACTCCCGTTAGAAGATATTGATGACAATTTAGGCTAAGGAAAAATACGCGTTGGGCAGGACTACACCTCGTTACAACAACAACAACGGCGTCCACGCCGTGATATCATCTGAAAGATTAATGTTGCTGGTAGAAACATTTTCCTGGAGCTGTTCACAATTTATAACCACTCCACCTCCTGACATTGTCCCAATATAGCTCCTTTGGAAAGCTTGATCGGCGATCTAAACTCATTAGTACTCTTACCGGTAAACGTCCATCTGGTTTTGTCATTGCCAGTGTTTTTCCTACTAGTATATCCGTCTTTGATTTGTTTGCTGCCTCTACCACCCACAATTTATTTGTCCCGCAATGTCCATCAATTCTTGCCCAAACGATCGCCTCAGACTTCGGTGGAATTTGTTGGCTTTTTTCCACTAGGAGCCGCTTACTGATGTATTTGTTCTCGTAACCAAAATTGAGTGGCACATCCATGTTCTTATAGCTCATAGTCCGGTTTTGCATGTCGATCTTGATGCCTTGGTTGCTTAAGAAATCCACACCAACTATGATCTCATCAACAATATCTGCCGCTATAAAATTGTGCAGTATGGTGACATTCCCAATTGCGATTTCACATGTTACTTCTCCTTGGACTTGGGTGTCCCCACCAGTCGCCGTACGCAACTTTCCTCCATTTAATGGCCTCACTTCATCGTTGACTAAATCAGATCGGATGATGGAATGAGATGCGCCCGTATCAACAGTCAGTAAACGCTCCTTTCCGTCCACGAGTCCTCCAACAATAGCATTAATAGACTTCCTTCCGATCTGTGAGACAGAGATTATGGGGCATCCAACTGCGGGAGCCAGCCTACGCCCCTTGCGGCTGACTCTCTTTAGTTAGACGGTTGGTTGGATTGGGAGATTTGCTCATCTCCTTCAGCCTTGCGCTAACGGCCGCCTGCATTACTGGAATTGTTAGAGCCAGATCCACAATAATGTGCAATATGACCAGACTTTCCGCGCTTGAAGCACTTATTTTTTCTTTTGCTTCCCGTTCAATGCTTCTGTCAATTTTCTCGGCCCAGTCTGGCGTCTCCACTTCCACACGATGAGCTTTGTACGTTGGTTTACTCAAAAGTGAAGCTGTTTCTTGTGTTAGAGCATGTGATACCGTCTCCGCAAATGATCTCTTTGGATTGGCATATGTGGCTCGCTTTGTCTCCACATCACGTATTCCATTTATGAAGCTTTAGATTTTTACCCTTTCGATGTATTCCACGGGTGCGTCTACGTTTGCCAGATGGTCTAAGCTCTCGATATCCGATGCAAACTCCTGCAATATCTCATTAGTCTTCTGTAGCCCGTTTCTATAACCTTTTGTTATAATAACGATCGATTTGCTATCGCAAGGCTCGTATAGCTTTCGATATGAAAAATGTTTCTGTAACACACTCAATTCACCTTATAATAAAATAGTGGTGAGTTTTTATCATATCGATGGAATAAACGAAATGGAACATAGCATCTATCATTAATAGCAAAAAAGTATAATAACAAACAAAAAGCAGTGAATTTCCAAATTGTTTATAATTAAGGTAATTGTCTACTTTAGCTGTCAACTGCTAACATATTAGCTAAAATTATGGAAGGGGGTTCAAAAGACGTGGTTTGGCCTCAGGATCACGAATCCGTGCTTTTTTTAAATTTTGCTTCTCTGAAGAGATATTTGCAATCAGAGTTGCAAGTTTTCATGTGGTTGTTGTAATTTTATTAGGCTTTACGGTTCAGGCAACCACCCGGACTTGGGATGCCGTATCCAAGGGTTATTTTTTATAAGCGCGGCCGAAGGCCGCCAACTCAGAAAGGTGTTTCGCACATAAATACTTTGGATTCCGCCCCATTTTTGGGATCGACCCGGGTCAATTTTCGGTTATTTGACCATAACTTTTCACAAAAACAAAATATTAAAAAAGCGCTTCCGGATTCGTGATCCTGAGGCCAAACCCCGTCCTTTGAGCTATCTCCAAAATTTTACCTAATTTATTAGCAGTTGACCTCTAAAGGAAACAACTACCATAAAACATTACGATACAGGCATGTATACATTACGTTTAGTTCCATAGTATATACGCACTTTTTTCCACTGATCGGCGGTCTAGAAAGCTCCCCCCGCTGCATTTAGGTCCAGAGCAACGGCTTCCCATACATTGTGGCTCATGGAGGCACTGTTGGGACCGCCAAAAATTCCCATTACCAGTTTTTTATTGGCCTTCATTAGCTCCAAAAGTTTTACTTTTTGGTTTTGGTAATTTTTCCACTCCTGCTTTTTTTCTATAAAATAAAATTTTAATTAGAAAACAACAAATCTAAATTAGTTACCAACGAACTTCAATCATTTTCGTTTTAACGTATAATATCACAACCTTCAGAATTATCGAAAATACATACTCACCACTCATACAGAAACACTACCTTGCGATAACCATGAATCAGGGTTGCATTTTGCGATATAATTCGTAACGCAAGGATACAGAAACTATTTGGTGTATCTGCCTCCTATGCTTGCTACCGTAACGTCTTTCAACGGCTCCCATAAACACTTCATAGTTGTTTCTCTCAGCATCCGGAATTGTCTGTAAGATTTCGGCTGCAGGTCCTTTCAATGCCACGAATAAGGCAGCGACTTTGTCTTCAGCGCCCCAGTTGTTCACAGCTGCTGTCTTCTCAAATTGTAGCTTAAATACCTGGAAAGGAACAGAACCGTCAAAGGATGGGCTTTTTACCTTGGGAGAGCTCGACGCAGCGTTTGGACGAATTAGTTGTAGCTCCTGGATACGACTTCTTAACGCATCCACCTCGGCCTCAACTTTTTCCCCAAGCTGCATTATTTTCTTGTCCTGCATTTTTAGCTGTGATGATATACGCTCTTCCTGGTCCTCCAGCAGCAATGCTATTTTGAAAATAGCCGGGCCTCCTGATCCTCAAGTTGAGCTGAGATCTGAGAAGCCATGCGTGTCTCTTGTTGTTCCAAATGAGATGCCATGCGTGTTTCTTGTTGTTCCAACTTTGATGTTATGTTCGGCGACATCTGAGCCAATGCAGCCAATAACGAGTTTGTGTCCACATTTTCTATTGAATTCGGGGTATCCTTTTTCTCTTCCACTTTCGCTACCTCATCCACAAGCTGAAAAACATGGTCGTTAACGCTGATTACTTCCGCTTCCCTCGCCTCTCGTAAAACGCCGTTCCAACTCATTTTTGAACTGCTGGATCTTCAATTCATTCAACTTTGCCATATCCTTGTTATCCTTGCAATGTCCTTGTTACCTTTACATTGTCCTTCTTATCCTTTTCAATGTCCTTGTTACCCTATTCAATGTCCTTGTATTTATTTAACAACTAGCAACCCGCTCCGGCTTCGCACGGAAAAATGTAAATTACATGGAATTCAGTACGGCAATAAGGCCATGAATTGAAAATACATTCATACATACATACGTCCGAAATTTAATTATGCGAGAGATTCGTACATATGTACTTATATACATACGTATCGAGTTCTTTCACCATACGATCTAATTCAACATGAATGAGGTGGGGTGAGATTCCCGCATAATAGGTTGACAGCGAACAAACACACAAACAGCGTTCTTTCACCATACGATCTCACCCCACCTCATTCATAACGCTGTTTGTGTGTTTATTCGCTGTCAAGTTCTAATGGCTCATTCGTTTAACAGCGAACAAACAACCAAACAGCTTTTTTGGAAAAAGTGCTTTTTGTTTAAACAATTTTGGTTAAATAAGATATGAAACAACTTTTTTTTTATGCAGAACGAAAGTAAATATTTCAAAGTTTAACTTCAAGTAAGTTTCATTTTAATCGGAGCATTCGTTTAGGATTTATGGCTGTGTAAACAAAAAATGTATGGTTTTTTACATTTTGTCCGATTGCCACGCCCCCTTTGTATATTTCTTCACGTTATAATGACATAAACCTTCCTCTTCAACCAATCTATTTATTAAAAAAACCGCAAAAAAATCCGTTGCTTAGTTTTCAAGATTTAAGCATTCAAGGGAAAAAACAGACAGAAAAAGTGACTGTTTTATAATATGTAGAGATACCGCTCTGGCACCAATTGTGACGAGTTCGATGATTCCTCGATTACTTTCCGTGAGTTCGATCAGTGTACGTCAAATAAAACACTTAGATTCTGCTTAATAAATAGTAAGCTTTATTCACTACTAAAAACCGTAGTACAATATCGCGGGTTAATTCACTGTTCAGTACATCACTGTACAACACTTGAAAATAAACTGATTGATGTCAGTTGTCTTTGCGCGGTTTATATACCCCAGCAGACTGCAGCTTCATAACCTAGAAATGTCTACACATTTCTGGGCTATTCGTGCAACAGTGTTCTCGAAACGTTTATCTATCGTCATCTCCTCTTAGTGCCACTTTCGCAAATATTAGAGCTGCCTCTCCCTCTCACGCGTCATGTATCTAAACAGCTGTAGTTGTGGCAGTGACGCTAGTGGTGGAAATACGCTAGTGGCGGGAGATAAGCGATTCTTGAGAATATTCGCCACACTGCCCTCGTCCCGATCAGACACATTTTCCGATCCAAACGTTGCTAGCCTCTCCAGGTGAACCACCTTCAATTTGTTTCGTGGTCTTCCAACAGTTTGGAGGCGGTAGACAACATCATTTATCCGCTTTATGACTTTATATGGGCCTTCCCAGTTACATTGCAGTTTTGGGGACAAACCTCTCTTTCGTTGTTGGTTGTATAACAGCACTAAATCTCATTCTTTAGAACCTTCCGAGTTGATTGCTTTGTCGTATCTGGCTTTCATCTTATCACTCATGATCTTCGTCCGTTGTCTTACAAGGTCGTGTATTTCTCTCATTTCTTCTTCCAAGATGATAGTGGATTTCCTGGCATTTAGTCCTTCATCAGCATTTATCCCAAACTTCTAGTCAGCTGGCAACCGAAGATCATTTACAAAAACTACTTTTTCCGTAGTCTGACCCGTTGTTTCATGTATTGCCGAGCGATATGCTCTCAGGATCAAGGAGATATGCGTGTCCCAATCTTTCTGGAACTTATCCACTACTTTCCTCATGTGCTCTTCCAAGGTTCGATTGAAACGTTCCACCATGCCATCTGACTGAGGATGCAGTGCAGTTGCTCGCGTTTTTCGAATACCCAATGTCTTGCACATTTCTTGGAATACAACCGATTCGAAATTCATGCCTTGGTCCGAATGTAATTCCATCGGTACCCCAAATCTCGCTACCCAATTGTTAATGAACACCTCTGCAATGGTTTCTGCCTCTTGATTTGGAATCGGGTAAACTTCTGGCCATTTGCTGAAATAGTCCATAACAACTAGTACGTATTTGTTTCTGAGTGCGCTAGTAGGAAATGGACCATCTTCGCTTTCCCACACACGATGTAAGCAACAGGATACCAATTCCAAACTGTTCCACTGTGCCCAATATGACATGGCAACAGGACTCTCTGCTGACATTTCCTCCCTTGTTGGTCGTTCATTTCTGTGACAAAACTCCTCCAATCGCATAATCGCTCGCGTCTGTATCCAAAATAAATGTTGAACCTGGGATTGGATAGCCACTTCATGTTCTTTCTTCCAATAAAATGACATATTCTTCCTGGTCAACTCATGAAGGCAACTGGCTACGCTGGCGAAATTCGGTACAAATCTGCGATAATACGTGCACAGTCCAAGGAAGCTTCGTAACTCATGCAAATTGTTCGGTCGTGGCCAATCCTTTACTGCTTCGATCTTGTCTTTAGCAGTGCAAAATCCCTCCGTAGTAACCTTGTGACCCAAGTAACTTAATTCCTTCCTGAACAATGCACACTTTTAGGGACTCAATTTCAGGACGGCACCAGCTATCCTTTGGAAAACTTCCTCCAGGTTTTTAAGGTGTTCCTCAAAGTTTTTTCCAGCACGATGATGTCGTCCAGGTACACCAAACATGTTTTCCAATGCAGTCCTTTCAATACTTGATCCACGAGTCTCTCAAAAGTAGCTGGAGCGTTACATGGTCCAAAGGGCATTACCGTAATTTGCCACAGCCCCTCTCCAACGCTGAATTCTGTCTTTTCCTTATCCTCATCTTTAACCTCCGGTTGCCAATAGCCGCTTTTCAAGTCCAGTGTAGAAATCCATTTCGTAGCAGATAGTGAGTCCAGAGTATCGTCAATTCTCGGTAATGGATAGGTGTCCTGTTTCGTTACGTCGTTCAGCTTCCGGTAATCCACGCAGAACCGCATTTTTTCATCCTTTTTCTTACTAGCACTACCGGTTTTGATTTTGCTTAAGTATTTCGTTAGATAAAGGACAACGACTCAGGTATATCAAAAAATTTTCCGCATGGTCGATACAGCTAGCAAATAGCGAAATACAGATAGCCTTTTAAAATTTTCACTTTATTATACTAAAATTGTACGGCCTATAAAACTGCATACTCAAATTATAAAAAGGATTTTCAAAAATTTCTATATATAAAAAGTGGGCGTGGTTATTAACCGATTTCGCCCATTTTCGGCAACAAAATAGATCCGGTATATACAGAGCAAGGTGAAAAATCTGGTTTCGATATATATATTTTTTCTCTAGTTATTGATTTTTGACCGCTTTTTCCAGATTTCAGCTCATTGTGCATCCTTGTCAAATATGCCAGAGTAATTTAGTAGAAGTTGTTCTGCCTTATTCTGGTGGTCTTCTCCGAGCACTTGCGTCCACACCGTGCATGATCTGAAAGATTAATGTTGCTGGTAGAAACATTTTCCCTGACATTGTCGCAATATAGCTCCTTTGGAAAGCTTAATCGGCGATCTGAACTCATTTAGTACTCTTACCGGCAAACGTCCATCTTGTTTTGTCATAGCCAGTGTTTTTCCTACTAGTATATCCGTCTTTGATTTGTTTGCTGCCTCTACCACCCACAATTTGTTTGTCCCGTAATCTCCATCAATCCTTGCCCAAACAATTACCTTCGGCTTCGGTGGAATTTGTTGGGTTTTTCCACGAGGACCCGCTTACTGATGTATTTGTTCTCGTAACCAAAAATGAGTGGCACATGCAATGGTTTCTGCCTCTTGATTTGGAATCGGGTAAACTTCTGGCCATTTGCTGAAATAGTCCATAACAACTAGTACGTATTTGTTTCTGAGTGCGCTAGTAGGAAATGGACCATCTTCGCTCTCCCACTCGATGTAAGCAACAGGATACCAATTCCAAACTGTTCCACTGTGCCCAATATGACATGGCAACAGGACTCTCTGCTGACATTTCCTCCCTTGTTGGTCGTTCATTTCTGTGACAAAACACCTCCAATCGCATAATCGCTCGCGTCTGTATCCAAATGTTGAACCTGGGATTGGATAGCCACTTCATGTTCTTTCTTCCAATAAAATGACATATTCTTCCTGGTCAACTCATGAAGGCAACTGGCTACGCTGGCGAAATTCGGTACAAATCTGCGATAATACGTGCACAGTCCAAGGAAGCTTCGTAACTCATGCAAATTGTTCGGTCGTGGCCAATCCTTTACTGCTTCGATCTTGTCTTTAGCAGTGCAAAATCCCTCCGTAGTAACCTTGTGACCCAAGTAACTTAATTCCTTCCTGAACAATGCACACTTTTAGGGACTCAATTTCAGGACGGCACCAGCTATCCTTTGGAAAACTTCCTCCAGGTTTTTAAGGTGTTCCTCAAAGTTTTTTCCAGCACGATGATGTCGTCCAGGTACACCAAACATGTTTTCCAATGCAGTCCTTTCAATACTTGATCCACGAGTCTCTCAAAAGTAGCTGGAGCGTTACATGGTCCAAAGGGCATTACCGTAATTTGCCACAGCCCCTCTCCAACGCTGAATTCTGTCTTTTCCTTATCCTCATCTTTAACCTCCGGTTGCCAATAGCCGCTTTTCAAGTCCAGTGTAGAAATCCATTTCGTAGCAGATAGTGAGTCCAGAGTATCGTCAATTCTCGGTAATGGATAGGTGTCCTGTTTCGTTACGTCGTTCAGCTTCCGGTAATCCACGCAGAACCGCATTTTTTCATCCTTTTTCTTTACTAGCACTACCGGTTTTGATTTTGCTTAAGTATTTCGTTAGATAAAGGACAACGACTCAGGTATATCAAAAAATTTTCCGCATGGTCGATACAGCTAGCAAATAGCGAAATACAGATATGTGTGTAAAAATAAATCAGCATTTTATGTTCAAGCCTTTAGTGGACATCGTACTGATTTAGTTTGCACCGATTCCGGCTTAAAATAAGGCAGATATAAAAATATCTCCCCTTTATTCATAGAAGTTTTTAAAATTTTTTCAATAAGGAGGCCACGCCGAGTGCCGATCCCACCCGATCCCCGCTAGATATTTAAATTTTATTTTTTTTCAAGTATTCTCTGTGGTATCTACTTTTTTCTGTTAATGCGCAAATATGCGCTTTTTTGTATGTGCTGAGATAACGGTCCACAAAGGTCAATAATTGAAATTTACTGTTCTAAATTCATTACAGCCTTTATTTTTCATCCGATTTGAACAATTTTTTTTTAAACGAAAGATTTTGAGATTTGCAAGAGTGTACTTTAACCTGATTTTTTAATTTTGGTTTGTTTACATTTTTTTTTGGTGGGCAAATTGTGAGGAAATTGCAAATTTTTAAAACGCGATATTATCCTGCTCCAGTTGGAACACTTTAAACGGAAAAATCTTCCTCAAAATATGTTTAGGAGTTATCTTAAATGAAAAAAAAATAACATTTGAAAAAGTTAAAAAAAAAAAAAATTATGGTCCCCTATACGATGATGTGAAAGAAAATAAATTATTAAAAATTAACCGTAATAGTTAGCCTTTTAAAATTTTCACTTTATTATACTAAAATTGTACGGCCTATAAAACTGCATACTCAAATTATAAAAAGGATTTTCAAAAATTTCTATATATAAAAAGTGGGCGTGGTTATTAACCGATTTCGCCCATTTTCGGCAACAACATAGATCCGGTATATACAGAGCAAGGTGAAAAATCTGGTTTCGATATATATATTTTTTCTCTAGTTATTGATTTTTGACCGCTTTTTCCAGATTTCAGCTCATTGTGCATCCTTGTCAAATATGCCAGAGTAATTTAGTAGAAGTTGTTCTGCCTTATTCTGGTGGTCTTCTCCGAGCACTTGCGTCCACACCGTGCATGATCTGAAAGATTAATGTTGCTGGTAGAAACATTTTCCCTGACATTGTCGCAATATAGCTCCTTTGGAAAGCTTAATCGGCGATCTGAACTCATTTAGTACTCTTACCGGCAAACGTCCATCTTGTTTTGTCATAGCCAGTGTTTTTCCTACTAGTATATCCGTCTTTGATTTGTTTGCTGCCTCTACCACCCACAATTTGTTTGTCCCGTAATCTCCATCAATCCTTGCCCAAACAATTACCTTCGACTTCGGTGGAATTTGTTGGGTTTTTCCACGAGGACCCGCTTACTGATGTATTTGTTCTCGTAACCAAAAATGAGTGGCACATCGATGTTCTTATACCAGTGGAACACATCGAGAGGGTAAAAATCCAAAGTTTTATAAATGGAATACGTGATGTGGAGACGAAGCGAGCCACATATGCAAATCCAAAGAGATCATTCGCGGAGACGGTATTACATGCTCTAACTCCAGAAACCGCATCTATTTTGAGCAAACCAGTGTACAAAGCTCACCGTGTGGAAGTGGAGACGCCAGACTTGGTCAACAAAATCCACAAAATTTTGGAAGCATTGCATAAGGCACAGAACAAAAGCGATGGCGACATTAAGTGCTTCAAATACGGAAAATGTGGTCATAATGCACGTTATTGTGGATCCGGCTCCAACAATTCCAGTAATGCAGGCGGACGTAAGCGCAAGGCTGAAGGAGATGAGCAAGTCTACCAATCCAACCAACCGTTAAACTAAAGAGAGTCAGCCGCAAGGGCTCCCGCAATTGGATGCCCCATAATCTCGATCTCACAGATCGGGAGAAAGTCGATTAATGTTACTGTTGGAGGACTCGTGGACGGAAAGGAGGGTTTACTGACTGTTGATACCGGCGCATCTCATTCCATCATTCGATCTGATATAGTCAGCAAAGAAGTGAGGCTATTACATGGAGCAAAGTTGCGTACGGCGACTGGTGAGGATACCCAAGTCCAAGGAGAAGTAACATATGAAATCGCAATTGGGAATGCCACCGTACTGCACAATTTTATAGTGGCAGATATTGTTGATGGGATCATAGTTGGTGTGGACCAAGGCACCACGATCGATATGCAAAACAGGACTTTGAGCTATAAAAACATGGATGTGCCACTAAATTTTGGTTACGAGAGCAAGCACATCAGTAAGCGGGTCCTCGTGGAAGAAAACCAACAAATTCCACCGAAGTCGGAGGCCATCGTTTGGGCAAGGATTGATGGAGATTACGGGACAAACAAATTGTGGGTGGTAGAGGTAGCAAACAAATCAATGACGGATATACTAGTAGGAAAAACACTGTCTATGACAAAACAAGTTGGACGTTTACCGGTAAGAGTACTAAATGAGTTCAGATCGCCGATTAAGCTTTCCAAAGGAGTTATACTGGGACAATGTCAGGAGGTGGAGGTGGTTATAAGTTGTGAACAGCTACAGGAAAATGTTTCTACCAGCAACATTAATTTTTCAGATAATATCACGGCGTGGACGCAAGAGCTCGAAGAAGACCACCAGAATAAGGCAAAACAACTTCTACTAAAGTACTCTAGCATATTTGACAAGGATGGTTCTAGACCAGGTCGAACCAATGTAGTGAAGTATCAAATTGATACCGGTGATGCAAGACCAATCCGCCAAGCTCCTCGAAGTGTTCCCTTGGCCAAACGCCAAGTGGTAAGAGAAATTATACAGGAAATGAGTGAGGGTGGCGTGATCGAACCATCAGTTAGTCCATGGAGCTCACCAGTTGTGCTAGTAAAGAAAAAGGATAGAAAAATGCGGTTCTGTGTGGACTACCGGAAGCTGAACGACGTAACGAAAAAGGACAGCTATCCATTACCCAGAATTGACGATACCCTGGACTCACTATCTGGTACGAAATGGTTTTCTACACTGGACTTGAAAAGCGGCTATTGGCAAGTGGAGGTTAAAGATGAGGATAAGGAAAAGACAGCCTTCAGCGTGGGAGAGGGGCTGTGGCATTTTTCGGTAATGCCCTTTGGACTATGTAACGCTCCAGCTACTTTTGAGACCCTCATGGACCAAGTATTGAAAGGACTGCATTGGAAAACATGTTTGGTGTACCTGGACGACATGATCGTGCTTGGAAAAAGGTTTGAGGAACACCTTAAAAACCTGGAGGAGGAAGTTTTCCAAAGGATAGCTGGTGCCGGTCTGAAATTGAGTCCCAAAAAGTATGCATTTTCAGGAAGAAAGAAGTTATTTAGGTCACAAGGTAACTACGGAGGGCATCTGCACTGCTAAAGAAAAGATTGAAGCTGTGAAGTATTGGCCGAGACCGAACAATTTACATGAGTTACGAAGTCTCCTTGGACTGTGCACGTATTATCGCCGATTTGTACCAAATTTCGCCAGCATAGCCAGTAGCCTTCATGAGTTGACCAGGAAGAATATGTCATTTAAAGAAGGAACATGAAGTGGCTTTCCAAACCTTGAAGGAACGGCTGTGCACTGCCCCAATGTTAGCGTATCCAATCCCAGGCTCAACATTTATTTTGGATACAGACGCGAGCGGTTATGCAATTGGAGGAGTTTTGTCACAGATTGTCGATGGGCAGGAGAAGATAGTGGCACACTACAGCCGCACAATTGGGAAGCCCGAAGGGAACTATTGTGTAACACGGAGAGAACTACTGGCATTGGTGGAGTGCATCAAGCAATTCCACAAGTATCTCTACGGACAGCGATTCCACATCAGGACAGACCATGCAGCGTTGAAATGTCTCTTGCAGTTCCGTAATCCGAAAGGTCTATTGGCGCTGATTGAAGTGCGTTGTCTTTGCGCGGTTTATATACCCTAGCAGACAGCAGCTTCATAACCTAGAAATGTCTACACATTTCTAGGTTATTCGAGCAACAGTGTTCTCGAAACGTTTATCTATCGTCATCTCTTCTTTGTGTGACATTCGCAAATATGCGAGCTGCCTCTCCCTCTCGCGCTCTCGCGTCATGTACTTAAACAGCTGTAGTTGTCGTAGTGACGCTAGTGGTGGAAATACGCTAGAGTTGGGTGATGAGCGATTCTTGAGAACATTCGCCACACTGCCCTCCACCTAAGTCTGATCGTCCCGATCAGACACTATCCTCGCTGCAAGAGACTGCAAATTAAACTCGTAACCAATCAATAAAGGGCAGGCGTAATTGAATGATAATTTGAGTTTATTTCTGAAAATCAGATGGATTAGAAATGGATACAATTAACAATTTTATTCTTACCGCGGTTCCGTCTCTGTCGGCTAATTTACAACGAGTAACACATCTTTAATCTTAAATACGAAAATTACAATGTCATCGAGTACGGAACTTTGGCTAACAAGGTTGCCATGTGTAAAATAGAAACAGATAACATAAAGACATAACGTTGCATTTGCTGGGCGTTCGTCAACACCCCTCCTCCCGTGGATCAAGTAGATTCACTAACTTCTAGGTCGAGAACGGCTAGCTTAGATACAGGACGTCTGGTGATGCCGCGGCTGGTTCGCACATCTACCTTCCTAACCACTCCATCTGCTCCGGGATAAACCTGTTCTACCAACCCCCGACACCATTGTCTCCTTGGCACGTTCGCATCGCATATAAACACTGCATTACCAATTTCAATAGATTTTGTGCTTTGACACCATTTCGTTCGTCGCGTTAGAGTTGGGAGGTATTCGGAGACCCACCGTCTCCAAAAATGGTCGCGAAGTTGGCGTGCAATACGCCACAGCTTGCGTAGAGCCCATAGTTTTTGAGGCTGTTCAGCGACGCTTGGACTTTGAGCCGTGTTTGCTGATCCGAGGATGAAATGGTTGGGGGTGAGCGGTTCTTCTTGATCGGGAGTGATTGGCAGGTGCGTGAGTGGACGAGAATTAACCACGTTTTCAGCCTCGATCAAAAGACATTGTAGAGAGTGTTAACGTGGTGCGATCTCCTTGAGCGTCTGTCTTAACACACGCTTTATACATTGGACCATTCTCTCCCACACGCCTCCCTCTGATGGGTTGACTGGGCAATTAAACAGCCACTCTATGCCCCTTGACGAAAATTCATTTTGGACCTACTGGCAGTCGAAGACCTCGGCAAACCTTTTAGCCTCCTCGTTGGCACCGACAAAGTTTTTTCCGTTATCGGACCTTATTCTTACCGGTACACCCCGAGGATTAATAAAATTGCGGATGGCAACTATACGCGCATCCGTACTGAGATCGTGAGCTAACTCCAGGTGGACGGCTCTCACCGTTAGGCAGGTGAAGAGGGCGACCCACCTTTTCTCGTGGCGACGACCGATTGTAACCATAACAGGTCCGAAGTAATCTAAGCCGGTATAGCTAAACGGCTTGAGGCGGTCAACCGGTAGTGGGCCCATGAATGGCGCAACTGGCGTAGCTTTATTCAAACGGCATACAAAACAATCCGCAACGACCTTACGCAGTAGTCGGCGAAGACGAGGGATCCAATAGAGCTGTCGTATTTCACTAATCGTAGCTTCTGTGTTCTGGTGTCTTAGAATGGCATGATGATAAGCTACTAATAATTTGCTGAGTGCATGACCATGCGACAATATTATCGGGTGCCTGACGTTATACGGCAGCCATGTTGCTGCATCTATGCGACCTTGCACGCGCATAACACCGTCTTCGTCTTTATATGGCGACAACTGATGCAAGTCGCTGGTACGAGGTATGGGAGTGCCACTAGTAATGCTCTGAAGCTCATGCGAAAACGATTGCCCTTGTGCCTGTTGAAATAGAAGTGTCTTGGCGGAGTCAAGCTCTAATGATGTCAAACCATACTCTTGCTCACTTCGGTCAATTTGTCGACGGCGTACTCTGTCTATAAATCGTAGTACCCATGCAACGGTCCTCACAAGTCTGGAAAATGACGAAAAACGGTTAATATCAATAAATTCGTTACTCACGATTAACATGGAGTATTTTGGGCATAGCTCCTCGTCATCTTTCTGTTGTTCGTTCAAAATGATTTCTTCTTGTGGCCATACTGCTTCATCGTCAAGGAGGAATTTAGGCCCGCATAGCCACCGTGAAGTTGAACAGTACTCATGAGCAGTGTTTGCCCTTGTCGCGTCGTCAGCTACGTTTTCCTTAGTAGGGACCCACTTCCAGTTTGACGGCGTGGTTGCAGTTAGAATCTCAGATACACGATGAGCCACGAATGGCTTGTAACGTCTGTGTGCACTCCTGATCCATTTCACGACTGTCTTCGAATCTGACCATAGAATGCAACTTGTAGCCTTAATTGAGTGCTCTTCTTGTAGAGTTTGCATCAATCGGACACCAAGTACGGCAGCTTGGAGCTCCAGGCGAAGGATACCTCTTTGCTGCCAGTTGAGTTTACGACGCGCCAATACGCTATGGCGGCGAAGGCCTCTTCACTGGCATCTACGAACAAATGAAGTTGTAGCTCCTTTGGTGCACCACCGCGATAGTAGTGCCTTGGAATTTCTACGTTGAGTACTGATGGTAACAACTGCCGCCACTTTTCCCAGACCACACCTATACCCTCAGGCAAACGTTCGTCCCAGCGAATCATTCGCCTCCAAACCTCACGCATAAGTAGCTTTGCGGAAATCGTAAAATTGCTTAAAAATCCGAGCGGGTCGAATAGGGACATTGGTATACGTAGCAATTCCCGTTTTGTTGGATACATTTCGCCGTTTATTATTCTTTCGTCGACATTGTAAAAGCTGACTTTAAATTTAAATATATCATTTGATGGTTGCCAAACCATGCCTAGGACCTTTTCGGCGGATAGACTATCCTTACTTACAATAGGTACAGTAACATCGCCGCCCCGTAGAGCCCTAATAACCTTCTCCGAATTTGACGCGAAGTTTCTCAGTTAGAAACCAGCGCGCTTGTGTATTGCACGTACCTGTTGTGCTATCTAAATGGCATCCGTGTCGCTGCTAAAACTATCTACAAAATCGTCGACGTAGTGATAGTTAAGTATGGACTCCACTGCTCGTTCGCATTTTCCAATATACTCTTTGGCGTTGAGAGTTTTGATAAACTGGGCCGCACATGGTGAGCAAGCTGCGCCGAATGTCATCACATTCATCTCATACACGTCTGGATCTTTTGTTATGTTACCATCTCGCCAGAGGAAGCGTTGAGCGCATCTGTCTTCCGGGCGAACTAGGACCTGATGGAACATCTCTCGTATGTCACCACACACGGCAATGGCTCCCTCCCTGAAGTGAAAAAGCACTGATGGTAATGCACGAAGATCTTGGGGGCCCTTAAGCAAGTGAGCATTTAGTAGGTAGGTAGGTGGAATGGCTGCGACAAAGTCGCCCAATTAGCTTTAAAAGCCGTTTTGATGCCATAAAACTCGTAGAAACCTACTGCCGTGAGTAAATGCTACAACCACCCAGAGCTGTTTTTAAACTCCAGGATGCTTGGGATCCCTAATTCGGACACTCTCCCTAGATTTTCCAAAAAAGGGGTCCCAAACACTTTCAGTCGTGTTCTGGCTAGACCGGGGCACTTACACAGTAAGTGCTCAACGGTCTCTTTTTCATTAATGTCTTTACAGCTTCTGCAGTGGTCATTATGCGGAATACCCAGTTTTTCCGCATGCGTACCTATCGTCCAGTGGCCCGTGCAGACTGCTACAAGCTTGTAGGTGTCTACTCTGGACCTGCTTAGAAGTCCCCTTGTCCTCTTCTCGCTGTAGTTCGGCCAAGTGGCTCTCGATATTGCACATGTAGTAGTAGCTTTCCACTTCCGCTGCGCTTCATTGAGAAAATATTTTTGGAGATTCCCCTTGGCTACTGCCAGGGGTACCCCAATTTCCAGTCTAGATATCTCTTCGCTCTCTGCTGATGAGCCTGCCCGTGCTAGCTCATCAGCCCTCTCATTACCCTCGATCCCTTTATGACCCGGGACCCAGATAATGGATATTTCTAAAACCTCAGCTAACGTAGCCAAAATTTGTTTACATGCATGAACTGCATTAGAGCTTGTGTATGGCGATGCGATTGCCTTTATCGCCGCCTGGCTGTCGGTGAAGATAGCCACTTTCCCAGTAGTGTTCCTTTGCTCAAGCAATTTGCACGCCTGAACAATCGCAAGAACCTCTGCCTGAAACACACTGCTATACGACGGGAGTCTGAATGCTTCTGAAATATTCAGACCTGCCGAGAATACGCCGGCTCCCACCCCCGAATCCATC
Source organism: Campiglossa producta (assembly GCA_964058755.1). Lineage (NCBI taxonomy): Eukaryota > Metazoa > Arthropoda > Insecta > Diptera > Tephritidae > Campiglossa > Campiglossa producta. The sequence continues at coordinate 84,459,955 of CAXKVI010000003.1, read as the reverse complement.
TTGGATCCGTCTGTATACACTTCAAAGTTGCTATTCGTTGTGACCCTGCCCTTTTTCCACTCATTCCTACTTGGAAGGACCGTGGTGGCATTCCTCTCAAACTTCAGTTTGTGAGGATAGTAGTCTATTGCGCTATTAACTATTCCCTCTGGGAGGGTGTTAATGATACTACTGTGCCCATGCTGAGTATCCTTCCAGCACCCAGCCTCCCTGAGTCTCAGTGCGGTTTGTGCCGATGTAGAAAGTATATATAAGTCAATTGGAAGTAGGTTCAAAATAGGATCCAGAGCCGCAGTGGGGCAGGTGCGCAAGGCCCCGGTGGCGCCGACGCACGCAGTGCGCTGTACCCTCTGCAAGCTGGCGAGATTGTAGTTCTTACGAAGAGCTTCCCACCACACCACCGAGCCGTAGGTCAGCACAGGCCGGACCACCGCCTCGTACAGCCACAGCACCATCTTCGGCTTTAGACCCCATTTTTTACCAAACATCGATTTGCAAGCGTAGAAGGCGATACATGCCTTCCGCACCCGCTCCTCGATGCACTCCTTCCAATTTAGCTTGCAATCAATTATCAGCCCCAGGTACTTGGTTCTGGTAGATAGAGTTAGTTGCTGACCATTCAGCATCGGTAGTTCGAACGTAGGTGGCTTGTACTTCCTCGTAAAGAGAAGAAGCTCCGTTTTGTCCGGATTCAGCCCTAGGCCACACTCTTGTGCCCACCTACTTAGCTTTGCCAACGTTCTTCCCATGATCTCGCTCATCACGGAAGGGAAGGGACCCGAGACAAGGATCGCGACGTCGTCGGCATACGCCACAACCTTTACTCCATTTGTACTGAGTTTTAATAGAATATCGTTCATAGTAAGGAGCCATAGCAGAGGCGAAAGAACCCCCCCCTGTGGTGTTCCTCTACAAATCTGTTTGCTAGCTTTTGCTCCACCCATCTCTGTTGTTATTTCACGATTTAGAAGTAGGCATGAGATCCAGTTCCGTATTGGTTCTTCCACCCCTAACCCAACCAGCGCCGTTGATATTGCTGAAGCTTTCACGTTGTTAAAAGCACCTTCCACATCAACAAACGCTGCTAGAGTGAATTCTTTATATAGAAGGGACTTCTCCACTGTTCGCACTACTTCATGCAGCGCAGTCTCCGTGGATTTCCCCCTTAAGTAAGCATGCTGCGCACCGGACAGAGGGGACCCCTCCAGGAGTTCCCGTATGTGTATGTCCAGCAGCCTCTCAAACGTTTTTAGCACGAAGGAAGTGAGACTTATTGGTCGAAAATCTTTGGCCACTTCGTGCCCTCTTCTTCCTGACTTTGGAATGAAAACCACCCTTGTTTTCCTCCATGTGTCCGGAATGTGATTAAAAGAAATGCAGGCCGTAAAGATCTCCTTTAACTCCTTAACCAGAGGTATCTGAGTCTTCTGCAGCATGATAGGGAGTATACCATCTACTCCCGGTGACTTAAATGGTGAGAAGCTATTTATTGCCCAGGCAATTTTGTCTTCTGCTAAGAGTTTGCTTATCAGCTCACTAGGTGCCTCCCGTTGCGCCTTTTCTCCCCTTTGCTCCGTCCCTACAGGGTCGTCTGGGAAGTGAGCCTCAATCAGGATATCTAGGGTTTCCGCTGATGATCCCGCCCAAGTGCCATCAGCGCGCTTTACAAAGGTTCTGTTGGAGTGCCCCCTGGCAAGTATTTTCCCGAGCCTTGCTGAGTCCTTCGTGGACTCGATAGATTCGCAATGCTCCTGCCAGGACTTCGCCGTTGCAACACGTACGGCTTTCTTAAAATCCCTCCGGGCGTTCCTGTACTCCTGGAAGTCTTTCTTGGCATAGCAATCATTGAAGACCTTCCTCATCTTCGACCTTAGTTCGCTAAGATTTTTGTCCCACCACGGGGGGAAGGTCTTCTTGCTTCTAGTTATTGGGCAGGAAGCCTTATAGGCAACCTGGAAACTTTTTTCCAGAGACCTAACTCGGTCGTCCAGAGTTTCTGTCGAATGTATCTGTGTCTTCTTCCTACCGAGCCTATCACTGACTATCTTTTCAAATAGACCCCACGAGGTTCGTTTAGGATTTCTGTGCGGTTGTTTTATCTCTCCCTCCCAGTCAATATCAAAAAGGATCATTCGATGATCCGACATGGAGGTCTTTTGCGAAACCTCCCAGTTCCTTATCGAAGGTTCCTGGGAGTCAGATGCTATTGTAATATCAAGGACTTCTTCCCACCCGGCGAAGTTTACTGACCCCGGAAAAACAAAGGTGGGAGAGCTTCCCCTGTTACATATACATAATTTATTTGCTAATAGAAATTCAAAAAGAGACTCACCCCGTTCGTTTATTTCGCTGCTCCCCCATAACGCATGCCTTGCGTTGGCGTCGCAGCCCATCAGGATCCTCTCATTTTTTTGCTTGGTGAGCAGCTGTACCTCCTCGGGAGATGCCGGCCGATCGTGAGCCATGTACGCAGAGGCGACCGTTAACCTGCGTCCGCCCCTTGACTCAATCCTGAGCACCGCCAAATCAAATGTGCTGAAATTAGGTAAAAAGAAAGCATTAATAGTATCCCTAACGAGGATGCATGCCCTCGGCTTACCTTCTCCTGGTGTATAAAATAAGTTGTAGCCTCTGGTACTTAGGCCCCTGACTTTGGAGCGCCATACCCAAGGCTCCTGCACCAACCAGATGTCAATATCTTCTTCCCTCAGGAGAACCAGCAGGTTATCCGAGGCACATCTGGCATGCTGCAGATTAATCTGCGCCACCCTAATCATCGGACCGGGGGGACGCACCCGCTTGACTGTCGGGGTTCGACAATGCATCAGCCCCGGCTGATGCTGCCAGCCTAAGCTCCTCTAGGAGCTTATTGGCATCGTCGACCTCCTCCAGATTGTTATCCGGTGCTACCGCCGCTGGGAAAACTTTAACTCTGGCGTGCCTGACGCCATAAACTAACTTGCCTCCCCTCTTTTCGAGTTCCCCTAGGAACTCGTTGTTTATGAGCAGTAGCACCGGGTGGCTACTCTTCTGCTTCTCCTCTATTCTTAGCAGCTCCCAGTCGTCCATCGGGACGCCCGAGTTCTGCATCTTCAGACACTGGATGATGTTCTTCTCATCCAGTTTCATATTCGGCATGTTCGGCAACCAAACACGCGCACGGGGCCTCCGGGGAATTTCCGAAGCACTGATGATCTTCAGAGTAAGACCATCATAGGCGTTGCTAATCTTAGCCTCTCTCGAGAAAGTCCCTGAAAAACCCGTCCGCGCACTTTATCACCCTACAGCCGCGGCATACCTCTTCACAGTTGAAGGCGGGGACCGGGGTTCGGTTCTCCATCAGGTGTTGGACGACCATCTCAGATAGTCGTCCCTCTATGGAGTTCCAAACCGCCAGTACTCGCCTCCCATTAGCCCCGTCAGCATCAACCAGTGCAACTTGGAGGTGATCCCGGACCACCTCACTATAGGTGTTCCTGGCCAATGCTGCAGCACTAGTGGAAGGGCCATCATACTGCTGGTACCTGCCCCTCTTGCCATTTCCCTCGTTCACCTCCAGTGAACGATTGCGCTTCGAGCGCGACTTAGTTTTTTGCTGCTGTGGCTGTGCAACGGGTTTGGTTGCACGGGCGGTCTCATACTCCTTGACCACTGCCTCGCACCAAACCTTGTCCACGGCGTCCCTCTCATGCGCCTTGCCACTCTCCTCATTTTTTTTAATCTTGGCTAGAATATACTGAGCCCTAAGGTATCTAGCCTTCTCTAGGCACCCTGAGGACTTCTTCGATTTCTTTTTGGGGCCCACTTTGGCTGGTGCGCCCCTATTTGACTGATTCGGGACGACAGGGGTACTATGGCTGGTACCCTCGCCGTCCTTTGCTTGGGCGCTCCCCTGGCTGCTGGCCAGGAGCTCGTCCTCAGAGAGCGATCCCAAATCGCTCTCTTCCCCACTCTTCCTTTTTTTATTTTCTTTTGCTTTCTCCATACAATTCCCACGAGTAAACTGGAAGGGGTTGGTCCACCCCGGCATAGCCAGTGTACCGGGGTAAGGCACTTATACAACCGACCTTGCCCGGATATCGGAGGGGACCGTAAGCGATCAGCTATTCGATATACACCCGCTGACCATTCAGCCATCGGCACGGTGCCTACACACCTTGGCTTAGGGTGGCGTTGACGCGGATCTCCCCACATATCATACATCAGCCGGCGTTGTGCACTTATGTGCACTCTGCCCGAGGTTGCATGAGATGTAAGGTCTTCCTCTTTGTTCATTCCGCATTGGGGCCCGTCCCTCCAGGAGTGATCCCAATAAAGAATTTAAGCCCCTTCGCCACGGCAAGGCGGCCAACAATGAAGGGGAGCATTTAGTGAAGTGCCGTGGGATTCTGCAGCTGCGTCAAAAACTAGCCTTAGCTTTCCCGGCTTATTTGGGTTGACTACTGCAAAATGCGGCAAATACCACGTCTTGTTCTGCACCAATGCCGCTTCTTCTGGCTGAAGTTTCCTAGCGTAGTCTTTTTTTATATAAGAGCTTATTATTTGTTTGTAGGATTCTCCAAAATCCTTATCGTGCCGCATCTTCTTCTCGATGCCTATAAGTCGCCTGTATGCCATTGTGTAACTTTCTGGTAAGGTAACGTTGTCGGATTTCCATAAAAGACCTGTCTGAAATCTAGACGTCGTATCAAGCAATATTTTCTTTGCCCTAACATCATCTGCGCTTTCAACTGGTGGGCATGGCTTTATACCAAAGTTCTCAATAGTAAAATAGTCGGATACCAAATCATGGAGTTCTTGGCTTCTGTCTTGTTTAATAAACAGACACTGCGGGAATTTTGAGATGGCGTTTGTGGTCGGTCCAAACACTGTCCACCAAAGCTCAGTGTTAACAGCGTAAGGTCCAGCACTAGTGATCTTCATAACCTCCGATGGCAAACCTAGATGGCAGTGATCTAGACCTTTGAGGAGTTTTGGCACCGCCCCTTCATAAGGTTCTATTGGTAAGTATTGCATGCCATTCATTGGCTTAATATCTGCTCGGCTTATGCTTTGAATGGGCAAACTTAAATTGGACACACTATGTACATTATGCAAATTATGTCTCTTACCTATGCCGATACCGCTGATTGAGAGATTGACTACCTTACTGGGCTCTTGAGCGGCGCGACCCCCAAACCATTGCACGTGTAACTTTTGCTGATAGCCACGCAGATCCAACTGTTCCACCAAGGTACTGTCGATTAAGGTTACGGACGAGCCCTCGTCAAGCAAAGCATATGTGTTGATACTTTTTGCCCTACCATATAGTGTCACCGGCAGAATTCGAAACAGCAGTTTATCCTTAGTGGAATTACTGGCGCAACTCAGTACCGATCGTGCATTGTTGTCACTTTGGTGACATGTGCTGGTGGTAGACTTTTCTTGAGCCGGAGCTGATATTTGGATGTAATCGTGCAACAGCTTGTGGTGCACCCTTTTGCAGCCATCAACACCACACGTTTTTCGGCGACGGCAATCGCGTGTAGAATGGCCACCAAAGAGACAGGAGAAACATAAACGATAGCGCTTGACATCTGCCCACCGATCAGCAACAGAAGATTTTGTAAATCGTGCGCACTCAGCTAGTTTATGATTATGTTGACAAATTACGCAATTATTTGATGTCATAGGCGTCTTTTCACGCTGACCCTCCGCCGCATGCAGCACAACACGACGTTTATACCAAAGTTCTCAATAGTAAAATAGTCGGATACCAAATCATGGAGTTCTTGGCTTCTGTCTTGTTTAATAAACAGACACTGCGGGAATTTTGAGATGGCGTTTGTGGTCGGTCCAAACACTGTCCACCAAAGCTCAGTGTTAACAGCGTAAGGTCCAGCACTAGTGAGCTTCATAACCTCCGATGGCAAACCTAGATGGCAGTGATCTAGACCTTTGAGGAGTTTTGGCACCGCCCCTTCATAAGGTTCTATTGGTAAGTATTGCATGCCATTCATTGGCTTAATATCTGCTCGGCTTATGCTTTGAATGGGCAAACTTAAATTGGACACACTATGTACATTATGCAAATTATGTCTCTTACCTATGCCGATACCGCTGATTGAGAGATTGACTACCTTACTGGGCTCTTGAGCGGCGCGACCCCCAAACCATTGCACGTGTAACTTTTGCTGATAGCCACGCAGATCCAACTGTTCCACCAAGGTACTGTCGATTAAGGTTACGGACGAGCCCTCGTCAAGCAAAGCATATGTGTTGATACTTTTTGCCCTACCATATAGTGTCACCGGCAGAATTCGAAACAGCAGTTTATCCTTAGTGGAATTACTGGCGCAACTCAGTACCGATCGTGCATTGTTGTCACTTTGGTGACATGTGCTGGTGGTAGACTTTTCTTGAGCCGGAGCTGATATTTGGATGTAATCGTGCAACAGCTTGTGGTGCACCCTTTTGCAGCCATCAACACCACACGTTTTTCGGCGACGGCAATCGCGTGTAGAATGGCCACCAAAGAGACAGGAGAAACATAAACGATAGCGCTTGACATCTGCCCACCGATCAGCAACAGAAGATTTTGTAAATCGTGCGCACTCAGCTAGTTTATGATTATGTTGACAAATTACGCAATTATTTGATGTCATAGGCGTCTTTTCACGCTGACCCTCCGCCGCATGCAGCATAGCTTTGTACTGTACATATAAGGTTTGCGGTCTGAGTTAGCCAGTAGCTAAATTGTACTACGGTTGCGTAAGGTTGAATTCTTTCAGCGCACCTGGCCCATTCAATCCTTTTGCTCATCGGCAGCTTGTTGACCAGCTGCTCCAATAATGTTGGGTTCGACAGATGTTGTTGACCATTGGCTGATTGCAAAAACGCAACCAAATTTTGCACTTTGGTAGCAAACGGAATAAGCTTTACCAGGTTTGATTCGGCAATAGATGGTATTTCTCTAATAACTGACAATTGGCTACGTATTACCTGCTCAGGGCGGCCGAAGCGAAAGCGTAATTGTTCGACTATGGCATTCACGTTATCAGGATGAATCAGTAATGACTGTACGGCTTCTCGGGCTAGTCCCTTTAGACTCTTTTGCAGGCGTTGGTTATTCTCCAAATTTGTATATCCATAAACGGCAGTAGTTTGTACGAACGACGTGTGAAACAGAGGCCACTCCTCTGGCTGGCCGCTAAACTCTGGCAAGTCTTGTAATTTGCGAGGTGCAACAGTAACACAGTTGCGACTAAAATTATTTGGTAATACAGTGGAAGACATACCTGTTTCTGGCACGGGCGGCGTATATGATGTCGAGCTATATGGGGCGCCCGATGACACAAATGGCGCGCAAAATGGTTGACTTTCGCCTGACATCATAATTTGTTGATGTATACTGCTATTCGGCTGATAACACGTCGGACCTACGTTTATTAAAGACGGATGTGCGACAGGGATAGCACTATTACTAGCAGTGACGTCGGCAGAGGCATCGGAAAGTGGATAAAACGATGTAACGTGTCCATAAGCAGCACCACTTGCGTTTGTATAACGAATATCTGGGGCGCGAGTTTGTGGCGCCATAATCTGCTGACTATGCGATGCTAAAGATGTTTCGGCGGCTAGACCGCACGATACGATGGTAGGAGTAGTCCTTTCACTACTTGTAGGCATGCTTTAAGGCACTTCCACCAACGCGCCGACATTACTAGTGGTTGCATTTGTGCTCGCAATCTCACACGATGATACTGTGGTACTACTTTGGGAATTGTGTTGTCGCAGCGCTTCTTTCAGTGCAACACATTGTGCATCACTTTCCTTTGGTTTCATTTGCACACTTTTGAGTTGACACTCCAGCTCATAAATCTGCTTCTTCATAACGTTCATGACGAGTTCCTCTTGCTGAGGGAACTTTGAAGGAATTTCGGTCAAATTTCCAGCAGCGATTGTTGTGGCCGGGGTGTCAACGTGTGTGCTTATTGCATGTGATACTTCAGTTGTGACTGCGGAGGCACCACTCGAAGCGGCAGTGGGCGGAACTGTGTTAGATGGAGGAGTAGCAAATGTGATCGCACTGCTAGTAGCAGAATTTGTTATTTGTCCTTGTATGCGGGGGCTCCGATGTGGAACTTCTGGGATTGATACATTTCCTAGATTTTATAAAGGCGACTTGTGCAAATGCAATATGACGACATAAATGTAATGCACGTGCACGAAAATATAAAGGAACGCGAAATAAAGCTGTCCTCGCTGTAAGAGACTGCAAATTAAACTCGTAACCAATCAAAAAAGGGCAGGCGTAATTTAATGATAATGTGAGTTTATTTCTGAAATTCAGATGGATTAGAAATGGATACAATTAACAATTTTATTCTTACCGCGGTTCCGTCTCTGTCGGCTAATTTACAACGAGTAACACATCTTTAATCTTAAATACGAAAATTACAATGTCATCGAGTACGGAACTTTGGCTAACAAGGTTGCCATGTGTAAAATAGAAACAGATAACATAAAGACACAACGTTGCATTTGCTGGGCGTTCGTCAACAGACACATATCCCGATCCAAACGTTGCTATCCTCTCCTGGTGAACCACCTTCATTTTGTTTCGTGGTCTTCCAACAGTTTGTATGCGGTAGACAACATCATTTAGGGCCACTTGCATAAAAGCCGATTAAGCCTAATCGGTGATTAACTTGACAGCTAACCATACAAAATACGTCAATTAAACTCCGGTTAGTCGTTATCAGCTTTTATGCAAGCGGCCCTTATCCGCTTTATTACTTTATATGGGCCTTCCCAGTTACATTGCAGTTTCGGGGACAAACCTTTCTTTCGTTGTGGGTTGTAAAACCTTCCGCGTTGATTGCTTTGTCGTATCTGGCTTTCATCTTATCACTCATGATCTTTGTCCGTTGTCTTACAAGGTCGTGTATTTCTCTCATTTCTTCTTCCAAAATGCTAGTAGATTTCCTGACATTTATTCCTTCATCAGCATTTATCCCAAACTTCAAGTCAGCTAGCAACCGAAGATCATTCCCAAAAATTACTTTTGCCGGAGTCTGACTCGTTTTTTTCATGTATTGCCGAGCGATATGCCATCAGGAACAAGGAGATGTGCCTGTCCCAATCTGTCTGGAACTTATCCACTACTTTCCTCATGTGCTCTTCCAAGGTTCGATTGAAACGTTCCAATATGCCATCTGACTGAGGATGCAATGCAGTTGTTCGAGTTTTCCGAATAAATGAAAACCTCTGTAATGGTTTCTGCCTCTTGATTTGGAATCGGGTAAACTTCTGGCTATTTGCTGAAATAGTCCATAACAACTAGTACGTATTTGTTTCCGAGTGCGCTAGTAGGAAATGGACCAGCTACATCCATGGCAATCCTCTCAAACGGTGCACCTGCATTGTACTGCTTCATCTGTCCATGGCTTCTCGACTTCGGACCCTTTGCTTTGATGCACACCTCACAGTTGGCGATCGACTGGCGGCAACCAACCCAATAGAATCTCTGCTTAACTTTCCCCAATGTTTTTGTGACTCCTAGATGACCTCCACTTGGACCATTATGTAGCTCATTAAAAACATCAGAGATTTTCTTCCTTGGGACAACTACCAGCTTCCGAGCGCATTGACCATCTTCGCTTTCCCATACTCTATGTAAGCAACCGGATACCAATTTCAAACTGTTCCACTGTGCCCAATATGTCTTGGCAACAGGACTATCTGCTGACATCTCCTCTCTTGTTGGTCATTCATTTTGTTCGAGCCCCTGCATCACAAGTACCAGATCTGGATCCTCTAGCTGATACTTTCTTAGTTGATCCATGTTGCATTCGTCCGTAGATGTTATAGTCATCAGCCGTACATCTATAACGTCTTCCTTGGCCTCAGCTTTCGAACAATGCTTGCATTCCAGGTTACATGGTCGCCGGGACATTGCATCAGCATTACCGTGGTTGCTGCCTTTGCAATGCTCTATGGAAAAGTCATAACTTTGTAGTCGCTCTATCCACCGTGCCAATTGACCTTCCGGATTACGGAACTGCAAAAGCCATTTCAACGCTGCATGGTCTGTCCTGACGTGGAATCGCTGTCCATAGAGATACTTGTGGAAATGTTTGATGCACTCCACCAATGCCAGTAGTTCTCTTCGTGTTACACAATAGTTACTTTCGGGCTTTCCAATTGTGGGGCTATTGTATGCCACTACCTTCTCCTGTCCATCGACAATCTGTGACAAAACTCCTCCAATCGTATAACCACTTGCATCTGTATCCAGAATAAACGTTGAACCTGGGATTGGATACGCTAACATTGGGGCAGTGCACAGCCGTTCCTTCAAGGTTTGGAAAGCCACTTCATGTTCCTTCTTCCAATTAAATGACATATTCTTCCTGGTCAATCGGCGATAATACGTGCACAGTCCAAGGAAACTTCGTAACTCCTGCAAATCGTTGGGTCTTGGCCAATCCTTTACTGCTTCGATCTTCTCTTTAGCCGCGCAAATTCCCTCTGTAGTAACCTTGTGACCCAAGTAACTTACTTCCTTCTTGAACAATGCACACTTTTTGGGACTTAATTTCAGACCGGCGCCAGCTATCCTTGGGAAAACTTCCTCTAAGTTTTTAAGGTGTTCCCCAAAGTTTTTTCCCAACACGATGATGTCGTCCAGGTACACCAAACATGTTTTCCAATGCAGTCTTTTCAAGACTTGGTCCATGAGTCTCTCAAAAGTAGCTGGAGCGTTACATAGTCCAAAGGGCATTACCGTAAATTGCCACAACCCCTCTCCAACGCTGAAGGCTGTCTTTTCATTATCCTCATCTTTAACCTCCACTTGCTAATAGCAGCTTTTCAAGTCCAGTGTAGAGAACCATTTCGTACCAGATAGTGAGTCCAGAGTATCGTCAATTCTTGGTAGTGGATAGCTGTCCTTTTTCGTTACGTCGTTCAGCTTCCGGTAATCCACACAGAACCGCATTTTTCCATTCTTTTTCTTCACTAGCACTACCGGTGAGCTCCATGGACTAGCTGATGGTTCGATCACACCGCTCTCACTCATTTCCTGTATAATTTCTCTTACCACTTGGCGTTTGGCCAAGGGAACACTTCGAGGAGCTTGGCGGATTGGCCTCGCATCACCGGTATCAATTTGACAACATTGGTTCTACCTGGCTTGGAACCATCCTTGTCAAATATGCTACAGTGCTTTAGTAGAAGTTGTTCTGCCTTATTCTGGTGGTCCTCTCCGAGCTCTTGCGTCCACGCCGTGATATCATCTGAAAGATTAATGTTGCTGGTAGAAACATTTTCCTGGAGCTGTTCACAATTTATAACCACCTCCACCTCCTGACATTGTCCCAATATAGCTCCTTTGGAAAGCTTAATCGGCGATCTGAACTCATTTACTACTCTTACCGGTAAACGTCCATCTTGTTTTGTCATAGCCAGGATTTTTCCTACTAGTATATCCGTCTTTCCCTCGTGAAGGGTTGACACCTTGCCGCGGTACGAGGGCTTAAGTCGATAGCCACAGGGCTGCGCTCCCCTTGTGATCATAGTGCCGCCGGTACTACATCACGAGAGAAGCCAAGCCTCTTTGGCGCGACGACTAAGATCTTCCCCCTCCCAATCCAGGGTGTTATGCGACCACGTGCCCATTGGACGTTTGCAGCCGGGAGGCAAATCGTGGCTGTAATCGAACGGAGCCTCTCTGATACCGGGCCGCCTCGGAGAGTAACTATGGCCTTACCGCGGCATGGGGCTCTGCCGCGGCGGACGACACATTCCCCATACTCTTCCTTTGACCCTAAACTGGCCCTGCCCGGCAAGGGGTCGTACGAACAAGATGAAAAAAAGTAATAAAAACCTTAAAAATAATGATACAACCATGTATACTGCCCAGCAGAGGAGGAAAATGCTGGAGCAAGCGAGAACGCAACGTCGGAGGACAAACTCCATTTCTTCATCAGCCGAGAGATCGACAGCGATGGCAACTACGAGTCGATCAGCTCTGGATAATAGGGGGGCAATCCCCAAAGTAAGTACCGGTACAAACACGGTGAAGCCAACAACGGCTGATGCTAGAGCCCTAGTAAGAAATACGAGGGTATTTCACAAGAGACGCTATCGCCGAATGCTAGGAAGACGGTGGAGATGGCTGAAGCTATCTTACCGAACTTCCAAAGCGATTACGCGCCAAAGAAGGTTAATATAAATCCCTTCAAACGCCAGAGATCGGACGTGGATTTAAAACCTCACCCGAAGCGGCAGCAACACGCCCCCGTAATGGGTAAACTCAGCTTTGCTGAAGTGACTAAGGATAGGATCCTCATAGGCGTCATTGACCGAGGTAATGAAAACTGGGCCATCCCTAGGGACCAGTGGCGGTTCGTCCGGAACGCTATCGGTAATGCCCTTCTCGACATTATGGATGAGTCTCCGGGTGCCACTCCGATGGGTTCTGATGCGGGATGGCACCAGGGCCGAATCAAGGTATTCGCTTGCGAGGATGCAAAAACTGTTGCACTGTACAAGGCAGCAGCTGCAAGACTAGGTGAGATCTACCAAGGGGCAAGAATCGAGGTTGTCGACTGGAAGGACATCCCGGCTCGGCCAAGGGCAAGAGCGTGGATTCCTGCTATCCCTGCTGAACCTGAGAGAATTCTCAGGATGCTGAGGATCATGAACCCGTCTCACCCGACGCAGGACTGGGGTGTAAATCTGGTCGAGGACGCGGTAGGGCCTGATAGGCAAGTGGTCTTCACCTTGAATAAGGAGGCACTCGAGCCCCTTAAACGGTGCAATGGACGAGTGCACTACGGCATGGGTCAGATCGTGATCCACGTATACCGCGGCGATGCACAGCGCGCTGCTATTTCGGCTGCACCGGAGGACTCGGACATCGCAGTGCCGGAAGGGGAGTCGGAGATGTCCGACTCGGAAAGTATGGTATCTGCCACGTCAAATGGCGAAGGAGCAGTGAACAGCTCGGAGATGGGAGACAGCCTGCTGGACGGGGAGGACCTCAACGTCACAGTGATAGCAGCTAGTCCTGAGCGCACCACAGTTGACACTGCCACAGTCAGTAGGATCTCTGCCACGCTAAACCGTGGTCTGAAGAAATCGTCGTTGAAAGATAAGCCTCCAGACGAGGTGGAACTCGACGATACGGCGGTGGCAGGGAAGTCTGAGCACTCTCATGTTGGTGGTGATTCAGATAAACCTGCACAAATCTAAAGCAGCCTCGGCTGCTTTAATCAGTCGTCTCTCTAAAGGCGACGTAGATGTGGTCCTCATCCAAGAACCCTGGGTCAACAGCTCAAGGATTTGCGGTTTGGGGACTAAGGGTTATAAGCTTATTCGAGCCAGCGAGGGGGGCAGGGTTAGAGCCTGTATTTTAGTTAAGTCTGAGCTGAATGCATTTCTCTTGCCCAACTATACCAATGGTGACGTTACAGCTGCCAGTTTAACAGTCGACAGTACCAGTCTGACGATGGCGTCGGTCTATATGCCCTACGACGCCGAAGAACTTCCGCCACAGAGGGAGGTAAAAGACCTGGTGGCAAATTTTTCCATGGGTCATCTTATTATCGGAACTGACGCCAATGCTCATCACGTCCAGTGGGGAAGCTCCGATATCAATGCTAGAGGAGAGTCGTTGTTTGACTATTTGTTAACAACTAACCTGGTAGTTTGCAACGTGGGTAACGAACCTACGTTTATTACTAAAACCCGTAGGGAGGTAATAGATCTCACTATTTGCAGCGAAGGCGCTTATGAGTGGGTCAGAAAATGGCGCGTTCTCGATGAGCACTCATTCTCCGACCACCGGTACGTAGAAATAGTTCAAGACTTTTCTGTTGAGCAGCCGGTTATGAAACGCAACCCACGTAACACTAACTGGCAGCTACACAATGAAATACTATCTAGGGACTTACCAGCACTGCCCCCACAAGTCCCCTCATCAGTAGGGGAGTTGGAGGATCTGGTAAAGACCTTTACAACGGCGCTCTCGAATGCCTTAGAGCAGGCTTGCCCAGTGCCAAAACCACGCGGTAAACATAGGCCGCATTGGTGGTCCTACGACCTGGACTCGCTCCGAAAATCATGTAGGACACAATTTAATAAGGCCAAGAGCCTTGGCACGGAGACTCAATGGCTCGAATATAAAGTTAAACTCAGGGCCTACAAAAAAGCTCTGAGGCAGGCGAAGAGAGTATCGTGGAGAAATTTCTGCACTGGGGTCGAAAATGTCGACGATACAGCGAGACTTAGACGAGTGCTCTCAAAAACTCAAACAGCCACAAGCTATTTGCGCAAACCTGACGGATCCTGGACCAGCACGGAGAGGGAAACCCTAGAGCTGCTCTTGAATACGCACTTCCCAGGGAACTTGCATGAGGAACCCGTAGCACCTACAACAAACCTGGCTGTATACATACCCATCACGGAGGAAAAGGTTAGGTGGGCGGTTAAAAGCTTCGAACCGTTCAAGGCTGCCGGGCCAGACGGGATTATTCCCGCACAACTCATAAACACGCTGGAGACATCAGCCAAATGGCTGGTATTTCTCTATACAGCCTGCCTGGCTCTTAGCTACATTCCGTGCTCCTGGAGAAGTGCCACGGTAGTGTTTATTCCTAAGGCGGGGAAGGCGTCTCATTACGAGCCGAAGGACTACAGGCCGATCAGTCTCTCATCCTTTGTGCTCAAAACCTTCGAGAGGATAATAAATGAGCCATCAAGACAAATTTATGCCCTAAGGAGAAGAGAAATCTCCATATTAATAGGCGTATTGACTGGGCATTGCCTCATTGGTAGGCACGCAGAAAGACTTGGTGTGCCCTACCGACGATGCTGTAGGAGTTGTAAGGATGATGAGGAGGAGGAAACGGTGGAGCACCTCATCTGCAACTGCCCGGCTTTAAGTGGCGCGAGAATGCGCTTTTTGGGAGTTCCCTTCCTGGTTAGCCTACGCCAGGTCACGGAGCTGGACATAAAGGACCTGATGGCCTTCATCAAGTCATCTAAATGGTTCGAGGAGGAGTAACGGTGTCGGTATAGGAAAGTCAGTCCCGGGATTCTGCTATGTGGAGAATTCCGTTAATACCGGGATTTTCCATATGGCAGGGTCCCGGAACTGACTTTCCTAGTGTTGGTGGTATCACAACTGGCCTTTTAATACTGGCCTAGGTGTGCCTCTACGGTAGCCACTTGAACCTAACCTAACCATATCCGTCTTTGATTTGTTTGCTGCCTCTACCACCCACAATTTGTTTGTCCCGTAATCTCCATCAATCGTTGCCCAAACGATCGCCTCCGACTTCGGTGGAATTTGTTGGTTTTCTTCCACGAGGACCCGCTTACTGATGTACTTGTTCCCTTTTTTGCATGTCGATATTGATGCCTTGGTTGCTTAAGAAATCCACACAAACTATGATCTCATCAACAATATCTGCCACTATAAAATTATGCAGTATGGTGACATTCCCAATTGCGATTTCACATGTTACTTCTCCAAGGACTTGGGTGTCCTCACCGGTCGCCGTATGCAGCTTTGCTCCATGTAATGGCCTCACTTCTTTGTTGACTAAATCGGATCGAATAATGGAATGAGATGCACCCGTATACACAGTCAGTAAACGCTCCTTTCCGTCCACGAGTCCTCCAACAGTAACATTACTCGACTTCCTTCCGATCTGTGAGACGGAGATTATGGGGCATCCAATTGCGGGAGCCAGCCTACGCCCCTTGCGGCTGACTCTCTTTAGTTTAACGGTTGGTTGGATGGGGAGATTTGCTCATCTCCTTCAGCCTTGCGCTTACGTCCGCTTGCATTACTGGAATTATTGGGGCCAGATCCAGATCCACAATAACGTGCAATATGACCAGATTTTCCGCACTTTAAGCACTTAATACCTTGCTTCCCGTTCAATGCTTCTAGGATTTTGTCAATTTTCTCGGCCCAGTTTGGCGTCTCGACATCAATACGATGAGCTTTGTACGTTGGTTTACTCAAAAGCGAGGCTGTTGGCATATGTGGCTCGCTTTGTCTCCACATCACGTATTCCATATATGAAGGTTTGGATTTTTACCCTTTCGATGTATTCCACGGGTATGTCTGCGTTTGCCAGATGGGCTAACCTCTCGATATCCGATGCAAACTCCTGCAATGTCTCATTAGTCTTCTGGAAGCGATTCTATTTGATGTATCTGCCTCCTATGCTCGCTGCCGTAACGTCTTTCAACGGCTCCCATCAACGCTTCATAGTTATTTCTTTCAGCGTCCGGAATAGTCTGTAAGATTAGGCTGCAGGTCTATTCAATGACACAAATAAAGCAGCGACAATAAACCAGAAATGTGTAGACATTTCTAGGTTGTGAAGCTGCTGTCTGCTAGGGTATATAAACCGCGCAAAGACAACGCACGTCAATCAGTTTATTTTGAAGTGTTGTACAGTGAAGTACTGAACAGTGAATTAACCCGCGATATTGTACTGCGGTTTTTAGTAGTGAATAAATCGTACTACTTATTAAGCAGCATCTGAGTGTTTTATTTAACGTACAGTGATCGAACTCAGGGCAAATAATCGAGGATTCATCGTATTCGTCACAGTATTGTAGTTGTGTTGTGGTAGTGACGCTAGTGATGGAAATACGCTAGAGTTGGGAGATGAGCGACTACACATTTCTGGGTTATTCGTGCAACCCTGTTCTCGAAATCGTCCCGATCAGACACTTTTCCCGATCCAAACGTTGCTAGCCTCTCCAGGTGAATCACCTTCGTTTTGTTTCGTGGTCTTCCAACAGTTTGTATGCGGTAGACAACATCATTTATCCGCTTTATTATCTACTTTATATGGGCTTTCCCAATTACATTGCAGTTTTGGGGACAAACCTTTCTTTCGTTGTGGGTTGTATAACAGCACTAAATCTCCTTCTTTAAAACCTTCCGAGTTGATTGCCTTGTCGTATCTGGCTTTCATCTTATCACTCATGATCTTCGTCCGTTGTCTTACAAGGTCGTGTATTGCTCTCATTTCTTCTTCCAAGATGCTAGTGCATTTCCTAGCATTTATTCATCAGCATTTATCGCAAACTTCAAGTCAGCTGGCAACCGAAGATCATTCCCAAAAATCACTTTTGCCGGAGTCTGACCCGTTGTTTCATGTATTGCCGAGCGATATGCCATCAGGAACAAAGAGATGTGCGTGTCCCAATCTTTCTGGAACTTGTCCACTACTTTCCTAATGTGCTCTTCTAAGGTTCGATTGAAACGTTCCACCATGCCATCTGACTGAGGATGCAGTGCAGTTGTTCGAGTTTTCCGAATACCCAATGTCTTGCACATTTCTTGGAATACGACTGATTCGAAATTCCTGCCTTGGCCAGAATGTAACTCCATTGGTACACCAAACCTTGCTATCCAATTGTTAGTGAACACCTCTGCAATGGTTTCTGCCTCTTGATTTGGAATCGGGTAAACTTCTGGCCATTTGCTGAAATAGTCCATAACAACTAGTACGTATTTGTTTCCGAGTGCGCTAGTAGGAAATGGACCAGCTACATCCATGGCAATCCTCTCAAACGGTGCACCTGTATTGTACTGCTTCATCTGACAATGGCTTCTCGACTTCGGCCCTTTGCTTTGATGCACACCTCACAGTTGGCGATCCACTCCGCGATCGGCTGCCGGCAACCAACCCAATAGAATCTCTGCTTGACTTTCTCCAATGTTTTTGTGACTCCTAGATGACCTCCACTTGGACCACTATGTAGCTCATTCAAAACATCAGAGATTTTCTTACTTGGGACCTGGATCCTCTAGCTGATACTTTCTTAGTTGATCCGTGTTCTATTCGTCCGTAGATGTTATAGTCATCAGCCGTACATCTATAACATCTTCCTTGGCCTCAGCTTTCGAACAATGCTTGCATTCCAGGTTACATGGTCGCCGGGACATTGCATCAGCATTACCGTGGTTGCTGCCTTTGCGATGCTCTATGTAGTCGCTCTATCCACCGTGCCAATTGACCTTCCGGATTACGGAACTGCAAAAGCCATTTCAACGCTGCATGGTCTGTCCTGACGTGGAATCGCTGTCCATAGAGATACTTGTGGAAATGTTTGATGCACTCCACCAATGCCAGTAGTTCTCTTCGTGTTACACAATAGTTCCTTTCGGGCTTTCCAATTGTGCGGCTATAGTATGCCACTACCTTCACCTGCCCATTGACAATCTCCCTGCAAAAATCGTTGGATTATGTGTTCTAATTTTTTGAAATTGGAGTACTCCAATAGTAATCCTTTGTATACCTCATCGGACCACCTTCAGCTTGTTGAAAATCGATCATTGCTCGTGCCTTATCGACGGAGATCACGACACTACCGCTCTGGCAGTATATACTCCAAGCAGTAACAACATTGGAGTACATTGCAAAGTACTCTGACTGTAGGTACTCCGTGGAGTAGCAGGAACAAAGCGAAGGTTGGAGTAGGTGGTCCAGTCCTAGGACATCGCAATGTTAATTGGAGCACAATTTTTGTATGAAAAAGGATTACATTTGGAGGGCTGTGACAAAACTCCTCCAATCGCATAACCACTTGCATCTGTATCCAGAATAAACGTTGAACCTGGGATTGGATACGCTAACATTGGGGCAGTGCACAGCCGTTCCTTCAAGGTTTGGAAAGCCACTTCATGTTCCTTCTTCCAATCAAATGACATATTCTTTCTGGTCAACTCATGAAGGCTACTGGCTACGCTGGCGAAATTCGGTACAAATCGGCGATAATACGTGCACAGTCCAAGGAAACTTCGTAACTCATGCAAATCGTTGGGTCTTGGCCAATCCTTTACTACATCGATCTTCTCTTTAGCCGTGCAAATTCCCTCCGTAGTAACCTTGTGACCCAAGTAACTTACTTCCTTCTTGAACAATGCACACTTTTTGGGACTTAATTTCAGACCGGCGCCAGCTATCCTTTGGAAAACTTCCTCTAAGTTCTTAAGGTGTTCCTCAAAGCTTTTTCCCAACACGATGATGTCGTCCAGGTACACGAAACATGTTTTCCAATGCAGTCCTTTCAATACTTGATCCATGAGTCTCTCAAAAGTAGCTGGAGCGTTACATAGTCCAAAGGGCATTACCGTAAATTGCCACAGCCCCTCTCCAACGCTGAAGGCTGTCTTTTCCTTATCCTCATCTTTAACCCTCACTTGCCAATAGACGCTTTTTAAGTCCAGTGTAGAGAACCATTTCGTACCAGATAGTGAGTCCAGAGTATTGTCAATTCTTGGTAGTGGATAGCTGTCCTTTTTCGTTTCGTC
Organism: Campiglossa producta; assembly: GCA_964058755.1. Lineage (NCBI taxonomy): Eukaryota > Metazoa > Arthropoda > Insecta > Diptera > Tephritidae > Campiglossa > Campiglossa producta. The sequence continues at coordinate 84,440,622 of CAXKVI010000003.1, read as the reverse complement.
GTTCAGCTTCCGGTAATCCACACAGAACCGCATTTTTCCATCCTTTTTCTTCACTAGCACTACCAGTGAGCTCCATGGACTATCTGATGGTTCGATCACGCCGCTGTCACTCATTTCTTGTATCATTTCTCTTACCACTTGGCGTTTGGCCAATGGAACACTTCGAGGAGCTTGGCGGATTGGTCTCGCGTCACCGGTATCAATGTGATGCTTCACTACATTGGTCTGACCTGGTTTGGAGCCATCCTTGTGAAATATGGTGGAGTACTTTAGTAGAAGTTGTTTTGCCTTATTCTGGTGGTCTTCTTCGAGCTCTTGCGTCCACGCCGTGATATTATCTGATAGATTAATGTTGCTGGTAGAGACATTTCCGTGGAGCTGTTCACAATTTATAATCACCTCCACCTGACATTGTCCCAATATAGCTCCTTTGGAGCCGGTATACGTCCATCTTGTTTTGTCATAGCCAGTGTTTTTCCTACTAGTATATCCGTCTTTGAATTGTTTGCTGCCTCGACAACCCACAATTTGTTTGTCCCATAATCTCCATCAATCCTTGCCCAAACGACTTCGGTGGAATTTGTTGGCTATCTTCCACGAGTACCCGCTTACTGATATACTTGTTCTCGTAACCAAAACTGAGTGACACATCCATGTTCTTATAGCTCATAGTCCTGTTTTGCATGTCGATCTTGATGCCTTCGTTGCTTAAGAAATCCACACCACCTATGATCTCATCAACAATATCTGCCACTATAAAATTGTGCAGTACGGTGACATTTCCAATTGCGATTTCACATGTTACTTCTCCTTGGACTTGGGTGTCCTCACCAGTCGCCGTACGCAACTTTGCTCCATGTAATGGCCTCATTCCTTTGTTGACTAAATCGGATCGAATGATGGAATGAGATGCGCCCGTATCAATAGTCAGTAAACGCTCCTTTCCATCCACGAGTCCCCCAATAGTAACATTACTCGACTTCCTTCCGATCTATGAGACAGAGATTATGGGGCATCCAATTGCGGGAGCCAGCCTACGCCCCTTGCGGCTGACTCTCTTTAGTCTAACGGTTGGTTGGATTGGGGGACTTGCTCATCTCCTTCAGCCTTGCGCTTACGTCCGCTTGCATTACTGGAATTATTGGAGCTAGATCCAGATCCACAATAACGTGCAATATGACCATATTTTCCGCACTTGAAGCATTTAATGGCCGATTCATTTTTCTGTTTTTTTCCGTTCACTGCTTCTAGGATTGCGTCCACCCATTCTGGTCGTTCTACTTCCACACGACGAGCTTTGTACGCTGGTTTGCACAAAAGTGATGCTGTTTCTTGAGTTGGAGCATGTGATACCGTCTCCGCAAATGATCTCTTTGGATTTGCATAGGTGGCCCGCTTCGTCTCCACATCACGTATTCCATTTATGAAACTTTGTATCTTTAGTCTCTCCATGTACTCTACAGGTGCATCCGCGTTTGCTAGGTGCGCTAACCTCTCGATGTCCGATGCAAACTCTTGTAAGGTCTCATTGGGCTTCTGGCAGCGATTTGTAGCTCTATTTGGTAAATCTGCTTCCGATGCTCGCTACCATAACGTCTCTCCACAGCCTCCATCAATGCTTCATAGTTGTTTCGTTCGCCATCAGGAATAGCCTGTAAGATTTGGGCTGCCGGTCCTTTCAATGCTACGAAGAGTGCAGCGACTTTATCTTCAGCGCCCCAGTTGTTCACAGCTGCTGTCTTCTCAAATTGTAGCTTAAATCCCTGGAAAGGAACAGAACCGTCAAATGATGGGGTTTTTACCTTGGGAGAGCTCGATGCGGCATTTGGACGAATTAGTTGTAGCTCCTGGAGACAACTTCTTAACGCATCCACCTCGGCCTCGATCTTATCCTGTCGTCCACTGACAACTTCTAGCTGCGATGAGACTCTTTGGTCTTGTGCCTCTAGTTTTAACGTTATGCGTGTTTCCTGTTCCATCAACTCTTCCTTGATCTGTGACGCCATGTATGCCTTCTGTTCTTCTAACTGAGATGCCAATCGTGTCTCTTGTTGTTCCAACTGAGATGCCATGTGTGTCTTCTGTTCTTCCAACTGAGATGCCATGTGCAATAAAGAGTTTGTGTCCACATTTGCCACTGAATCCGGAGTATCCTTTTGCTCTTCTATTTTCGTCGCTCCCGAATACCCAAAGTCTTGCACATTTCTTGGAATACGACTGATTCGAAATTCCTGCCTTGGTCAGAATGTAACTCCATTGGTACACCAAACCTTGCTATCCAATTGTTAGTGAACACCTCTGCAATGGTTTCTGCCTCTTGATTTGGAATCGGGTAAACTTCTGGCCATTTGCTGAAATAGTCCATAACAACTAGTGCGTATTTGTTTCCGAGTGCGCTAGTAGGAAATGGACCAGCTACATCCATGGCAATCCTCTCAAACGGTGCACCTGTATTGTATTGCTTCATCTGACAATGGCTTCTCGACTTCGACCCTTTGCTTTGATGCACACCTCACAGTTGGCGATCCACTCCGCGATCGGCTGCCGGCAACCAACCCAATAGAATCTCTGCTTGACTTTCTCCAATGTTTTTGTGACTCCTAGATGACCTCCACTTGGACCACTATGTAGCTCATTCAAAACATCAGAGATTTTCTTCCTTGGGACAACTACCAGGTTCCGAGCGCATTGACCATCTTCGCTTTCCCATACTCTATGTAAGCAACCGGATACCAATTTCAAACTGTTCCACTGTGCCCAATATGACTTGGCAACAGAATTCTCTGCTGACATTTCCTCTCTTGTTGGTCGTTCATTTTGCTCGATCCCCTGCATCACACGTACCAGTCTGGATCCTCTAGCTGATACTTTCTTAGTTGATCCGTGTTCCATTCGTCCGTAGATGTTATAGTCATCAGCCGTACATCTATAACATCTTCCTTGGCCTCAGCTTTCGAACAATGCTTGCATTCCAGGTTACATGGTCGCCGGGACATTGCATCAGCATTACCGTGGTTGCTGCCTTTGCGATGCTCTATGTAGTCGCTCTATCCACCGTGCCAATTGACCTTCCGGATTACGGAACTGCAAAAGCCATTTCAACGCTGCATGGTCTGTCCTGACGTGGAATCGCTGTCCATAGAGATACTTGTGGAAATGTTTGATGCACTCCACCAATGCCAGTAGTTCTCTTCGTGTTACACAATAGTTCCTTTCGGGCTTTCCAATTGTGCGGCTATAGTATGCCACTACCTTCACCTGCCCATTGACAATCTCCCTGCAAAAATCGTTGGATTATGTGTTCTAATTTTTTGAAATTGGAGTACTCCAATAGTAATCCTGTGTATACCTCATCGGACCACCTTCAGCTTGTTGAAAATCGATCATTGCTCGTGCCTTATCGACGGAAATCACGACACTACCGCTCTGGCAGTATATACTCCAAGGAGTAACAACATTGGAGTACATTGCAAAGTACTCTGACTGTAGGTACTCCGTGGAGTAGCAGGAACAAAGCGAAGGTTGGAGTAGGTGGTCCAGTCCTAGGACATCGCAATGTTAATTGGAGCACAATTTTTGTAAGAAAAAGGATTACATTTGGAGGGCTGTGACAAAACTCCTCCAATCGCATAACCACTTGCATCTGTATCCAGAATAAACATTGAACCTGGGATTGGATACGCTAACATTGGGGCAGTGCACAGCCGTTCCTTCAAGGTTTGGAAAGCCACTTCATGTTCCTTCTTCCAATCAAATGACATATTCTTTCTGGTCAACTCATGAAGGCTACTGGCTACGCCGTCAAATCATGGGGTTTTTACCTTGGGAGAGCTAGAGACAACTTCTTAACGCATCCACCTCGGCCTCGATCTTATCCTGTCGTCCACTGACAACTAGCTGCGTTGAGACTCTTTGCTCTTGTGCCTCTAGTTTTAACGTTATGCGTGTTTCCTGTTCCATCAACTCTTCCTTGATCTGTGACGCCATGTATGCCTTCTGTTCTTCTAACTGAGATGCCAATCGTGTCTCTTGTTGTTCCAACTGAGATGCCATGTGTGTCTTCTGTTCTTCCAACTGAGATGCCATGTGCATATTCTGTTCTTCCAACTGAGATGCCATGTGTGTCTTCTGTTCTTCCAACTTTGATGACATGCGTGTCTCTTGTTGTTCCAACTGAGATGACATGCTTGATGTTATGTTGTTTGACATCTGAGCCAAGGCACCCAATAAAGAGTTTATGTCCACTGAATCCGGAGTATCCTTTTGCTCTTCTATTTTCGTCGCTCCCTCTTCCGAAAGCTGAAAAACATAATCGTCAACGTTGATTCCTTCCGCTTCCATAGCCTCGCGTAGACGTGATTGTAGCTCTGGCTTATTGCCTGTTGTTACCATTCCACGTTTCTCCAACTCGTTTTTGAGTTGTTGGATCTTCAAGTCATTAAACTTTGCCATATCCTTGTTATCCTTTTCAAAGTCCTTGTATTTATTTAACAATACCGCTTCTGACACCAATTGTGACGAATTCGATGAATCCTCGATTATTTTCCCTGAGTTCGATCACTGTACGTTAAATAAAACACTCAGATTCTGCTTAAAATATAGTACGATTTATTTACGACTAAAAACAGCAGTACAATATCGCGGGTTAACTCACTGTTCAGTACTTCACTGTACAACACTTGAAAATAAACTGATCGATGTGCGTTGTCTTTGCGCGGTTTATATACCCTGTTGTTGTTGTTGTTGTTGTTAACAACAAAACACTAACCGAAGGTTTTGGGGAGTGATGCCGAAGTTGACAGTCCTTGGCCGGATATGACCCCGGTACGCTGCGGTACTCTCTTGCGGTACTGCCCGACTGTTGTAGTAGCGATTTGGTATGACCAGTGGAACCTTCTAGGTCATGGCATCCCTCCATCCATGAGGAAGGAGAAGATGGGTAATGAGAGGTGAGAGGCATCATATCCGTAGATAAACCATCGAGTAACACGTCAATTACCTATGTGCATATTAGTCGCCTCTTACGACCGGTATGCCTACCTCGGGCATATTCTAAACCCCTAACCCGCAGGGGGTTATATACCCTAGCAAACAGCAGCTTCACATCGTCCCGATCAGACACATTTCCCGATCCGAACGTTGCTAGTCTCTCCAGGGGAACCACTTTCATTTTGTTCCGTATCATTCCAACAGCCTGTATGCGGTAAACAACGTCGTTGATCCGTTTCACAACTCTGTATGGTCCTTCCCAGTTGCACTGAACTTTGGGAGACACACTTTTCCTCCGTTGTGGCCTGTTAAGGAATACTAAATCTCGTTCCAGAAACCCTTCTGTTTCCATTGCTTTGTCGTACCTGGTTTTCATGTTTTTGCTTATACTTCCGGGGAATGGACCAGCTTCATCCAAGGTAATCCTCTCAACCGGTGCATCTGAGTTGCACTGCCTCCTTAGACCATGACTCGTGGACATCGGCACCTTTGCTCTGATGCACTCATCGCATTTGGCAATCCACTCCTTTACCGACTGACCGTAACCAACCCAATAAAATGTCTGCTTAATCCTCTCCAAGGTCTTCTTGACTCCTAGATGACCTCCACTTGGATCGTTATGCATTTCCCTGAGAACATCAGACACCCGCTTCCTTGGAACAACTATAAGCTTCCGAGCGCATTGACCATCCTCACTCTCCCATATTCGATGCAAACAACCGGATACCATTCGTAAACTATTCCATTGTGCCCAATATGACTTGGCAACTGGACTCGCCGCTGACATTTCTTTTCTTGCTGGTCGTTTGTTTCGCTCGAGCCCTCGGATCACGCATGCCAGATCTGAATCTTCCTGTTTACTTCTCCAAATATTCTCAAGTAGGCATTTGTCTATCGAAGCCATTGGTCGAGGAGGTACCTTTGCATTTCGAGTGTCCTTGTGCTTCATCTCTAATGAAACTCCTTTGGTGTAATACCCAATGTTGTGTCCAAAGATCAGAGGTACTTCTTGGCCATTGTATCTCATAACTCTATTTCTCAGGTTCATGTGAATGTCTCTCACAGCCAAGAAGTCGACGCCAATGATGACTTCGTCCACAATATCTGCCACTAAGAAGTTGTGGTATGTATTCGCATTCCCAATCGCAACTTTGCACCGCACTTCTCCATAAACCAGCTTACTTTCACCAGTTACTGTCCGCAACTTTGCATCCTGCAATAGTCGTACTCTCTTTTGGACCAAGTCACTTCTAATGATGGAATGAGATGCGCCAGTATCCACAGTGAATAACCGCTCTTTTCCGTCCAAGAAACCTCTAACAGTAACAGTACTTGCTTTCCCTCCGACCTGCGACACAGAAACTATAGGGCATTCATCTTGGTCATCTCCTCCAGCGTTACCCTTACGTCCACAAGCATTGCCGAAGTCTCTGGAGCCGATGTTGCAATGACGCACAATATGGCCAGATTTTCCGCACTTGAAGCATTTAATGGCTGCTTCATTTTTCCGTTGCTTTCCGTTCAATGCTTCTAGGATTGCGTCCACCCACTCTGGTCGTTCTACTTCCACATTGTGAACCTTCTTATCTGGTTTACATAAAAGCGAGGCTGTCTCTTGTAATAAAGCGTGTGATACCGTCTCTGCGAATGTACTTTTGGGGTTTGCATATGCGGCTCGCTTCGTGTCTACATCCATTATTCCATTTACGAATCTTTGGATCTTTACCCTCTCGATGTATTCCACGGGGGCATCTGCGTTCGCCAAATGAGCTAACCTCTCAATGTCCCATGCAAATTCCTGCAATGTCTCGTTGGCCTTCTGGAAGCGATTCTGTAGCTCCATTTGAAATATCTGCCTCCTATGCTCGCTACCGTAACGCCTCTCAACTGCACCCATCAATGCCTCATAGCTGTTCCTTTCGCCTTCTGGAATAATTTGAAGGATTTCCGCTGCCGGTCCTTTCAATGCTAAGAATAGCGCAGCGACTTTGTCCTCAGCGCTCCAGCTATTCACCGATGCAGTCTTCTCAAATTGTAGCTTAAAGACCTGGAAAGGAACAGAACCGTCAAATGATGGGGTTTTTACCTTGGGTGCGCTTGTTGAAACACTTGGACGACTCAGCTGCAACTCCTGGATACGACTTCTTAACGCATCCACCTCGGCTTCGACTTTCTCCTCAAGCTGCATTAGTTTCTCGTCCATGCGCGCTGTGTAGACAACTGCAATATTTGAGATGCCATGTGCGTCTTCGTTTCCTCCCACTGAGATGCCAAGCGTGTCTCTTGTTGTTCCAACTTTGATGTCATGCGTGTCTCTTGTTGTTCCAACTTAGATGCCATGCTTGATGTTATGTTGTTTGACATCTGAGCCAAGGCAGCCAATAAAGAGTTTGTGTCCACATTTTCCACTGAATCCTGAGAATCCTTTTGCTCTTCTATTTTCGTCGCCTCATCCGCAAGCTGAAAAACGTGGTCGTCGACGTTGATTCCCTCTGCTTCCATAGCCTCTCGCAACCGTGATTGTAGCTCTGCTTTATTGCCCGTTGTTGCCAATCCCCGTCGTTCTAACTCGTTTTTGAATTGCTGGATCTTCAACTCATTCAACTTTGCCATGTCCTTGTTATCCTTAAAATGTCCTTGTTATCCTTTTCAATGTCCTTGTTATCCTTTTCAATGTCCTTGTTATCCTTTTCAATGTCCTTGAATTTATTTAACAATACCGCTTCTGACACCAATTGTGACGAATTCGATGATTCCTTGATTATTTTCCCTGAGTTCGATCACTGTACGTTAAATAAAACACTCCGATTCTGCTTAATAAGTAGTACACTTTAATCAGTACTAAAAACCGTAGTACAATATCGCGGGTTAATTCACTGTTCAGTACTTCACTCTACAACACTTCAAAATAAACTGATTGAATTGCGTTGTCTTTGCGCGGTTTATATACCCTAGCAGACAGCAGCATCACAACCTAGAAATGTCTACACCTTTCTGGTTTATTCGTGCAACAGTGTTCTCGAAGCGTTTATCTATCGTCATCTCCTCTTTGTGCCACAATCGTAAACACGCGAGCTGCCTCTCCCTCTCTCGCTCTCACGTCATGTATGTAAACAGCTGTAGTTGTGGTAGTGACGCTAGTGGTGGAAGATGAGCGATTCTTGATAACATTCGCCACACTGCCCTCCACCTAAGTCTGATCGTCCCGATCAGACACATTTCCCGATCCGAACGTTGCTAGTCTCTCCAGGGGAACCACTTTCATTTTGTTCCGTAGCATTCCAACAGCCTGTATGCGGTAAACAACGTCGTTGATCCGTTTCACAACTCTGTATGGTCCTTCCCAGTTGCACTGAACTTTGGGAGACACACTTTTCCTCCGTTGTGGCCTGTTAAGGAATACTAAATCTCGTTCCAGAAACCCTTCTGTTTCCATTGCTTTGTCGTACCTGGTTTTCATGTTTTTGCTTATACTTCCGGGGAATGGACCAGCTTCATCCAAGGTAATCCTCTCAACCGGTGCATCTGAGTTGCACTGCCTCCTTAGACCATGACTCGTGGACCTCGGCACCTTTGCTCTGATGCACTCATCGCATTTGGCAATCCACTCCTTTACCGACTGACCGTAACCAACCCAATAAAATGTCTGCTTAATCCTCTCCAAGGTCTTCTTGACTCCTAGATGACCTCCACTTGGATCGTTATGCATTTCCCTGAGAACATCAGACACCCGCTTCCTTGGAACAACTATAAGCTTCCGAGCGCATTGACCATCCTCACTCTCCCATATTCGATGCAAACAACCGGATACCATTCGTAAACTATTCCATTGTGCCCAATATGACTTGGCAACTGGACTCGCCGCTGACATTTCTTTTCTTGCTGGTCGTTTGTTTCGCTCGAGCCCTCGGATCACGCATGCCAGATCTGAATCTTCCTGTTTACTTCTCCAAATATTCTCAAGTAGGCATTTGTCTATCGAAGCCATTGGTCGAGGAGGTACCTTTGCATTTCGAGTGTCCTTGTGCTTCATCTCTAATGAAACTCCTTTGGTGTAATACCCAATGTTGTGTCCAAAGATCAGAGGTACTTCTTGGCCATTGTATCTCATAACTCTATTTCTCAGGTTCATGTGAATGTCTCTCACAGCCAAGAAGTCGACGCCAATGATGACTTCGTCCACAATATCTGCCACTAAGAAGTTGTGGTATGTATTCGCATTCCCAATCGCAACTTTGCACCGCACTTCTCCATGAACCAGCTTACTTTCACCAGTTACTGTCCGCAACTTTGCATCCTGCAATAGTCGTACTCTCTTTTGGACCAAGTCACTTCTAATGATGGAATGAGATGCGCCAGTATCCACAGTGAATAACCGCTCTTTTCCGTCCAAGAAACCTCTAACAGTAACAGTACTTGCTTTCCCTCCGACCTGCGACACAGAAACTATAGGGCATTCATCTTGGTCATCTCCTCCAGCGTTACCCTTACGTCCACAAGCATTGCCGAAGTCTCTGGAGCCGATGTTGCAATGACGCACAATATGGCCAGATTTTCCGCACTTGAAGCATTTAATGGCTGCTTCATTTTTCCGTTGCTTTCCGTTCAATGCTTCTAGGATTGCGTCCACCCACTCTGGTCGTTCTACTTCCACATTGTGAACCTTCTTATCTGGTTTACATAAAAGCGAGGCTGTCTCTTGTAATAAAGCGTGTGATACCGTCTCTGCGAATGTACTTTTGGGGTTTGCATATGCGGCTCGCTTCGTGTCTACATCCATTATTCCATTTACGAATCTTTGGATCTTTACCCTCTCGATGTATTCCACGGGGGCATCTGCGTTCGCCAAATGAGCTAACCTCTCAATGTCCCATGCAAATTCCTGCAATGTCTCGTTGGCCTTCTGGAAGCGATTCTGTAGCTCCATTTGAAATATCTGCCTCCTATGCTCGCTACCGTAACGCCTCTCAACTGCACCCATCAATGCCTCATAGCTGTTCCTTTCACCTTCTGGAATAATTTGAAGGATTTCCGCTGCCGGTCCTTTCAATGCTAAGAATAGCGCAGCGACTTTGTCCTCAGCGCTCCAGCTATTCACCGATGCAGTCTTCTCAAATTGTAGCTTAAAGACCTGGAAAGGAACAGAACCATCAAATGATGGGGTTTTTACCTTGGGTGCGCTTGTTGAAACACTTGGACGACTCAGCTGCAACTCCTGGATACGACTTCTTAACGCATCCACCTCGGCTTCGACTTTCTCCTCAAGCTGCATTAGTTTCTCGTCCATGCGCGCCTCTAGTTTTGAGGACATACGTGCTTCCTGTTCCTCCAGCTGTGTAGACAACTGCAATATTTGAGATGCCATGTGCGTCTTCGTTTCCTCCCACTGAGATGCCAAGCGTGTCTCTTGTTGTTCCAACTTTGATGTCATGCGTGTCTCTTGTTGTTCCAACTTAGATGCCATGCTTGATGTTATGTTGTTTGACATCTGAGCCAAGGCAGCCAATAAAGAGTTTGTGTCCACATTTTCCACTGAATCCTGAGAATCCTTTTGCTCTTCTATTTTCGTCGCCTCATCCGCAAGCTGAAAAACGTGGTCGTCGACGTTGATTCCCTCTGCTTCCATAGCCTCTCGCAACCGTGATTGTAGCTCTGCTTTTTTGCCCGTTGTTGCCAATCCCCGTCGTTCTAACTCGTTTTTGAATTGCTGGATCTTCAACTCATTCAACTTTGCCATGTCCTTGTTATCCTTAAAATGTCCTTGTTATCCTTTTCAATGTCCTTGTTATCCTTTTCAATGTCCTTGTTATCCTTTTCAATGTCCTTGTTATCCTTTTCAATGTCCTTGAATTTATTTAACAATACCGCTTCTGACACCAATTGTGGCGAATTCGATGATTCCTTGATTATTTTCCCTGAGTTCGATCACTGTACGTTAAATAAAACACTCCGATTCTGCTTAATAAGTAGTACACTTTAATCAGTACTAAAAACCGTAGTACAATATCGCGGGTTAATTCACTGTTCAGTACTTCACTGTACAACACTTCAAAATAAACTGATTGAATTGCGTTGTCTTTGCGCGGTTTATATACCCTAGCAGACAGCAGCATCACAACCTAGAAATGTCTACACCTTTCTGGTTTATTCGTGCAACAGTGTTCTCGAAGCGTTTATCTATCGTCATCTCCTCTTTGTGCCACAATCGTAAACACGCGAACTGCCTCTCCCTCTCTCGCTCTCACGTCATGTATGTAAACAGCTGTAGTTGTGGTAGTGACGCTAGTGGTGGAAGATGAGCGATTCTTGATAACATTCGCCACACTGCCCTCCACCTAAGTCTGATCGTCCCGATCAGACACATTTCCCGATCCGAACGTTGCTAGTCTCTCCAGGGGAACCACTTTCATTTTGTTCCGTAGCATTCCAACAGCCTGTATGCGGTAAACAACGTCGTTGATCCGTTTCACAACTCTGTATGGTCCTTCCCAGTTGCACTGAACTTTGGGAGACACACTTTTCCTCCGTTGTGGCCTGTTAAGGAATACTAAATCTCGTTCCAGAAACCCTTCTGTTTCCATTGCTTTGTCGTACCTGGTTTTCATGTTTTTGCTTATACTTCCGGGGAATGGACCAGCTTCATCCAAGGTAATCCTCTCAACCGGTGCATCTGAGTTGCACTGCCTCCTTAGACCATGACTCGTGGACCTCGGCACCTTTGCTCTGATGCACTCATCGCATTTGGCAATCCACTCCTTTACCGACTGACCGTAACCAACCCAATAAAATGTCTGCTTAATCCTCTCCAAGGTCTTCTTGACTCCTAGATGACCTCCACTTGGATCGTTATGCATTTCCCTGAGAACATCAGACACCCGCTTCCTTGGAACAACTATAAGCTTCCGAGCGCATTGACCATCCTCACTCTCCCATATTCGATGCAAACAACCGGATACCATTCGTAAACTATTCCATTGTGCCCAATATGACTTGGCAACTGGACTCGCCGCTGACATTTCTTTTCTTGCTGGTCGTTTGTTTCGCTCGAGCCCTCGGATCACGCATGCCAGATCTGAATCTTCCTGTTTACTTCTCCAAATATTCTCAAGTACGCATTTGTCTATCGAAGCCATTGGTCGAGGAGGTACCTTTGCATTTCGAGTGTCCTTGTGCTTCATCTCCAATGAAACTCCTTTGGTGTAATACCCAATGTTGTTACCAAAGATCAGAGGTACTTCTTGGCCATTGTATCTCATAACTCTATTTCTCAGGTTCATGTGAATGTCTCTCACAGCCAAGAAGTCGACGCCAATGATGACTTCGTCCACAATATCTGCCACTAAGAAGTTGTGGTATGTATTCGCATTCCCAATCGCAACTTTGCACCGCACTTCTCCATGAACCAGCTTACTTTCACCAGTTACTGTCCGCAACTTTGCATCCTGCAATAGTCGTACTCTCTTTTGAACCAAGTCACTTCTAATGATGGAATGAGATGCGCCAGTATCCACAGTGAATAACCGCTCTTTTCCGTCCAAGAAACCTCTAACAGTAACAGTACTTGCTTTCCCTCCGACCTGCGACACAGAAACTATAGGGCATTCATCTTGGTCATCTCCTCCAGCGTTACCCTTACGTCCACAAGCATTGCCGAAGTCTCTGGAGCCGATGTTGCAATGACGCACAATATGGCCAGATTTTCCGCACTTGAAGCATTTAATGGCTGCTTCATTTTTCCGTTGCTTTCCGTTCAATGCTTCTAGGATTGCGTCCACCCACTCTGGGCGTTCTACTTCCACATTGTGAACCTTCTTATCTGGTTTACATAAAAGCGAGGCTGTCTCTTGTAATAAAGCGTGTGATACCGTATCTGCGAATGTACTTTTGGGGTTTGCATATGCGGCTCGCTTCGTGTCTACATCCATTATTCCATTTACGAATCTTTGGATCTTTACCCTCTCGATGTATTCCACGGGGGCATCTGCGTTCGCCAAATGAGCTAACCTCTCAATGTCCCATGCAAATTCCTGCAATGTCTCGTTGGCCTTCTGGAAGCGATTCTGTAGCTCCATTTGAAATATCTGCCTCCTATGCTCGCTACCGTAACGCCTCTCAACTGCACCCATCAATGCCTCATAGCTGTTCCTTTCACCTTCTGGAATAATTTGAAGGATTTCCGCTGCCGGTCCTTTCAATGCTAAGAATAGCGCAGCGACTTTGTCCTCAGCGCTCCAGCTATTCACCGATGCAGTCTTCTCAAATTGTAGCTTAAAGACCTGGAAAGGAACAGAACCGTCAAATGATGGGGTTTTTACCTTGGGTGCGCTTGTTGAAACACTTGGACGACTCAGCTGCAACTCCTGGATACGACTTCTTAACGCATCCACCTCGGCTTCGACTTTCTCCTCAAGCTGCATTAGTTTCTCGTCCATGCGCGCCTCTAGTTTTGAGGACATACGTGCTTCCTGTTCCTCCAGCTGTGTAGACAACTGCAATATTTGAGATGCCATGTGCGTCTTCGTTTCCTCCCACTGAGATGCCAAGCGTGTCTCTTGTTGTTCCAACTTTGATGTCATGCGTGTCTCTTGTTGTTCCAACTTAGATGCCATGCTTGATGTTATGTTGTTTGACATCTGAGCCAAGGCAGCCAATAAAGAGTTTGTGTCCACATTTTCCACTGAATCCTTTTGCTCTTCTATTTTCGTCGCCTCATCCGCAAGCTGAAAAACGTGGTCGTCGACGTTGATTCCCTCTGCTTCCATAGCCTCTCGCAACCGTGATTGTAGCTCTGCTTTATTGCCCGTTGTTGCCAATCCCCGTCGTTCTAACTCGTTTTTGAATTGCTGGATCTTCATCTCATTCAACTTTGCCATGTCCTTGTTATCCTTAAAATGTCCTTGTTATCCTTTTCAATGTCCTTGTTATCCTTTTCAATGTCCTTGTTATCCTTTTCAATGTCCTTGTTATCCTTTTCAATGTCCTTGTTATCCTTTTCAATGTCCTTGAATTTATTTAACAATACCGCTTCTGACACCAATTGTGGCGAATTCGATGATTCCTTGATTATTTTCCCTGAGTTAGATCACTGTACGTTAAATAAAACACTCCGATTCTGCTTAATAAGTAGTACACTTTAATCAGTACTAAAAACCGTAGTACAATATCGCGGGTTAATTCACTGTTCAGTACTTCACTGTACAACACTTCAAAATAAACTGATTGAATTGCGTTGTCTTTGCGCGGTTTATATACCCTAGCAGACAGCAGCATCACAACCTAGAAATGTCTACACCTTTCTGGTTTATTCGTGCAACAGTGTTCTCGAAGCGTTTATCTATCGTCATCTCCTCTTTGTGCCACAATCGTAAACACGCGAGCTGCCTCTTCCTCTCTCGCTCTCACGTCATGTATGTAAACAGCTGTAGTTGTGGTAGTGACGCTAGTGGTGGAAGATGAGCGATTCTTGATAACATTCGCCACACTGCTCTCCACCTAAGTCTGATCGTCCCGATCAGACACATTTCCCGATCCGAACGTTGCTAGTCTCTCCAGGGGAACCACTTTCATTTTGTTCCGTAGCATTCCAACAGCCTGTATGCGGTAAACAACGTCGTTGATCCGTTTCACAACTCTGTATGGTCCTTCCCAGTTGCACTGAACTTTGGGAGACACACTTTTCCTCCGTTGTGGCCTGTTAAGGAATACTAAATCTCGTTCCAGAAACCCTTCTGTTTCCATTGCTTTGTCGTACCTGGTTTTCATGTTTTTGCTTATACTTCCGGGGAATGGACCAGCTTCATCCAAGGTAATCCTCTCAACCGGTGCATCTGAGTTGCACTGCCTCCTTAGACCATGACTCGTGGACCTCGGCACCTTTGCTCTGATGCACTCATCGCATTTGGCAATCCACTCCTTTACCGACTGACCGTAACCAACCCAATAAAATGTCTGCTTAATCCTCTCCAAGGTCTTCTTGACTCCTAGATGACCTCCACTTGGATCGTTATGCATTTCCCTGAGAACATCAGACACCCGCTTCCTTGGAACAACTATAAGCTTCCGAGCGCATTGACCATCATCACTCTCCCATATTCGATGCAAACAACCGGATACCATTCGTAAACTATTCCATTGTGCCCAATATGACTTGGCAACTGGACTCGCCGCTGACATTTCTTTTCTTGCTGGTCGTTTGTTTCGCTCGAGCCCTCGGATCACGCATGCCAGATCTGAATCTTCCTGTTTACTTCTCCAAATATTCTCAAGTACGCATTTGTCTATCGAAGCCATTGGTCGAGGAGGTAACTTTGCATTTCGAGTGTCCTTGTGCTTCATCTCCAATGAAACTCCTTTGGTGTAATACCCAATGTTGTGTCCAAAGATCAGAGGTACTTCTTGGCCATTGTATCTCATAACTCTATTTCTCAGGTTCATGTGAATGTCTCTCACAGCCAAGAAGTCGACGCCAATGATGACTTCGTCCACAATATCTGCCACTAAGAAGTTGTGGTATGTATTCGCATTCCCAATCGCAACTTTGCACCGCACTTCTCCATGAACCAGCTTACTTTCACCAGTTACTGTCCGCAACTTTGCATCCTGCAATAGTCGTACTCTCTTTTGGACCAAGTCACTTCTAATGATGGAATGAGATGCGCCAGTATCCACAGTGAATAACCGCTCTTTTCCGTCCAAGAAACCTCTAACAGTAACAGTACTTGCTTTCCCTCCGACCTGCGACACAGAAACTATAGGGCATTCATCTTGGTCATCTCCTCCAGCGTTACCCTTACGTCCACAAGCATTGCCGAAGTCTCTGGAGCCGATGTTGCAATGACGCACAATATGGCCAGATTTTCCGCACTTGAAGCATTTAATGGCTGCTTCATTTTTCCGTTGCTTTCCGTTCAATGCTTCTAGGATTGCGTCCACCCACTCTGGTCGTTCTACTTCCACATTGTGAACCTTCTTATCTGGTTTACATAAAAGCGAGGCTGTCTCTTGTAATAAAGCGTGTGATACCGTCTCTGCGAATGTACTTTTGGGGTTTGCATATGCGGCTCGCTTCGTGTCTACATCCATTATTCCATTTACGAATCTTTGGATCTTTACCCTCTCGATGTATTCCACGGGGGCATCTGCGTTCGCCAAATGAGCTAACCTCTCAATGTCCCATGCAAATTCCTGCAATGTCTCGTTGGCCTTCTGGAAGCGATTCTGTAGCTCCATTTGAAATATCTGCCTCCTATGCTCGCTACCGTAACGCCTCTCAACTGCACCCATCAATGCCTCATAGCTGTTCCTTTCACCTTCTGGAATAATTTGAAGGATTTCCGCTGCCGGTCCTTTCAATGCTAAGAATAGCGCAGCGACTTTGTCCTCAGCGCTCCAGCTATTCACCGATGCAGTCTTCTCAAATTGTAGCTTAAAGACCTGGAAAGGAACAGAACCGTCAAATGATGGGGTTTTTACCTTGGGTGCGCTTGTTGAAACACTTGGACGACTCAGCTGCAACTCCTGGATACGACTTCTTAACGCATCCACCTCGGCTTCGACTTTCTCCTCAAGCTGCATTAGTTTCTCGTCCATGCGCGCCTCTAGTTTTGAGGACATACGTGCTTCCTGTTTCTCCAGCTGTGTAGACAACTGCAATATTTGAGATGCCATGTGCGTCTTCGTTTCCTCCCACTGAGATGCCAAGCGTGTCTCTTGTTGTTCCAACTTTGATGTCATGCGTGTCTCTTGTTGTTCCAACTTAGATGCCATGCTTGATGTTATGTTGTTTGACATCTGAGCCAAGGCAGCCAATAAAGAGTTTGTGTCCACATTTTCCACTGAATCCTGAGAATCCTTTTGCTCTTCTATTTTCGTCGCCTCATCCGCAAGCTGAAAAACGTGGTCGTCGACGTTGATTCCCTCTGCTTCCATAGCCTCTCGCAACCGTGATTGTAGCTCTGCTTTATTGCCCGTTGTTGCCAATCCCCGTCGTTCTAACTCGTTTTTGAATTGCTGGATCTTCAACTCATTCAACTTTGCCATGTCCTTGTTATCCTTAAAATGTCCTTGTTATCCTTTTCAATGTCCTTGTTATCCTTTTCAATGTCCTTGTTATCCTTTTCAATGTCCTTGTTATCCTTTTCAATGTCCTTGTTATCCTTTTCAATGTCCTTGTTATCCTTTTCAATGTCCTTGAATTTATTTAACAATACCGCTTCTGACACCAATTGTGACGAATTCGATGATTCCTTGATTATTTTCCCTGAGTTCGATCACTGTACGTTAAATAAAACACTCCGATTCTGCTTAATAAGTAGTACACTTTAATCAGTACTAAAAACCGTAGTACAATATCGCGGGTTAATTCACTGTTCAGTACTTCACTGTACAACACTTCAAAATAAACTGATTGAATTGCGTTGTCTTTGCGCGGTTTATATACCCTAGCAGACAGCAGCATCACAACCTAGAAATGTCTACACCTTTCTGGTTTATTCGTGCAACAGTGTTCTCGAAGCGTTTATCTATCGTCATCTCCTCTTTGTGCCACAATCGTAAACACGCGAGCTGCCTCTCCCTCTCTCGCTCTCACGTCATGTATGTAAACAGCTGTAGTTGTGGTAGTGACGCTAGTGGTGGAAGATGAGCGATTCTTGATAACATTCGCCACACTGCCCTCCACCTAAGTCTGATCGTCCCGATCAGACACATTTCCCGATCCGAACGTTGCTAGTCTCTCCAGGGGAACCACTTTCATTTTGTTCCGTAGCATTCCAACAGCCTGTATGCGGTAAACATCGTCGTTGATCCGTTTCACAACTCTGTATGGTCCTTCCCAGTTGCACTGAACTTTGGGAGACACACTTTTCCTCCGTTGTGGCCTGTTAAGGAATACTAAATCTCGTTCCAGAAACCCTTCTGTTTCCATTGCTTTGTCGTACCTGGTTTTCATGTTTTTGCTTATACTTCCGGGGAATGGACCAGCTTCATCCAAGGTAATCCTCTCAACCGGTGCATCTGAGTTGCACTGCCTCCTTAGACCATGACTCGTGGACCTCGGCACCTTTGCTCTGATGCACTCATCGCATTTGGCAATCCACTCCTTTACCGACTGACCGTAACCAACCCAATAAAATGTCTGCTTAATCCTCTCCAAGGTCTTCTTGACTCCTAGATGACCTCCACTTGGATTGTTATGCATTTCCCTGAGAACATCAGACACCCGCTTCCTTGGAACAACTATAAGCTTCCGAGCGCATTGACCATCCTCACTCTCCCATATTCGATGCAAACAACCGGATACCATTCGTAAACTATTCCATTGTGCCCAATATGACTTGGCAACTGGACTCGCCGCTGACATTTCTTTTCTTGCTGGTCGTTTGTTTCGCTCGAGCCCTCGGATCACGCATGCCAGATCTGAATCTTCCTGTTTACTTCTCCAAATATTCTCAAGTAGGCATTTGTCTATCGAAGCCATTGGTCGAGGAGGTACCTTTGCATTTCGAGTGTCCTTGTGCTTCATCTCTAATGAAACTCCTTTGGTGTAATACCCAATGTTGTGTCCAAAGATCAGAGGTACTTCTTGGCCATTGTATCTCATAACTCTATTTCTCAGGTTCATGTGAATGTCTCTCACAGCCAAGAAGTCGACGCCAATGATGACTTCGTCCACAATATCTGCCACTAAGAAGTTGTGGTATGTATTCGCATTCCCAATCGCAACTTTGCACCGCACTTCTCCATGAACCAGCTTACTTTCACCAGTTACTGTCCGCAACTTTGCATCCTGCAATAGTCGTACTCTCTTTTGGACCAAGTCACTTCTAATGATGGAATGAGATGCGCCAGTATCCACAGTGAATAACCGCTCTTTTCCGTCCAAGAAACCTCTAACAGTAACAGTACTTGCTTTCCCTCCGACCTGCGACACAGAAACTATAGGGCATTCATCTTGGTCATCTCCTCCAGCGTTACCCTTACGTCCACAAGCATTGCCGAAGTCTCTGGAGCCGATGTTGCAATGACGCACAATATGGCCAGATTTTCCGCACTTGAAGCATTTAATGGCTGCTTCATTTTTCCGTTGCTTTCCGTTCAATGCTTCTAGGATTGCGTCCACCCACTCTGGTCGTTCTACTTCCACATTGTGAACCTTCTTATCTGGTTTACATAAAAGCGAGGCTGTCTCTTGTAATAAAGCGTGTGATACCGTCTCTGCGAATGTACTTTTGGGGTTTGCATATGCGGCTCGCTTCGTGTCTACATCCATTATTCCATTTACGAATCTTTGGATCTTTACCCTCTCGATGTATTCCACGGGGGCATCTGCGTTCGCCAAATGAGCTAACCTCTCAATGTCCCATGCAAATTCCTGCAATGTCTCGTTGGCCTTCTGGAAGCGATTCTGTAGCTCCATTTGAAATATCTGCCTCCTATGCTCGCTACCGTAACGCCTCTCAACTGCACCCATCAATGCCTCATAGCTGTTCCTTTCGCCTTCTGGAATAATTTGAAGGATTTCCGCTGCCGGTCCTTTCAATGCTAAGAATAGCGCAGCGACTTTGTCCTCAGCGCTCCAGCTATTCACCGATGCAGTCTTCTCAAATTGTAGCTTAAAGACCTGGAAAGGAACAGAACCGTCAAATGATGGGGTTTTTACCTTGGGTGCGCTTGTTGAAACACTTGGACGACTCAGCTGCAACTCCTGGATACGACTTCTTAACGCATCCACCTCGGCTTCGACTTTCTCCTCAAGCTGCATTAGTTTCTCGTCCATGCGCGCCTCTAGTTTTGAGGACATACGTGCTTCCTGTTCCTCCAGCTGTGTAGACAACTGCAATATTTGAGATGCCATGTGCGTCTTCGTTTCCTCCCACTGAGATGCCAAGCGTGTCTCTTGTTGTTCCAACTTTGATGTCATGCGTGTCTCTTGTTGTTCCAACTTAGATGCCATGCTTGATGTTATGTTGTTTGACATCTGAGCCAAGGCAGCCAATAAAGAGTTTGTGTCCACATTTTCCACTGAATCCTGAGAATCCTTTTGCTCTTCTATTTTCGTCGCCTCATCCGCAAGCTGAAAAACGTGGTCGTCGACGTTGATTCCCTCTGCTTCCATAGCCTCTCGCAACCGTGATTGTAGCTCTGCTTTATTGCCCGTTGTTGCCAATCCCCGTCGTTCTAACTCGTTTTTGAATTGCTGGATCTTCAACTCATTCAACTTTGCCATGTCCTTGTTATCCTTAAAATGTCCTTGTTATCCTTTTCAATGTCCTTGTTATCCTTTTCAATGTCCTTGTTATCCTTTTCAATGTCCTTGTTATCCTTTTCAATGTCCTTGAATTTATTTAACAATACCGCTTCTGACACCAATTGTGACGAATTCGATGATTCCTTGATTATTTTCCCTGAGTTCGATCACTGTACGTTAAATAAAACACTCCGATTCTGCTTAATAAGTAGTACACTTTAATCAGTACTAAAAACCGTAGTACAATATCGCGGGTTAATTCACTGTTCAGTACTTCACTGTACAACACTTCAAAATAAACTGATTGAATTGCGTTGTCTTTGCGCGGTTTATATACCCTAGCAGACAGCAGCATCACAACCTAGAAATGTCTACACCTTTCTGGTTTATTCGTGCAACAGTGTTCTCGAAGCGTTTATCTATCGTCATCTCCTCTTTGTGCCACAATCGTAAACACGCGAGCTGCCTCTCCCTCTCTCGCTCTCACGTCATGTATGTAAACAGCTGTAGTTGTGGTAGTGACGCTAGTGGTGGAAGATGAGCGATTCTTGATAACATTCGCCACACTGCCCTCCACCTAAGTCTGATCGTCCCGATCAGACACATTTCCCGATCCGAACGTTGCTAGTCTCTCCAGGGGAACCACTTTCATTTTGTTCCGTAGCATTCCAACAGCCTGTATGCGGTAAACAACGTCGTTGATCCGTTTCACAACTCTGTATGGTCCTTCCCAGTTGCACTGAACTTTGGGAGACACACTTTTCCTCCGTTGTGGCCTGTTAAGGAATACTAAATCTCGTTCCAGAAACCCTTCTGTTTCCATTGCTTTGTCGTACCTGGTTTTCATGTTTTTGCTTATACTTCCGGGGAATGGACCAGCTTCATCCAAGGTAATCCTCTCAACCGGTGCATCTGAGTTGCACTGCCTCCTTAGACCATGACTCGTGGACCTCGGCACCTTTGCTCTGATGCACTCATCGCATTTGGCAATCCACTCCTTTACCGACTGACCGTAACCAACCCAATAAAATGTCTGCTTAATCCTCTCCAAGGTCTTCTTGACTCCTAGATGACCTCCACTTGGATCGTTATGCATTTCCCTGAGAACATCAGACACCCGCTTCCTTGGAACAACTATAAGCTTCCGAGCGCATTGACCATCCTCACTCTCCCATATTCGATGCAAACAACCGGATACCATTCGTAAACTATTCCATTGTGCCCAATATGACTTGGCAACTGGACTCGCCGCTGACATTTCTTTTCTTGCTGGTCGTTTGTTTCGCTCGAGCCCTCGGATCACGCATGCCAGATCTGAATCTTCCTGTTTACTTCTCCAAATATTCTCAAGTAGGCATTTGTCTATCGAAGCCATTGGTCGAGGAGGTACCTTTGCATTTCGAGTGTCCTTGTGCTTCATCTCTAATGAAACTCCTTTGGTGTAATACCCAATGTTGTGTCCAAAGATCAGAGGTACTTCTTGGCCATTGTATCTCATAACTCTATTTCTCAGGTTCATGTGAATGTCTCTCACAGCCAAGAAGTCGACGCCAATGATGACTTCGTCCACAATATCTGCCACTAAGAAGTTGTGGTATGTATTCGCATTCCCAATCGCAACTTTGCACCGCACTTCTCCATGAACCAGCTTACTTTCACCAGTTACTGTCCGCAACTTTGCATCCTGCAATAGTCGTACTCTCTTTTGGACCAAGTCACTTCTAATGATGGAATGAGATGCGGCAGTATCCACAGTGAATAACCGCTCTTTTCCGTCCAAGAAACCTCTAACAGTAACAGTACTTGCTTTCCCTCCGACCTGCGACACAGAAACTATAGGGCATTCATCTTGGTCATCTCCTCCAGCGTTACCCTTACGTACACAAGCATTGCCGAAGTCTCTGGAGCCGATGTTGCAATGACGCACAATATGGCCAGATTTTCCGCACTTGAAGCATTTAATGGCTGCTTCATTTTTCCGTTGCTTTCCGTTCAATGCTTCTAGGATTGCGTCCACCCACTCTGGTCGTTCTACTTCCACATTGTGAACCTTCTTATCTGGTTTACATAAAAGCGAGGCTGTCTCTTGTAATAAAGCGTGTGATACCGTCTCTGCGAATGTACTTTTGGGGTTTGCATATGCGGCTCGCTTCGTGTCTACATCCATTATTCCATTTACGAATCTTTGGATCTTTACCCTCTCGATGTATTCCACGGGGGCATCTGCGTTCGCCAAATGAGCTAACCTCTCAATGTCCCATGCAAATTCCTGCAATGTCTCGTTGGCCTTCTGGAAGCGATTCTGTAGCTCCATTTGAAATATCTGCCTCCTATGCTCGCTACCGTAACGCCTCTCAACTGCACCCATCAATGCCTCATAGCTGTTCCTTTCACCTTCTGGAATAATTTGAAGGATTTCCGCTGCCCGTCCTTTCAATGCTAAGAATAGCGCAGCGACTTTGTCCTCAGCGCTCCAGCTATTCACCGATGCAGTCTTCTCAAATTGTAGCTTAAAGACCTGGAAAGGAACAGAACCGTCAAATGATGGGGTTTTTACCTTGGGTGCGCTTGTTGAAACACTTGGACGACTCAGCTGCAACTCCTGGATACGACTTCTGTAGGGTATGATAGCCAAGTGGCGGCCATGATTGATTTCTCCCACTTCCGGTAGCCATCGGAAGTTCAAACAATTTTCGGAGTGTTTGACTGGTTGCATACCAACAAACAAAAGAGCGTAGGCTAACAGCGGCTGAGCGACCTTGTCGAACTTATTAACATAGTTCGAATAAATGTTAACAGCTTTGGTAACAGCGGTTGAGCAATGGTGGCGAACTTGTTAACAGAGTCCGAACAGACCTTAACAGCTGTGGTAACAGCGGGACTCGCACGGTGTATCGGTTTTAGCAAATCTAGTCCCGATAGAAAGAGATATACAAATTACGGCAAGAAGTATTGTGAGCCTAATACAACTAAATTAATGTCGGGACGAAAAGATAGCAACAACCATAAGGGAAAATAGTTCGATAACATTTTTTTTTTTTGGCATATTATTAGTTCGAAAACAATTTTTTTTGGTATTTTATTAGCTCGAAAACAATTTTTTTTGGTAAGGACGGCTTAGGCGATAGGGATTGAGATCACCATCGAGTAGTTCCTGATGAAATTTAAAACGCTAAAGACGTGTCTCGCGAACCGACCAAAGTAAAAGGAAAGTAATTCCTCGGTTCTTTGAAAAATAAAAACTAAAAGGACGTCTCGGCATCAAATTAAAATTTTGGACAATTCTTAATATTAGAAAAAAAAAGGAAAAGTTCGCTAAAATTATAAAAAAAAAACTTACCTTGAAAATTAAATTGTGCGGTAATTCCAAGAAAAACGAAAAGGGTTTGCCCCATTTTTAAAACAGTTGGTGAAATGAATGGAAATTTTCAAAAATGTAATAAACTAGAAAAGTTAATAAGAGTTGTGGAAAAAAAATAAAAATAAAAACTTGTTTCAAATTAACATTACAATTGTAAATTGCAACTAAGCATATAGAGGAAGTAAAAAAAAAAAAAAAAAAAAAAAAAAAATTTTTAAATATAAAAGTTTGAAAAAAAAATGTTAAAGTTTTGCCCTATTACTTAACTATTCAATTACGAACTCTATTTGAAAAGAAAAGCTAAGTAAATATATAAATTATAATTAAAAACTAGAAAAAAAAAAAACAACGAATTGAAATTTGAAAAGTCTAATCTGAATTAGAAAAAAAAAAAAAAAAAAAAACCCTGATTTAAAAATTAAAAAGGAGAGCCGAAAAAGAAGCAGCAGATGAGCGGAGATTGGAGCCAGGGAAGCAGAGCGGAAGGAGTTAAATTTTTTTGTTTTAATAGAAATAAGTGAAAAGAAGAATTTTTTTTGGTAACTATGTAAAGTAGTAAACGGAAAAAAAAAAAAAGGTAAAATTCTAGTTTTGAAATTTTTTAAATTATACAAAGAAAAAAAAGATAGAAAGAAAGTTTAAAGTGAGCGAGTGAAGAGACTAGCAACATGCGGTTGAGGTAGTCGAGAACAAATCAAATTGAACAAGGTCTAATCATGAAAAATTGAAAAAAAAAAAGAAAGATACAATTTGAATTTATAAAATTAAATTCTATGTTGGGGAGCTAAAGGTTAAAAATCAAATCAATAGAAAAAATATATCTATATAAATTGCAAAATGAGAAATTTTAGCTTCAATACGGAAAGTGGTACGAGATGGGAAAGTCCATTATTAACCAACAATGTTATAATAAACTTCTAGCAGATTTAGCCTCAACATCCCCATCAACTGGCCAGCGGACGGCGGATATAAGTCGGTAAGTCTTGCATAATTTTATAATGGATTATATGTATTTACGTACGTAACAGTGACTTATTTTTTTTTTGCTTCGCCATCTGACCCTGAACCTCTGGTTATCAACTTTGTTTACGTAAAATTAATGTTACGATCACGCCATAAAGCTTTTCAAAATCCCTTGAAAAGTCGTGCCTAAGTCACTGTTATATATGTAAGTAGACCACTTTTTTTTATTCTTACCACTTTACCCTAAATTAACGTAACGAAAATGAAGTTTCCGTAACCAGAAATTAAGAAAAATTGAATTATTTAGTTGTTGGATTTCGTGTTTAAAGAGTATTTTGGTTTGGTTTAAAATGTTTTAACATAAATTAGTTAAACACAAATAACTAAGGCCTTTACGGGTTAATCAGACCGTGTGGCAAGGAACATTTCATTTCACCGTGTTGCACGCTTGCAATGTTAACGTGCAGATTTTCGAAATTAACATTTCGTCGTAGTTTTCTTTGTTTTGCTTAACATTCATTAATGTAAATTCACCAATACTTATGTTAACGTTAGGGGTCTGGAAGTTGCCTTAAGCGCTTATCTACATTCTCATAATTGTCATTACATATTTTGATTTGTTTTGCTTTTATTACTCCTGTACTCCCTAGATTTTTTTTGTACAGAGAGTAATTTTCGTTTTCTCAATGTTGTTTGATATCGCTCCCTCGCTCACCAAAACAAAACCTATGTAGTGGTAATAATTTCTCATGTAATTCTATAGTATGATGTTACGTAAAATTTAGCAACAGAGAAAGATAAATAAATGCCATGTTAATTAAAATTTGCCAGAGAGAATTAGGCGTTATTACTCTGTGAGATCATAGTTAACAGGCTTAGCGATAGTTAAGAAGATAGGAACTTTATAACATAAGCAAGTTCGATTGGGAAATGTTAGTGAGAGAGCTAACAGAGCTTATTTCGCTGTAACAGTGGGGTGTTTATTTGCAGAGATAATTTAACATAGTATAATAATGTAACAGAGAAACGTTCATACACGCTTGAGAGAGAATTTATCTATTGATATTACTAATACTTGCATAAGTGACATTAAATATTTGAAAAAGGTTTGAATCGAACAAATATAATGTAAAGTTAACATAGAATATAAACAAAAGTAAATATTGGATTTTGTTCACATAAGCATATACATATATTAAGCTAACATAAGCAGATAGGCTATTTGGAGTAGGGTTAACTTTCTTAAATTTAAATAAAAATTATGTAATTTTTGTATGAAGATAGAAATGATGATGGTTTAAGTTTTTCTTTTGTTTGCTTGCTGAGGCATTGGTAGGTATTATTCGGGCTAAAAGAGCGAAATGTGTATATTTTCTTTTAGCAGGTTGGGTGGGTACAGACGGAAGTGCAACAACACCTTAGCCTTCCACACTGCTGCCGGAAGGACTCTAACCTGGCCACAACAAGGAATTGCAATCGGGTTAGTATGTTTATTAGATTCCGGGTTTGATAATATTTTTTTTCTTTTTTTCACTGGTTAAATTTTTTTGTTGTTTCCTTTTGTTTGCCGACCTTCTCTTGCCCTTAAACAAATTTTATTTCAAATCTCTGTTTGAATTTTTATGTGAAGCCGAGAAAAAGTCTGTGTAGGAGCAAGATCCCCCCCATATACGCTGAAGGCTAGCTGGAATTACCAAACAGAGTATCCGCTCCTTAAACCCTATCCGTACTCGGAGAATGGTCACATTAGCGTGCCATGCTTTTGTTATTTGGGTCGATACCATAATTATGCGATCTGGTAGAGTAGGACTCCCCTTAATGGCTGCTAGCTATGACCTATTCATTACATAAATGGCGCCCAACGTGGGGCCAGAGAAGGTTCAAGTAGTTTTTGTTATAACTCTGAAATTAAAGTACGCACATTTTGTTTGTTAGCGCTAAAAGTAAAGTAAATTTTTTTCTTGGCATATCTGCCAAAAGCTCTTCCTGGAATGTCATAATCTGGATTTTTTCGGATATGAACCGGAAAAACTTTAGCAGAATGTTATGAATTTTCAAATAATAAGAACTTGGTTAGTGGATATTGATGACGTTTGGCTGATGTCGAAGTCATACCCTACGAAAGTGCTTTTGATATTTTTCTTTTGTTTTAATCATTTCAATATATTTTTATGGTAAAACATTGCTTGAGACTTTTCTCTACTGGGTCGTCTCGGTAGATTACTCGCGTTGTTCACCTTATTATGATTTTTTTTTGCGTTACTGTTCTAGGTGTTTAGAGACTTATTGAGGTGGCAGCTCAATACTCAGCACTTAATTGAACTTGATTTTGGCCAACATAGTTTATATTTTTTTTTGTCATACCTTATCAAGGTTGGGTTAAACCGGCAGTACTATTTGTAGCATACCTCATGTAAGTCCTCATATGCAGCAAATATCACAACAAAATACTACAACAAATTTCTGTTTTTTTTTGCTAAAAATACCTTTACGTGGATGTAATAAATTTTTTTTATTTTTTTTATACCTATATATACAGATATACACATACTTATATATACATTTTATTATTATTGTTTTTTTTTGGAAATACCTTAAAGGCCGATTCCTTAAATTTGATAGGAAGTGTGCCAGCGACCTTATTTTTTTATTTTTTATTTTTTTTTCTCATATTTGGGATTGAAACGATAGCAGCTTTTATATAATGGCGGTGCGACGTAGTACGGAAGATCTACATCTAGCAAACACCGAGGAGGAAGTGATCTGCACCATTTGCAGCGAAGCAGTAAGCCAGGATCGTGTTGAGACCCCGTGCAAGCACAATTTCCACCACCATTGTATAGCTAGATGGATAGGGACCAATGCTTCTTGCCCGAGTTGCAGGGAACCGGTATCTCTTTCGGATTTGCAAGGCCCATCGATGGTAACTGAAGTGACTGCTTCCCCAACAAACACTTCATTCCGTGCGAGAGGTGGCGCGGTTTCTAGGAATAGGCCCATAACGCGTTCGACAACGCAAGGGTCTCGAAATATTGTAACCAACTTGCCTAGACCCATTACCCAAAGATCCCCAAGACAAGACTCCAGACTGAGCGATACTGCTCAACAGCCGACGGTTAGTTTAGATGATTCGAGGGTGCGAACCATGATCCAGGAATCTCTAAATGGCTTCCGCCAGCAAATAACTGCTCAAATTGGCAGTGAGTTGAGTACATTACTTGACCAATTAAGGATAGGGAATCGCGAGCAAGCTTCGGCCCGGGAAGCACCCTTATGGCCACAGGATATAGCATTTAATAATCGGGAGGAGCATTCTAACCGACCGTCCCGTGACCGAGAATCTCTACCCCGGACAAGCGATGTTCAGACCAATAAAATTTCGAATATCATTTCCAACTGGCGTGTGCGTTTCACAGGCAAACCGAACGACATGTCAGTTGAAGACTTTATATATCGGGTTAATGCTTTAACACGCCAGTCTTTAAACGGAGACTTTGCGGTTTTATGCCGATATGTACACATGCTTTTCAGCGAGAATGCCGAAGCCTGGTTTTGGCGACATCACCGCCAAACGGACCGATTGGACTGGGGAGAGCTGTGTGAAGGATTACGCCAGAAATACAAGGATCAGTTGAGCGACTACGACAGGAAGGAGAACATACGTCGACGCAAACAGCGATCCAACGAGCATTTTGACCAATTTTTGGACGAAGTACTGGCCATGAATGATAGACTGCGTGTCCCCATGTCCGATCACGAACTAATCGAAACCATAGTGAGGAATTTAAAACCGGACCTGAGATATGAATTACTTCATTTGGACATAACAAATCTTTCGATGCTCCGTAGAGAGTGCCACCGGCATGAAAATTTCATGGCAAACGTCGTGAATAGCCCTTACAACAGAAATGTTCCAACTAGGAGGAATATATCGGAAGTGGTTGAGGATACCTATGAGCCTCAAGGTCGTGAGACGACGGATGCCGCCTCAATTGCAGAGGTAGCCTCCGAAAACCTGAAGTGCTGGAATTGCGATGGGTTAGGTCATAGATATCAAGACTGCACCCACCCAGGAAGAAGAGTATTTTGCTACGGTTGTGGGAAGTTGGACACGTACAAACCCAGCTGCACAAAATGCAATAGGAGTGCGGAAAACGGCAATCCGGATATCCGCAGACGGGGATATCCGAACCACCAGCCTCGGATTTAATAGGTGTACAAATTATATCGAATCCATCTCCTGTTATTGCAAAACCACAAGCTTCGCCCAAACCTAAATTAAGACCCCTCAAGCCTTTTCATATTCGGTTAGCCGAATATAACCAGCGACGTGCTGAAATCTTTGCTACACCACCAAAAATTGTTTCGCGCGCGACGCGGCGTATGAAAAACTTTTGGGCCGCGAGGAAAAGTTTACGCAAATTTGTTATCTCGGCGATTGTGTACAAAGACTCAGATACAAGACCATATATACAAATAAATATTAACGGTGCGCCAGTGTTAGCTTTGCTAGACAGCGGCGCGAATAAAAGTGTAATAGGAGGAGAACTGGCTAAATCCATATTAGCCGAACAACCAATTAATTCAGGTCGTAATGGGTACGTAAGAACCGCAGATGGCCAAAAACAAAAGATCAGTGGCTTACTCCTAGTTTCCGTTAGCTATAATGGTCAAAGTAAGAAGGTAGAGTTCTTAATAGTACCATCCATAGCTCAATCAGCCATATGTGGTATGGATTTTTGGAATGAGTTTGGCATAATGGTTAAGTTAGATTCGCGATGCCCTCAGGTAAATGCCATTGAGATGAACTCGAACGAAGTAGTATCTCTAGATGCCTTCCAACAAAAACAATTAGGGATTATAATTGATTCGTTTCCGAGTTTTGAAAGGGATGGTTTGGGGCTGACCGATGTCGTTGAACACGTTATCGACACGGGTGTGGCTAAGCCAATTAAACAAAGATATTATCCGATATCTCCGTCAGTCGAGAAGTTGTTGTGCAAAGAAATAGATCGAATGTTGGAATTAGGAGTGATTGAAGAGGCTGCAAGTTCAGCGTGGTCTTCGCCAGTAGTTTTGATTGTGAAACCTGGAAAAGTCCGTTTCTGTTTAGATTCGCGAAAATTAAACGAGGTGACGTTAAAGGACGCATATCCCATCCCAAATATTGAGGGATTGCTAAGCAGGCTTCCTCCCGTACATTTCATTTCCAAGATCGATTTAAAAGATGCGTTCTGGCAAATCGGACTGGAAAGGGAATCACGGGAAAAGACTGCCTTTACCGTTCCTAACAGGCCATTGTACCAATTCAAAAGGATGCCTTTTGGATTGTGCAATGCGCCACAAACCATGTGTAGACTTATGGACAAAGTAGTACCTTATACCTTGAAAACTCATGTTTTTGTCTATTTGGATGATTTATTAGTGGTATCGACATCATTCAAAGAACATTTGGTGCACTTGTCCGAAGTCTCCACATTATTGCGAAAGGCTGGCTTGACAATCAACATCCAAAAGAGTAAATTTTGTCTAAGCCAAGTCAATTATTTAGGTTTTATCGTGGGAAACGGAACTCTCCAGGTAGACCAAGAAAAATTGCTGCGATCGAGACCTATCCTATTCCAAAGACTGTACGCCAACTTCGAAGATTTCTCGGAATGACCGGATGGTATCGCCGTTTTATTGACGATTACGCTTCAACCACCTTTCATCTAACCGAACTACTGTGCAAGAAAAGACAATTTGCATGGAACCCAGACGCACAGCAAGCCTTTGATAATCTTAAAAGAAAATTGATTTCTGCCCCAGTTTTGATTCACCCGAATTACCATAAACCTTTTACAATTCAATGTGATGCTAGCCAAGTAGGCGTAGGCGCATGCTTGTTGCAAGAGGACGACAGCGGTCAGGACCGTCCGATAGCTTACATGTCGCATAAATTGAATAAAGCCCAGCGAAATTACTCAGTAACAGAGTTGGAGTGTCTGGCTGTGGTACTAGCTATTAAAAAGTTCCGCATGTATATCGAAGGTATGGAGTTCAAGGTTGTAACCGACCATGCCAGCTTGCGTTGGCTCATGCAGCAAAAAGATTTGAGCGGGAGACTAGCCAGATGGGCCATCAAACTTCAAGGATTTAATTTTACGATTGAACATAAAAAAGGTAGTGAGAACGTAATTGCTGATGCGTTATCACGGGTATACGAAGAGGTGCCAGAAACCGAAATTAATGAATTAGGAATTACTGTTTTGCCCGAAATAGATTTAAGCTCCGATGCTTTCAACTCGCCAGAATATGAGGATCTGAAACTTCGGTTTCAGAACTCAAATTTACCCGATTTCCAAATTATTGACGGGTATATTTACCACCGTACCGACTTTGCGACTGGTAACAGGGATACCGATGACGAGGCGTGGAAATTGTATGTACCGACCGAACTACGTAATGATGTAATATCTGCTGCGCATGAGCAACCGTCTTCAGCGCATGGCGGGATAGCTAAGACGGTAGAACGAGTTCGACGTAAGTTTTATTGGCCAGGTATGGTGATAGAAATTCGCGACTTTATAAAAAACTGTGAGAATTGCCAAACCTCTAAATCCCCAACTAAACAATTACGGCCTCCCATGGGACAACAAATGGTGTCCGATAGACCTTTTCAAATTTTATATATGGACCTAATTGGACCTTTTCCTCGTTCCAAAAAGGGTAACATCGGGTTGTTGATTGTTTTGGATCACCTAACAAAATTTGTATTTTTAAAACCCTTGAAAAAGTTTACGTCCAATTTGATAACTTGCTACCTAAAAGAAAACGTTTTTGATTGCTTTGGTACTCCGGAGAGCGTGGTAACAGACAATGGAAGCCAATTCAAAAGCAAAGAATTTGAAAGTTTTTTGGAAAGCTATGGCATTTCACACATAACCACTGCCGTGTACTCACCCCAGTCAAACGCCTCTGAGAGAGTAAACAGATCGATCAACGAGGCTCTTAGAAGCTACATACGTAAGGATCAGCGAGAATGGGATACGTTTACCAGCAGCATTAACTGCGCCCTTCGAAACAGTTTGCACCAATCTTTAGGGTATACGCCGTACTTTGCCGTATTTGGACAACACATGGTTACCCACGGGACCGATTATAAGCTTCTACGTAATCTACAGGTATTAAATGACAATACCGCCAAATTAGACCGCAATGACAACTTTCAACTTGTGCGAGATGCGATAAAGAAAAATCTCGAGAAAGCTCACGATCGGAACGCTAGCTCATACAACCTGCGAAGCCGGAATAGGAATTTTGAAGTTGGTCAGGTTGTTACAAGGCGGAATTTTGTGCAAAGCAATTTAGCCAAAAATTTTAACGCGAAACTTGCACCAACAGGGGTAAAAGCCAGAATCAAGGCTCTCAAAGGTAATTGCTATTACCTCCTAGAAGACCTAGATGGTAAAGTAATAGGAACTTATCACGCGAAAGATTTGTGGTAGAGACCCGAAACTGATTTTGTCGTACCAATTTTGTAAATTTTTATTTTTTTTCTCTCGTAATTAAATTTTTTTTCTTCAGGCCGTTTGCTCCATGCATACTCTAATAAGCAAGAGCAAACAACCTGTGTTGTAGGGTATGATAGCCAAGTGGCGGCCATGATTGATTTCTCCCACTTCCGGTAGCCATCGGAAGTTCAAACAATTTTCGGAGTGTTTGACTGGTTGCATACCAACAAACAAAAGAGCGTAGGCTAACAGCGGCTGAGCGACCTTGTCGAACTTATTAACATAGTTCGAATAAATGTTAACAGCTTTGGTAACAGCGGTTGAGCAATGGTGGCGAACTTGTTAACAGAGTCCGAACAGACCTTAACAGCTGTGGTAACAGCGGGACTCGCACGGTGTATCGGTTTTAGCAAATCTAGTCCCGATAGAAAGAGATATACAAATTACGGCAAGAAGTATTGTGAGCCTAATACAACTAAATTAATGTCGGGACGAAAAGATAGCAACAACCATAAGGGAAAATAGTTCGATAACATTTTTTTTTTTGGCATATTATTAGTTCGAAAACAATTTTTTTTGGTATTTTATTAGCTCGAAAACAATTTTTTTTGGTAAGGACGGCTTAGGCGATAGGGATTGAGATCACCATCGAGTAGTTCCTGATGAAATTTAAAACGCTAAAGACGTGTCTCGCGAACCGACCAAAGTAAAAGGAAAGTAATTCCTCGGTTCTTTGAAAAATAAAAACTAAAAGGACGTCTCGGCATCAAATTAAAATTTTGGACAATTCTTAATATTAGAAAAAAAAAGGAAAAGTTCGCTAAAATTATAAAAAAAAAACTTACCTTGAAAATTAAATTGTGCGGTAATTCCAAGAAAAACGAAAAGGGTTTGCCCCATTTTTAAAACAGTTGGTGAAATGAATGGAAATTTTCAAAAATGTAATAAACTAGAAAAGTTAATAAGAGTTGTGGAAAAAAAATAAAAATAAAAACTTGTTTCAAATTAACATTACAATTGTAAATTGCAACTAAGCATATAGAGGAAGTAAAAAAAAAAAAAAAAAAAAAAAAAAAATTTTTAAATATAAAAGTTTGAAAAAAAAATGTTAAAGTTTTGCCCTATTACTTAACTATTCAATTACGAACTCTATTTGAAAAGAAAAGCTAAGTAAATATATAAATTATAATTAAAAACTAGAAAAAAAAAAAACAACGAATTGAAATTTGAAAAGTCTAATCTGAATTAGAAAAAAAAAAAAAAAACCCCTGATTTAAAAATTAAAAAGGAGAGCCGAAAAAGAAGCAGCAGATGAGCGGAGATTGGAGCCAGGGAAGCAGAGCGGAAGGAGTTAAATTTTTTTGTTTTAATAGAAATAAGTGAAAAGAAGAATTTTTTTTGGTAACTATGTAAAGTAGTAAACGGAAAAAAAAAAAAGGTAAAATTCTAGTTTTGAAATTTTTTAAATTATACAAAGAAAAAAAAGATAGAAAGAAAGTTTAAAGTGAGCGAGTGAAGAGACTAGCAACATGCGGTTGAGGTAGTCGAGAACAAATCAAATTGAACAAGGTCTAATCATGAAAAATTGAAAAAAAAAAAGAAAGATACAATTTGAATTTATAAAATTAAATTCTATGTTGGGGAGCTAAAGGTTAAAAATCAAATCAATAGAAAAAATATATCTATATAAATTGCAAAATGAGAAATTTTAGCTTCAATACGGAAAGTGGTACGAGATGGGAAAGTCCATTATTAACCAACAATGTTATAATAAACTTCTAGCAGATTTAGCCTCAACATCCCCATCAACTGGCCAGCGGACGGCGGATATAAGTCGGTAAGTCTTGCATAATTTTATAATGGATTATATGTATTTACGTACGTAACAGTGACTTATTTTTTTTTTGCTTCGCCATCTGACCCTGAACCTCTGGTTATCAACTTTGTTTACGTAAAATTAATGTTACGATCACGCCATAAAGCTTTTCAAAATCCCTTGAAAAGTCGTGCCTAAGTCACTGTTATATATGTAAGTAGACCACTTTTTTTTATTCTTACCACTTTACCCTAAATTAACGTAACGAAAATGAAGTTTCCGTAACCAGAAATTAAGAAAAATTGAATTATTTAGTTGTTGGATTTCGTGTTTAAAGAGTATTTTGGTTTGGTTTAAAATGTTTTAACATAAATTAGTTAAACACAAATAACTAAGGCCTTTACGGGTTAATCAGACCGTGTGGCAAGGAACATTTCATTTCACCGTGTTGCACGCTTGCAATGTTAACGTGCAGATTTTCGAAATTAACATTTCGTCGTAGTTTTCTTTGTTTTGCTTAACATTCATTAATGTAAATTCACCAATACTTATGTTAACGTTAGGGGTCTGGAAGTTGCCTTAAGCGCTTATCTACATTCTCATAATTGTCATTACATATTTTGATTTGTTTTGCTTTTATTACTCCTGTACTCCCTAGATTTTTTTTGTACAGAGAGTAATTTTCGTTTTCTCAATGTTGTTTGATATCGCTCCCTCGCTCACCAAAACAAAACCTATGTAGTGGTAATAATTTCTCATGTAATTCTATAGTATGATGTTACGTAAAATTTAGCAACAGAGAAAGATAAATAAATGCCATGTTAATTAAAATTTGCCAGAGAGAATTAGGCGTTATT
The DNA here is from genome assembly GCA_964058755.1 of Campiglossa producta. Taxonomy (NCBI): domain Eukaryota; kingdom Metazoa; phylum Arthropoda; class Insecta; order Diptera; family Tephritidae; genus Campiglossa; species Campiglossa producta. The sequence continues at coordinate 84,405,896 of CAXKVI010000003.1, read as the reverse complement.
ACTCTGTGAGATCATAGTTAACAGGCTTAGCGATAGTTAAGAAGATAGGAACTTTATAACATAAGCAAGTTCGATTGGGAAATGTTAGTGAGAGAGCTAACAGAGCTTATTTCGCTGTAACAGTGGGGTGTTTATTTGCAGAGATAATTTAACATAGTATAATAATGTAACAGAGAAACGTTCATACACGCTTGAGAGAGAATTTATCTATTGATATTACTTATACTTGCATAAGTGACATTAAATATTTGAAAAAGGTTTGAATCGAACAAATATAATGTAAAGTTAACATAGAATATAAACAAAAGTAAATATTGGATTTTGTTCACATAAGCATATACATATATTAAGCTAACATAAGCAGATAGGCTATTTGGAGTAGGGTTAACTTTCTTAAATTTAAATAAAAATTATGTAATTTTTGTATGAAGATAGAAATGATGATGGTTTAAGTTTTTCTTTTGTTTGCTTGCTGAGGCATTGGTAGGTATTATTCGGGCTAAAAGAGCGAAATGTGTATATTTTCTTTTAGCAGGTTGGGTGGGTACAGACGGAAGTGCAACAACACCTTAGCCTTCCACACTGCTGCCGGAAGGACTCTAACCTGGCCACAACAAGGAATTGCAATCGGGTTAGTATGTTTATTAGATTCCGGGTTTGATAATATTTTTTTTCTTTTTTTCACTGGTTAAATTTTTTTGTTGTTTCCTTTTGTTTGCCGACCTTCTCTTGCCCTTAAACAAATTTTATTTCAAATCTCTGTTTGAATTTTTATGTGAAGCCGAGAAAAAGTCTGTGTAGGAGCAAGATCCCCCCCATATACGCTGAAGGCTAGCTGGAATTACCAAACAGAGTATCCGCTCCTTAAACCCTATCCGTACTCGGAGAATGGTCACATTAGCGTGCCATGCTTTTGTTATTTGGGTCGATACCATAATTATGCGATCTGGTAGAGTAGGACTCCCCTTAATGGGTGCTAGCTATGACCTATTCATTACACTTCTTAACGCATCCACCTCGGCTTCGACTTTCTCCTCAAGCTGCATTAGTTTCTCGTCCATGCGCGCCTCTAGTTTTGAGGACATACGTGCTTCCTGTTCCTCCAGTTGTGTAGACAACTGCAATATTTGAGATGCCATGTGCGTCTTCGTTTCCTCCCACTGAGATGCCAAGCGTGTCTCTTGTTGTTCCAACTTTGATGTCATGCGTGTCTCTTGTTGTTCCAACTTAGATGCCATGCTTGATGTTATGTTGTTTGACATCTGAGCCAAGGCAGCCAATAAAGAGTTTGTGTCCACATTTTCCACTGAATCCTGAGAATCCTTTTGCTCTTCTATTTTCGTCGCCTCATCCGCAAGCTGAAAAACGTGGTCGTCGACGTTGATTCCCTCTGCTTCCATAGCCTCTCGCAACCGTGATTGTAGCTCTGCTTTATTGCCCGTTGTTGCCAATCCCCGTCGTTCTAACTCGTTTTTGAATTGCTGGATCTTCAACTCATTCAACTTTGCCATGTCCTTGTTATCCTTAAAATGTCCTTGTTATCCTTTTCAATGTCCTTGTTATCCTTTTCAATGTCCTTGTTATCCTTTTCAATGTCCTTGTTATCCTTTTCAATGTCCTTGAATTTATTTAACAATACCGCTTCTGACACCAATTGTGACGAATTCGATGATTCCTTGATTATTTTCCCTGAGTTCGATCACTGTACGTTAAATAAAACACTCCGATTCTGCTTAATAAGTAGTACACTTTAATCAGTACTAAAAACCGTAGTACAATATCGCGGGTTAATTCACTGTTCAGTACTTCACTGTACAACACTTCAAAATAAACTGATTGAATTGCGTTGTCTTTGCGCGGTTTATATACCCTAGCAGACAGCAGCATCACAACCTAGAAATGTCTACACCTTTCTGGTTTATTCGTGCAACAGTGTTCTCGAAGCGTTTATCTATCGTCATCTCCTCTTTGTGCCACAATCGTAAACACGCGAGCTGCCTCTCCCTCTCTCGCTCTCACGTCATGTATGTAAACAGCTGTAGTTGTGGTAGTGACGCTAGTGGTGGAAGATGAGCGATTCTTGATAACATTCGCCACACTGCCCTCCACCTAAGTCTGATCGTCCCGATCAGACACATTTCCCGATCCGAACGTTGCTAGTCTCTCCAGGGGAACCACTTTCATTTTGTTCCGTAGCATTCCAACAGCCTGTATGCGGTAAACAACGTCGTTGATCCGTTTCACAACTCTGTATGGTCCTTCCCAGTTGCACTGAACTTTGGGAGACACACTTTTCCTCCGTTGTGGCCTGTTAAGGAATACTAAATCTCGTTCCAGAAACCCTTCTGTTTCCATTGCTTTGTCGTACCTGGTTTTCATGTTTTTGCTTATACTTCCGGGGAATGGACCAGCTTCATCCAAGGTAATCCTCTCAACCGGTGCATCTGAGTTGCACTGCCTCCTTAGACCATGACTCGTGGACCTCGGCACCTTTGCTCTGATGCACTCATCGCATTTGGCAATCCACTCCTTTACCGACTGACCGTAACCAACCCAATAAAATGTCTGCTTAATCCTCTCCAAGGTCTTCTTGACTCCTAGATGACCTCCACTTGGATCGTTATGCATTTCCCTGAGAACATCAGACACCCGCTTCCTTGGAACAACTATAAGCTTCCGAGCGCATTGACCATCCTCACTCTCCCATATTCGATGCAAACAACCGGATACCATTCGTAAACTATTCCATTGTGCCCAATATGACTTGGCAACTGGACTCGCCGCTGACATTTCTTTTCTTGCTGGTCGTTTGTTTCGCTCGAGCCCTCGGATCACGCATGCCAGATCTGAATCTTCCTGTTTACTTCTCCAAATATTCTCAAGTAGGCATTTGTCTATCGAAGCCATTGGTCGAGGAGGTACCTTTGCATTTCGAGTGTCCTTGTGCTTCATCTCTAATGAAACTCCTTTGGTGTAATACCCAATGTTGTGTCCAAAGATCAGAGGTACTTCTTGGCCATTGTATCTCATAACTCTATTTCTCAGGTTCATGTGAATGTCTCTCACAGCCAAGAAGTCGACGCCAATGATGACTTCGTCCACAATATCTGCCACTAAGAAGTTGTGGTATGTATTCGCATTCCCAATCGCAACTTTGCATCGCACTTCTCCATGAACCAGCTTACTTTCACCAGTTACTGTCCGCAACTTTGCATCCTGCAATAGTCGTACTCTCTTTTGGACCAAGTCACTTCTAATGATGGAATGAGATGCGCCAGTATCCACAGTGAATAACCGCTCTTTTCCGTCCAAGAAACCTCTAACAGTAACAGTACTTGCTTTCCCTCCGACCTGCGACACAGAAACTATAGGGCATTCATCTTGGTCATCTCCTCCAGCGTTACCCTTACGTCCACAAGCATTGCCGAAGTCTCTGGAGCCGATGTTGCAATGACGCACAATATGGCCAGATTTTCCGCACTTGAAGCATTTAATGGCTGCTTCATTTTTCCGTTGCTTTCCGTTCAATGCTTCTAGGATTGCGTCCACCCACTCTGGTCGTTCTACTTCCACATTGTGAACCTTCTTATCTGGTTTACATAAAAGCGAGGCTGTCTCTTGTAATAAAGCGTGTGATACCGTCTCTGCGAATGTACTTTTGGGGTTTGCATATGCGGCTCGCTTCGTGTCTACATCCATTATTCCATTTACGAATCTTTGGATCTTTACCCTCTCGATGTATTCCACGGGGGCATCTGCGTTCGCCAAATGAACCAACCTCTCAATGACCCATGCAAATTCCTGCAATGTCTCGTTGGCCTTCTGGAAGCGATTCTGTAGCTCCATTTGAAATATCTGCCTCCTATGCTCGCTACCGTAACGCCTCTCAACTGCACCCATCAATGCCTCATAGCTGTTCCTTTCACCTTTTGGAATAATTTGAAGGATTTCCGCTGCCGGTCCTTTCAATGCTAAGAATAGCGCAGCGACTTTGTCCTCAGCGCTCCAGCTATTCACCGATGCAGTCTTCTCAAAGTGTAGCTTAAAGACCTGGAAAGGAACAGAACCGTCAAATGATGGGGTTTTTACCTTGGGTGCGCTTGTTGAAACACTTGGACGACTCAGCTGCAACTCCTGGATACGACTTCTTAACGCATCCACCTCGGCTTCGACTTTCTCCTCAAGCTGCATTAGTTTCTCGTCCATGCGCGCCTCTAGTTTTGAGGACATACGTGCTTCCTGTTCCTCCAGCTGTGTAGACATCTGCAATATTTGAGATGCCATGTGCGTCTTCGTTTCCTCCCACTGAGATGCCAAGCGTGTCTCTTGTTGTTCCAACTTTGATGTCATGCGTGTCTCTTGTTGTTCCAACTTAGATGCCATGCTTGATGTTATGTTGTTTGACATCTGAGCCAAGGCAGCCAATAAAGAGTTTGTGTCCACATTTTCCACTGAATCCTGAGAATCCTTTTGCTCTTCTATTTTCGTCGCCTCATCCGCAAGCTGAAAAACGTGGTCGTCGACGTTGATTCCCTCTGCTTCCATAGCCTCTCGCAACCGTGATTGTAGCTCTGCTTTATTGCCCGTTGTTGCCAATCCCCGTCGTTCTAACTCGTTTTTGAATTGCTGGATCTTCAACTCATTCAACTTTGCCATGTCCTTGTTATCCTTAAAATGTCCTTGTTATCCTTTTCAATGTCCTTGTTATCCTTTTCAATGTCCTTGTTATCCTTTTCAATGTCCTTGTTATCCTTTTCAATGTCCTTGAATTTATTTAACAATACCGCTTCTGACACCAATTGTGACGAATTCGATGATTCCTTGATTATTTTCCCTGAGTTCGATCACTGTACGTTAAATAAAACACTCCGATTCTGCTTAATAAGTAGTACACTTTAATCAGTACTAAAAACCGTAGTACAATATCGCGGGTTAATTCACTGTTCAGTACTTCACTGTACAGCACTTCAAAATAAACTGATTGAATTGCGTTGTCTTTGCGCGGTTTATATACCCTAGCAGACAGCAGCATCACAACCTAGA